>CM042172.1:43784253-43838888 GCA_023376005.1 Doryteuthis pealeii
CCAGCGGAACCAGCGAACTAAATGGGCCAGACAACTCCCCAGGGAAAATACGAAATAACGCCTACAACGCAACTAGGTGGGACCCATCCATCTACAATCACACTTTAATCTAGTAATATTACTTAAATGTTATTAGCTGAAGCACTGTTCAACCAGTATTCATTCATCTTATTTTTTGTTGCTTTTCTTTTTTTATCACTACTACGACCATCCACTCTATATATGCCTATTAAAACAAAGTGTTAAATTATCCTTTGAATTTTTATTAGATGAAGCCACTGTCAACCAGTATTCAAAAAAAAAAAAAAAATTTAATTAAAATAATTTTTTTAAAAAAATTATTTAATTACTGGATAATTAAGACGAGACATTTCCAAGATGGTTGATTTTTTTTAAGAAAAAATGAAAAAGAAGAATTTTTAGTGCTAAGTAAATTATGGAAATAACTTTGGAATTAAAGAAACATACCTTATCTGATTCTCCGCGCACAAGGTGCTTATATGCATCTGTGTTAGGAGATAACCTGAATAGGTGTATGCATAACTATTTTACACATTTTTACCAATGTACATATATGTACTAGCAAAAAATAAAAAAGGACACCCTCCGGACGATGTAAAATAATTTTGAAGAATATTGCTGAGGCGTTAGGGAGCTGAAAATTCAATGTTCATGAGTGTGTAACCATAAGTATGTAAAATCGTTCAAATTTTATTAAGGGGTTTTAAAAAAAAGGAAGAAGAAAGACATTTGAAATGGAAACAGTTCCGATAACTTGAATGTCATATAAAACCAAAACAATCTGTATTCAGGGAGTTTTCCTTTCCTAGACTCGTACCTAGCCATGTTAAAGAGTCCAGTCTGCCCTGCTTTTACCATAGATGGAGGGAGAATTGGATTCATACTTTCCCAAGGGTATTTAGCCCCATTGTGAAATTCCAACAGCTTCTTCCAGGAATTTGACTTCGCGTTGACGAGTACTATTTCCTTACGACTCTAAACCATAGACCACGGCGACTCCGTCAGTATGAATATAGACATACTCCACACTCCCCAGAGCTCTAGAATTGAATCAATTAAATACAGCAGTTTAATTGTCATACCCAGGACACTAAGACCCTCACAGTTTAGTTGAGTCAAAAGTTTTGGCAATATTTAGTAGTGATACAGATATTTGGTTAAAACCTATAGCTGTGAAGATGGAGGGTTAAATAAACTTTCTCGAGGGTGTAGGCGTATTTTCGTATTCGCCTGGGAGTTTCTGCCGCGTTAGTTTTCGCTGGTTCCCGCTTAGGAGGCCTTTGATATAAGCGGCTTGATTTTTGACGTCTCTTCCTCTTTTCCTTGCTCGACCTACGAGACACCACTATGGTTAGATACGGTTCTACCCCTTCTAGTTAGGCTTTGCCCCCCCACTTACATTACTGAAGTATTCATACAGCATGTACTTATTTCTAGTCCCATGTCTGGTGCTTTATATGTTTATCCTTTACATGTAACTTTGTATTATTATGTATGTATGTTCATGTACACCTCTATGTATTATGTATCCTGTTTATTCTGTGCTGTTATATAAATGTTTTGTTCTATCAACCTTGTCGGAATTTTATCTTCAAGTATTATCACTGAATCTTGACAAGGGCATTAGTTCGAAAATGAACGTAACAGTGAGAATGAGATTCGAACTCGTTTACCACGATGTTTATAGTCAAGCCACGGTTAGTCAAACAGCCCAATCAAAATGGGGAAAGTTTTTGAAAGACGTAAAGTATATTAATTTAACTAGGAAAAAAATATTTTTGATCTCCGCCGGGCAACCAAGTATTTAAGTTTTAATAAATTGAATATCTATGAATTAGAAAGGCTAATGATCAAATAAGAACACAAAAAGATTACACTTATTTTTATTTATTCTAAATCAGTTTCTATATAAAAAAACTGATTCATTTTTTAACGTTTGGGAATAAAAAAGTAAAATAAAAAATAAAAAACACCAAAATTAATTATTATAAACACAGGTTTTGGTTAAAACCAGTAGGCATTTATCACACAATATTATTACTATGCAAGCATTTATTTTTAAATATATAATAACACACATTGCAGAATTTGAAAACTCATTAATAATATTGGCTCTTTTGAGGAAAATATATCTCACTTTGACCTTCGCAGAGACATTGTTAATAAACCTTAGAAAACATATATATTATATATATATATATAATATATATATATACGTTAATGTATGAGTAGTGGCTTACCGGTAGGTACGGGTACGATCATGGGAGCGCACAGTATCCAGGGGTTAAGACCATGAAACTCGAGTTTCATCTCTTAGATGAAACGCGAGTAGGTTACTTTATATCAATTTTCTTAAATAAAATTTCTTAGATGAAACTCGAGTAGCGTTACTTTATATCCATTTTTTAAAATAAATTTTTGCTCTACATTGTATTGGCACTTTGTATTGTTTTTTCACGCGTCTTAATCCCTGGGATACTGTACGCTCCCAACGAAATTAATTTCAGCGGATGTAACCCTGACGATTCAGATGATGAAACTCGAGTAGGTTAACTTTTTAACTAAAATATTTATTCATTTATCTATGTATAAATATGTATATTTTATGTTATGCTAGATATTATTAATCATTCATTGTTATATTATATACACTAGCAAATATATGCACCCCCGGGCGCACGTATTTAAGTTTAATGTAATGAAAATGATTAAATTAGAAAGAATAATGAAACTAAATAAAGAATGCAGATAAAATTAATTTTAAAACAGGGGGGGGGTATAATCGAAAAGTAGAATAACTTTGAACTAACTCTTCCATCATTTTCCATTACTCCCGTCTTTCATTGGTAAATTTTTCCTAATTTAACATTTAGTTAAAATAGGAAGTAAAGAATAATATACAGTATTTCTTTTGGTTAATGGATTTCTTTCAAGATTTATCCCCCGAAATTTTTGCTCATATTTATAAAAAATAAAACCAAACAATTAGAAATCAAATTACTATGCAACATATTTATTAAAAAATCAATTTTTTAATATCGATTATGCAAATTAGCACCTTTCCCGTTCACATTCTAAAACTGCTATTTTTGTTGATATATAAAATACAATTGCATGTTATTAGTATGCAGATATGGCCAACAGAATTAAAAATGCAAAACAATTTTATAATAAAATAAGGTTTGAATGAAAATAAAATCATGGAGAATATGGACGAAAATAACTAAGGAAATTGGGACTTGAGTAGTAATATAGTTTCGGTTACAGAAAACAGAAAAACCACACAATCTCCATTATAATAAGATATATTATATTATTGTTTATTTTCTGAATATTATAGAATTGGCATTATGTATTAAACGAAACGAAAACTAAAAAACTAAATTGGTAATTAAGATTATAATAATAATTATTTAATACCATTAGATATTATAAACGTAAAATAACCAAGGGAATTGTGACGTTGATGATGACGCAGTTTTGGGTTACATACAGACAGACACATAACCTCTGTTATAATAAAATAATCATTTTTAGACAGTCACTTATATTAAAATCTAGACAGAACTTTGTATTTTCTGCTTTAGATACTCTCTATGAAAATCTGAGTTAGATTTGCCTCAAAACAGCCCATATTATTAGGTGTTTAGAATCATGCAATGTGCCTTATATATCACTAAGAAAATAAATGTTTACATTATATATGGTGGTTAATTTGAATACTGGTTTTAACAAAAACCGGGTTTAATAAATAATTACGTTGGTATTATTAATCTCTAATATTATTTGTTTTTATTCTCGAACGTATTAAAATAAATTCTTAGAATTGATTTATATAGAAAAACCAATTGAATTATAATTAAAAATAGGGTAATCTTTTTATATGCGTTCTTGTTTAATTTTGGTTAGACTTTCTAATCTAATAATTTTATTACGTTTAAAACTTCAATACTTTCGCACGGTGGAGGTGTCTCTTATTCTTGATAGTTATTTTAATGATGGTAATTAAGTTTAGATAATGAATTATCTAATAACCATTAAAGAATATAACGTAAATAACTAAGGAATTGTGACGTTCGCGTGTGGCGTAGTATTAGTTTTCATTGGTAAAGATACATTTAACTCCATTATAATAAATCATCATTATCTTACATTTTCTAGACAGCTTTGTATTTTTGCTTTAGATTTCTGGTTCTCCCTTTCGTCTTTTAAGAACAGCGCCACCTGTCGACGTTCGAAGCCAACCGAGGACGACATTCTTGTGACTGTGTCTTGGATGAGTAGAGGAACAATTTACATATTTATGTATTCACAGTTCGTGGCTTTAAGCCGTAGAAATTGTCTTCGGCGAGCTAAATAGCGGGAAAACTATGGATGCTCCACCGACTGAACTAACCCGACCCATAGAGTGCGTTTCAACGACGATAACCATCGCGCTAAGAGCGCATTCTAAAATAATCAATTAATCATACTTTGGCTGGATACTCCAGTAGAAGCATTAGTAGTGACTAAATGGGACCTGTGGATATACCACAGTATGTTAATTTTAATTAATAAAAACGTTTTATATGTTTACTTAAGAGCATATTGCAAAATACACTTATATGCAAAAAGTATAATAATCTTGATCCCCCCTCTCTCTCTCTCTCTCTCTCTCCTCTCTCTCTCTCTCCTCTCCTCTCTCTTTCCTCTCTCTCTCACTTTCTTTCTTACTCTTTTTTCTTTCTTTCTTTCTTTCTTTTCATCTGTTCATTATTTTCGATTGAAACAGATTAGCGTTATCGCTTCCACGGACTCACCCACTGTCTCTACCTTTCCCTACTCTCTTTCTTTCTTATTATAATTTTGTGTTTGTAGTATGTCCTTTTTCTTTCCTTCTTTATTGAGGATAAAAACGGAATGGTCCATTATTTTAGCCGAGGAGACCATACTCCTAAGAAATAAGAATAAAGTAAGATAACCAACACCAGATTAATTAGGATTTACATTTTGCATTTCATCTTGGACGATTTGGACGGTCTCATTTTTAACTAGAGTGTGTGCAAGATAATAACGTCGTACAAATAAGGAACGTGTATTAATATATAGATTGCATTTAATCTAGGACGATTTGGATGGTCTTATTTTTAACCAGAGGGTGTTACAAGATGATAACGGTCGTACTTTTAAGGAACACGATTATGAATATATAGATTTTAGCAAATGCAAATCAGTGTGGCTGATTTGTATACACAGTTTTTGTGCCAAAACTTTGAAATGATTCTTTGAAATAAAACATTTTTTATGAAATTTTCGGTTCCCTTTAGCCAAACCAAAAATGAAAAAATTAAATTTTGAATTTATTTTCACCGAAAATAAAAATTTGAATTTCTTATCTATTTTTTGCCGGAAATTTTTAAAAAAATTAATTTTTATTTCGCCTTTTACGTGAATTTCTGTCACGAAAGACTAATTTGTTCAATCTTAATCTTTCAAGAAATATAAATAACTGAATTTCTCTGAATTTTTTAGATGAGGCTTGATAATTGTATTGGATAATTCGGTTTGGCTTGTTTTGTTTTACGGCATATCAACCTCAGTGGGTCATTTAATGCCGATAAAGTTTTGAAATAAATAAATTCTTAATGGATACTCAATTTTTTCATAAAAACATTTTTTATTTTAACCCATAGATGGAACCCTAACAGGTACTACCACTCCGGATCAGAGTGGACTTGGAAGCAATGGGGATGAAGAGGTGCTCCACATTCTCCAAACCTCCAGAACTGGAACCTCACCATCAGATAGAGTTTAACGTCATTCCCAGGAAATGAAGACCCTCAAAACACCGCCTTCTAGACCCATATGATAAAAGGGTTGGGGCTTGCCATAAGAGCAATAGGAATGGGGCAATCATATAGGTGCTAGGGCTTGACATGACCAGCCAATTGGTTGGAGGGTCTCTCCTACTGCCCGTCTAGTCTAAGTAATGGTTTTGAGTGGGGTTTTGCATATCATGGATTGTTCATCCACCAGGATTCCATCCTTAAGTATCACGGGTCACCACCTACGGCCAACAGGTGGTCCCATTTGGGGAGGATCTTGCCCCTCTACAGAGGTGTCGGTTATTTCTAAAGCCCCAGCCGAAAGGGCTGGAATTATTCGAATATTGTCCTTATCTTTATTTTTATCTACACAACGTTCCAACCGATGTGCCCCCTACCCTTTTTCATGTGTTTCTTGTCGAACTCGGGAGCCTTTAATGTCGTAATCGGAGCCTTCACGTAACTTCGAACCGAACCCTTTATTCAATCCCTATTACGACATAAGGGCTCTCGAATTCGACAAGAAGGTTTCCAAGTTCGAAGAGAAGATGCCAGAGTCCGACAAGAAACACCGGACGAAGGCCGGATGCTCATCAGCCAAAGCGTTGTCTAGATATCTATTTAACCCATAGATGGAACCCTAGCAGGTACTACCCCTCCGCGTATAAATGGGATATAGTGACTTGTTTCATTTTGGATGGGTGGCGACCCGTGATGCTTAAGGATAGAGCCCAGGTGGATGAGCAGTTCATGACTTGAAATACTCCACTTTGGTCCTATCTTGGGCTAGACGGGCGGTCGGAGAGGCCCCCTCCGATCAATCGGCTGGTCACGTCAAGCCCTAGCACCTATATGATTTTCCCAATATATGATTATTGCCCTTATGGAGGTTGATATGCCGCAAAACAAACCAAACCAAACCAAACCAAACCAAAAGCTCCGACGAATATTTTTTTTTTTATCGACTCTTACACAGAAGAATTGTACAGATATGCTTTGTACAAGTAGGTTTGCAATTCACATGGCGCTAATACCCCTGGAAAAGGTATGAATCTAGCAACCATCCCTCCAGCTATAGGTAAATAGTGGGGTGGATTGGACTCTTCAACCTTGGCTAGGTAACCAGTCAAGGAGAAGGAAAACAGTTGAATTCAAAACTGTATAAAAAATTGACCTTGTGTCACATCCTGCCCATGCGGAGTGGTTGGTAAAATATATATAGCTGGGAATATCTGTTGGAATATTTTGTGTATATATATATTTACCAACCCCTCCGCACGAGCAGGATGTCAGATTCAGAGTTTTCCTCTCCTTAGACCGGTTGCCTAACCAAGGTTAAAGAGCCCAGTCTGCCCTACTATTTACCCATAGCTGGAAGGAGAGTAGGATTCATACCTTTCCCAAGGGTATTAGCGTTAAGTGAAAATACGACGTCAAGTATTTGAACTCGGGGTGACGAGTCCATTTCCCACGACTTTAACCATTACACTACGCGCTTCCTATCTTTTGTATATAAGGCTGTAGATCACAACTTTAAATTTATGACTCTTCAAGGGCTATGTGGACTGAATCGGCTAATCAAACACGCTCGAATACGTGGTTGGTTAACTATTTAAAGGCATTGGTGAACTGACGTTCAGTTGCTCGTGTTAACACGGACGAACGGAACACAAGGTCATAGGTTTCTTGGCCACATGAATAGTAACAATAACCCTCTGTAATTGCAAAGGACGAAGAGCGAACGTTTTTTGAATGATACAGGACAGAACTCAAAAGCTTTAAGTTACAGTATTTTCATGCAATACAATGTTCCTTCGCATTCTGCTAAACTTATTACTTCCAATATTTGGCAAGAAAGCTTTAGCTTTCATAAATATCAAATTAATGGAATTGGCCTGCAGTCTCTTTGTTACCCCAACGCTATCCATCATTAAATTTATATATATATATATATACATATATGTTGTGTGTGTTGTGTGTGTGTGTGTGTGTGTGTGTGTGGAGAAAATTTAGAAACAAATATGGGATGTTATGATGGATGGAAATTTATAGACGATGCTCGAACATTTCGGTTACAATGGAAACCTTAATCAAGACTATGAAAATGAGAAGAAAACATGGACTTATGTAATAAAAATCATAAACAATATCTTAGGTACCACAATTTTCCCTGTGAAATTTTATCCCTTCCTATATTTAACACAATGAAACTTGCCATTAAAAATTAAGATTATCTGGAAAAATTATTTTCCATTTCAAAAGAAGAAACATTAAACAAACTCCTGATGATTTTAGAAAGTTTTTTTCAGCTTATGGAAATAATGGAAATTATGATTGAAAAACAAGGTTTTTCATTTTTTGCACTGTTAAATCAACTGAAATTTAACGTAGCCCAAAACAAAGTTACGACAAGAGGATTTTTTTAAAATTCTATTTGAAAAATCAATTAATGGTCCGATTTTTCTCAAAAAGTTCCATAACTATTTACCCTTGGATGTAAATATGTCTGAAATAGTTTTTTCCTAAAATCACTAGGAGTTTGTTTAATTGTTTCTTTCTTTTGAATGGGAAAAATAATTTTCAGATAATCTTAATTTTTAATGCAAAGTTCATTGTGTTAAATATAGGAAGGGATAAATTTCACAGGAAAATTGGTGGTACCTAAGATATTGTTATGATTTTATTACATAAGTCCATGTTTTCTTCTCATTTTCATAGTCTTGATTAAGGTTTCCATTGTAAACCGAAATGTTCGAGCATCGTCTATAAAATTTCCATCCATCATAACATCCCATATTTGTTTCTAAATTTCTCCACACACACACACACAACCCACACACACACACACACACACACAATATATGTATATTATATATATATATATAATTTAATGATGGATAGCGTTGGGGTAACAAAAGAGACTGCAGGCCAATTCCATTAATTTGATATTTATGAAAGCTAAAGCTTTCTTGCCAATATTGGAAGTAATAAGTTTAGCAGAATGCGAAGGAACATTGTATTGCATGAAAAATACTGTAACTTAAAGCTTTTGAGTTCTGTCCTGTATCATTCAAAAAACGTTCGCTCTTCGTCCTTTGCAATTACAGAGGGTTATTGTTACTATTCATGTGGCCAAGAAACCTATGACCCTTGTGTTCCGTTCGTCCGTGTTAACCACGAGCAACTGAACGTCAGTTCACCAATGCCTTTAAATAGTTAACCAACCACGTATTCGAGCGTGTTGATTAGCCGATTCAGTCCACATAGCCTTGAAGAGTCTATAAATTTAAGTTGTGATCTACAGCCTTATATACAAAAGATAGGAAGCGCGTAGTGTAATGGTTAAAGTCGTGGGAAATGGACTCGTCACCCCGAGTTCAAATACTTGACGTCGTATTTCACTTAACGCTAATACCCTTGGGAAAGGTATGAATCCTTACTCTCCTTCCAGCTATGGTAAATAGTAGGGCAGACTGGGCTCTTTAACCTTGGTTAGGCAACCGGTCTAGGAGAAGAAAACTCTGAATCTGACATCCTGCTCTGTGCGGAGGGGTTGGTAAATATATATATCACAAAATATTCCAACAGATATTCCCAGCTATATATATTACCAACCACTCCGCATGGGCAGGATGTGACACAAGGTCAATTTTTTTATTACAGTTTGAATTCACTGTTTTCCTTCTTGACTGGTTACCTAGCCAAGGTTGAAGAGTCCAATCCACCCCACTTTTTACCTATAGCTGGAGGGATGGTTGCTAGATTCATACCTTTTCCAGGGGTATTAGCGCCATGTGAATTGCAAACTTACTTGTACAAGCATATCTGTACAATTCTTCTGTGTAAGAGTCGATAAAAAATATTCGTCGGAGCTTTTGGTTGGTTGGTTTTGGTTTGGTTTGTTTGCGGCATATCAACCTCCATAAGGGCAATAATCATATATTGGGAAAATCATATAGGTGCTAGGGCTTGACGTGACCAGCCGATTGATCGGAGGGGCCTCTCCGACCGCCCGTCTAGCCCAAGATAGGACCAAAGTGGAGTATTTCAAGTCATGAACTGCTCATCACCTGGGCTCTATCCTTAAGCATCACGGGTCGCCACCCATCCAAAATGAAACAAAGTCACTATATCCCATTTATACGCGGAGGGTAGTACCTGCTAGGGTTCCATCTATGGGTTAAATAGATATCTAGACAACGCTTGGCTGATGAGCATCCGGCCTTCGTCCGGTGTTTCTTGTCGGACTCTGGCATCTTCTCTTCGAACTTGGAAACCTTCTTGTCGAATTCGAGAGCCCTTATGTCGTAATAGGGATTGAATAAAGGGTTCGGTTCGAAGTTACGTGAAGGCTCCCGATTACGACATTAAAGGCTCCCGAGTTCGACAAGAAACACATGAAAAAGGGTAGGGGGCACATCGGTTGGAACGTTGTGTAGATAAAAATAAAGATAAGGACAATATTCCGAATAATTCCAGCCCTTTCGGCTGGGGCTTTAGAATACACCGACACCTCTGTAGAGGGGCAAGATCCTCCCCAAATGGGACCACCTGTTGGCCGTAGGTGGTGACCCGTGATACTTAAGGATGGAATCCTGGTGGATGAACAATCCATGATATGCAAAACCCCACTCAAACCATTACTTAGACTAGACGGGCAGTAGGAGAGACTCCCTCCAACCAATTGGCTGGTCATGTCAAGCCCTAGCACCTATATGATTGCCCCATTCCTATTGCTCTTATGGCAAGCCCCAACCCTTTTTATCATATGGGTACTAGAAGGCGGTGTTGAGGGTCTTCATTTCCTGGGAATGACGTTAAACTCTATCTGATGGTGAGGTTCCAGTTCTGGAGGTTTGGAGAATGTGGAGCACCTCTTCATCCCCATTGCTTTCCAAGTCCACTCTGACCCGGAGTGGTAGTACCTGTTAGGGTTCCATCTATGGGTTAAATAAAAAAATGTTTTTATGAAAAAATTGAGTATCCATTAAGAATTTATTTATTTCAAAACTTTATCGGCATTAAATGACCCACTGAGGTTGATATGCCGTAAAACAAAACAAGCCAAACCGAATTATCCAAATACAAATTATCAAGCCTCATCTAAAAAATTCAGAGAAATTCAGTTATTTATATTTCTTGAAGAAATTAAGATTGAACCAAATTAGTCTTTTTCGTGACAGAAATTCACGTAAAAGGCGAAAATAAAATTAATTTTTTAAAAATTTCCGGCAAAAATAGATAAGAAATTCAATTTTTATTTTCGGTGAAAATAAAATTCAATTTTAATTTTTTCATTTTTGGTTTGGCTAAAGGGAACCGAAAATTTCATAAAAAATGTTTTATTTCAAAGAATCATTTCAAAGTTTTGGCACAAAAACTGTGTATACAAATCAGCCACACTGATTTGCATTTGCTAAAATCTATATATTCATAATCGTGTTCCTTAAAAGTACGACCGTTATCATCTTGTAACACCCTCTGGTTAAAAATAAGACCATCCAAATCGTCCTAGATTAAATGCAATCTATATATTAATACACGTTCCTTATTTGTACGACCGTTATTATCTTGCAACACACTCTAGTTAAAAATGAGACCGTCCAAATCGTCCAAGATGAAATGCAAAATGTAAATCCTAATTATCTGGTGTTGGTTATCTACTTTATTCTTATTTCTTAGGAGTATGGTCTCCTCGGCTAAATAATGGACCATTCCGTTTTTATCCTCAAAGAAAGAAAGGAAAGAAAAAGGACATACTACACACAAAATTATAATAAGAAAGAAAGAGAGTAGGGTAAAAGGTAGAGACAGTGGGTGAGTCCGTGGAAGCGATAACGCTAATCTGTTTCAATCGAAAATAATGAACAGATGAAAAGAAAGAAAGAAAGAAAGAAAAAAGAGTAAGAAAGAAAGTGAGAGAGAGAAAGAGAGAGAGAGAGAGAGAGAGAGAGAGAGAGAGAGAGGAGGAGGGGGGATCAAGATTATTATACTTTTTGCATATAAGTGTATTTTGCAATAGCTCTTAAGTAAACATATAAAACGTTTTATTAATTAAATTAACATACTGTGGTATATCCACAGGTCCATTTAGTCACTACTAATGCTTCTACTGGAGTATCCAGCCAAAAGTATGATTAATTGATTATTTTAGAATGCGCTCTTAGCGCGATGGTTATCGTCGTTGAAAACGCACTCTATGGGGGTCGGGTTAGTTCAGTCGGTGGAGCATCCATAGGTTTTCCCGCTATTTTAGCTCGCCGAAGACATTTCTACGGCTTAAAGCCACGAACTGTGAATACATAAATATGAAAATTGTTCCTCTACTCAATCCAAGACACAGTCACAGAATGTCGTCTCGGTTGGCTTCGAACGTCGACAGGTGGCGCTGTTCTTAAAAGACGAAAGGGAGAACCAGAAATCTAAAGCAGAAAATACAAAGTCTGTCTAGAATGTAAGATAAATGATGATCTTATTATAATGGAGATTATGTATCTTTACCAATGAAAACTAAACTACGCCACCGCGAACGTCACAATTCCCTTAGTTATTTACGTTATATTCTTTAATGGTTATTAGATAATCATTATCTAAACTTAATTACCATCATTAAAATAACTATCAAGAATAAGCACCCTCCCCGTGCGAAAGTATTGAAGTTTTAATGTAATAAAATATATAGATTTAGAAAGTCTAACAAAATTAAACAAGAACGCATATAAAAAGATTACACCTATTTTAATTATATTTCAATTGGTTTCTATATAAAATCATTCTAAGAATTTATTTTAATACGTTCGAGAATAAAACAATAATATTAGAGATTAATAATACCACGTAATTATTTATTAAACCCGGTTTTGTTAAAACCAGTATTCAAATTAACCACACCATATATAATGTAAACATTTGTTTCTTAGTGATATATAAGGCACATTGCAGATTCTAAACACACTAATAATATGGGCTGTTTTGAGGCAAATCTAACTCAGATTTTCATAGAGAGTATCTAAAGCAGAAAATACAAAGTCTGTCTAGATTTTAATATAAGTGACTGCTAAAAATGATTATTTTATTATAACAGAGGTTATGTGTCTGTCTGTATGTAACCAAAACTGCGTCATCATCAACGTCACAATTCCCTTGGTTATTTACGTTATATATTCTAATGGTTATTAAATAATTATTATTTAATCTTAATTACCATCTTTAGTTTTTTAGTTTCGTTTCGTTTAATAGCATAATGCCAATTCTATAATATTCAGAAAATAAACATAATATAATAATATCTTATTATAATGGAGATTGTGTGTTTTTCTGTCTGTAACCGAAACTATATTACTACTCAAGTCCCAATTCCCTTAGTTATTTTCGTCATATTCTCCATGATTTTATTTTCATTCAAACCTTATTTATTAATAAAATTGTTTTGCATTTTTAATTCTGTTGGCCATATCTGCATACTAATAACATGCAATTGTATTTATATATACAACAAAATAGCAGTTTAGAATGTGAACGGGAAGGCTAATTTGCATATCGATATTAAAAAATTGATTTTTTAATAAATATTTGCTTAGTAATATTGATTTCTAATTGTTTGGTTTTATTTTTATAAATATGAGCAAAAATTTCGGGGATAAATCTTGAAAGAAATCCATTAACAAAAAGAAATAACTGTAATATTATTCTTTACTTCCTATTTTAACTAAATGGTTAAATTAGGAAAATTTACCAATGAAAGACGGGAGTAATGGAAAATGATGGAAGAGTTAGTTTCAAAGTTATTCTACTTTTCGATTATACCCCCCCCCCTGTTTTAAATAATTTTATCTGCATTCTTATTTAGTTTCATTATTCTTTCTAATTTAACATATTTCATTACATTAAAACTTAAATACGTGCGCCCGGGGGGGCATATATTTGCTAGTGTATATAATATAACAATGAATGATATAATAATATCTAGCATAACACAATAAATATATACATATTTATACATAGATAAATGAATAAATATTTTAGTTAAAAAGTTAACCTACTCGAGTTTCATCATCTGAATCGTCAGGGTTACATCCGCTGAATTAATTTCGTTGGGAGCGTACAGTATCCAGGGATTAAGACCGTGAAAAAACAAATACAAAGTGCTCAATACAATGTAGAGCAAAATTTATTTTAAAAATGGATATAAAGTAACCTACTCGAGTTTCATCTAAGAAATTTATTTAAGAAATTGATATAAAGTAACCTACTCGCGTTTCATCTAAGAGATGAAACTCGAGTTTCATGGTCTTAACCCCTGGATACTGTGCGCTCCCAATGATCGTACCCGTACCTACCGGTAAGCCACTACTCATACATTAACGTATATATATATATATATATATATATATATATATATATGTTTTCTAAGGTTTATTAACAATGTCTCTGCGAAGGTCAAAGTGAGATATATTTTCCTCAAAAGAGCCAATATTATTAATGAGTTTCAAATTCTGCAATGTGTGTTATATATCATTAAAAATAAATGCTTGCATAGTATATTGTGTGAATAAATTGCATACTGGTTTTAACAAAACCGTGTTTAATAAATAATTATTTGGTGTTTTTTATTTTTTATTTTACTTTTTTATTCCCAAACGTATAAAAAATGAATAGTTTTATATAGAAATGAATTAGAATAAAATAAAAATAAGTGTAATCTTTTTTGTGTTCTTATTTGATTTCATTAGCCTTTCTAATTCAATATGATATTCAATTATATTAAAACTTAAATACTTGTGCCCGGCGGAGATCAAATATTTTTTCTAGTTAAATTAATTATACTTTACCGTCTTCAAAAAACTTTCCATTTTGATTGGGCTGTTTGACTAACGTGCTTGACTAAACATCGTGGTAAACGAGTATGATCTCCATTCTCACTGTTACGTTCATTTTCGAACTAATGCCCTTGTAAGATTCAAAGTGATAATACTTGAAGATAAAACTCCGACAAAGGTTGATAGACAAAACATTCTATATACAGCACAGAATAAACAGGATACATAATACATAGAGGTGTACATGAACATACATACATAAGTAATACAAAGTTACATGTAAAAGATAAACATAAAGCAACAGACATGAGACTAGAAATAGTCCATGCTGTATGAATCACTTACAGTAATGTAAGTGGGGGGGCAAAGCCCTAACTAGAAGGGGTAGACCGTGTCTAACCCATAGTGGTGTCTCGTAGGTCGAGCAACAGGAAAAGAGGAAGAGACGTTCAAATCAGCCGCTTAAATATCAAAGGCCCTAGCGGGAACCAGCGAAACTAAACGGGCAGACAACTCCCCAGGCGAATACGAAAATAACGCCTACAATCTCGAGAAAGTTATTAACCCTCCCATCTTCACAGCTATAGGTTTTTAACCAATATCTGTATCACTACTAAAATATTGCAAAACTTTTGACTCAACTAAATGTGAGGGTCTTAGTGTCCTGGGTATGACATTAAACTGCATGTATTAATGATTCAATTCTAGAGCTCTGGGGAGTGTGGAGTATGTCTTATATTCATACTGACCCGGAGTCACGTGGTCTAATGGTTAGAGTCGTAGGAAATAGACTCGTCAACGCGAGTTCAATTCCTGGACGAAGCTGTTGGAATTTCACATGGCGCTAATACCCTTGGGAAAGGTATGAATCCAATTCTCCCTCCATCTATGGGTAAATAGCAGGGCAGACTGGACTCTTTAACCATGGCTAGGTAACCAGTCTAGGAGAAGGAAAACTCTGAATACAGATTGTTTTGTTTTAATATGATATTCAAAGTTATCGGAACTGTTTCCATTTCAAATTGTCTTTCTTTCTTTCTTTTTTTTACCCCTTTAATAAATTTGACGATTTTACATACTTATGGTACACACTCTATGACATTGAATTTTCAGCTCCCATACCCTCAGGCAATATCTTTCAAAAATTATTTTTACATCGTCCGGAGGGTGTCTTTTTATTTTTGCTAGTACATATAATGTACATTGTAAATGTGTAAATAGTTATGCATACACCTATTCAGGTTATCTCTAACACAGATGCATATAAGCACCTGTGCGCGGAGAATCAGATAAGGTATGTTTACTTTAATTCCAAAGTTATTTCCATAATTTACTTAGCACTAAATTCTTGCCTTTTCATTTTTCATTAAAAAAAATCAACCATCTTGGAAATGTCTCGTCTTAATATCCAGTATTAAATAATTTTTTAAAAATTATTTTATTAAATTTTTTTTTTTTTTTGAATACTGGTTGACAGTGCTTCATCTAATAAAAATTCAAGATAATATTACTACTTGTTTTAATAGGCATAGAGTGATGGTCGTAGTAGTGATAAAAAGCAACAAAAAATAAGATGAAATGAATACTGGTTGACAGTGCTTCAGCTAATAAAAATTTAAGATAATATTACTAGATTAAGTGTGATTGTAGACTGATGGTCCCACTAGTTGCAGTTGTAGGCGTTATTTTCGTATTTTCCTGGGGAGTTGTCTGCCCATTTAGTTTCGCTGGTTCCCGCTAGGGGCCAAGGATATTTAAGCGGCTGATTTGAACGTCACTCTCTCTTTTCCTGCTGCTCGACCTACGAGGAGTAGCAGTATCTGTTAGGTTCTCATCAATGGGTTATAATAAGCTTTAAAAAATGAGTTAAAAAAAATTGAATATCCAACAAGAATGAATAAAACAAAATATCTTCGGCATAAAATAACCCAACAAGGGTTGAAATGGTGTAAAACACAACCAACCAGCCAACCATCCAGCCTGATGATTCTGCTTTACTTGTTTCAGCCGCGACTTTGAAGACGAAAATGAAGTAAATCTCTACGTATATAAAGGGTATATTTGATGTGTATGTAAGAATGTATGTATGTATGAATGTATGACCGGCTGAAATTACGAAAATAAAAAGAATTAACGACAAATCTAGATACATATTAAATATAACAGGTTCTTGCTTTTTGTAAAAACCAACCAACCAGCCAGCCAACCAACCAACCCAAATAATAACGACGTTTTAATAAATCATTTGCTATCATGAATTTCTTACTGTTTATTGTGAGACTTGCCGGTGACAAGAGAGCAAATAAAATATGGATTTCTAAGAATAATGGTTTCTAAGGTTTATGGGAATAGAAAACTATTTTATTTATAGATGTAAGCATTTTACTTTCTGTATGAAAGTCGATGAAATTACATAGGGTGATTGATAAATAAGGTCTCCAATGCTATAAAATAAGTTTTAGTTAAGATAGAATAATGAAAACTGGTATCAAAATGAAAGACAATTATTCTTATCAAGAATTACAAAGCTTGGTTAATAAATAAGGTTTCCAATTCTAGAAAATAAGTTTCAGATCAGATAGAATAACGAAACTTGTATGAAAATGAATTATTGCGATTAACTGATATGCAAGGTCTCCAATCCAATAAAACAATTTTTTTTGACCAGATACATAATGAAATTGGCGCAAAAATGAATTAAATTTATTTCCCTTAAAAATTAAGATGATTGATTGATTGATAGAGAAGATCTCAATGCCTATAAAAGGAATTCCATGTCAGATAGAATAATGAAAATGGTGACAAAATAAAGTAAATGTTTTCCTCTACAAAATTACAAGCTTTGATTGCTAAATAGGATTTCCAAAGTTATAAATACGTTTCAGACCAGATAATTAAAGGACTATCGAAATAAATGTATTTTTCTTCAAAATTATAATGATTGTAATTTGTTGTTGTTTTTTTGGGTTTTTTTTTGTTCAATATTTAAATATCCACACTTTCCAAACATCCCATCTTTTTTATTTTATTTTATTTCGTTCTTGAAGAGAAATTCTGGTTTACACTTCACCCAAATACGCACAGAAACTTCAACTTTGTTTCAGATGAAATTTCTTCTTTATTAACATTTCAGAAAAAGGAAGAAAAAGGAGGGAAAAAAAAAAAGATTTGGACATTATCTTAAAATAGAGAAAATGAGAAGAAGGTTCAGTTAGAAAAAAAATAAATCTTATGATATATAAGGAAAAAATAACAAAAAAGATTCAGGTTAGAATTATAACTTAAATCTTTAATTTTTCCTCATATAATTTTGCTCTGTGATTCTGACAATAAGAGTACACATTGAGCTCTGCAATTTATGACAATTGAAAAAATAATGTCATAAGGAAGATTTATTCAATTGATCTTTGGATTATATATATATATATATATATATATATATATATATATATATATATATATAATATATATGTGTGTGTTGTGTGTGTGTGTGTGTGTGTGTGATATAAGAAATCCCTGTGTACTTCCTCCTATTCATTGAATGATTCCCTGCTGAAGTATTATTATTATTATTATTATTATTATTATTATTATTATTGATGATGATTATTATTATTATTATTATTATTATTATTATTATGATGATGATGACTAAATAAATATTCTTTTAAATTTGAGAATGACCAGTCCAAATTAGACCAGCCACTATTTGTACTTATATATCTTTTAACTAAAAATAAGCAAGGGAGTAGCGTTAAAGCCAGTGGGTTGTCAAACGAAAAGCCCAAATTCTGCTTAAATATGCAAGGTTTAAATGTAGGTAGTGCTGATGGGTTAGTTGGTTGGTTGGTTTTTACGGCATGTCAAACCTATTGCGTCATTTTATGCAGAAGGTTTTTTTTTAATTCTTGATGGTTACGCAATTTGTTTTAAAACACATTTTTTAACCAATAAATGGGACCCTAACAGGTACTACCACTCTGGGTTAGAGTGAACTGGGGAGCAATGGTGATGAAGTGGTGCTCCACATTCCCCAGACCTCAGAATTGGAGGCTTATCATCAGATAGAGTTTAAGGTCATACCCAATACACTAAGACCATCAGACACTGTCTTCCAGCACGTATATAATAAAAAAAGATTTGGGCTTGCCATAAGGGCAATAGGGTTGGGACAATCATATATATATATATATATATATATACAACCCCTCCGCTCAAGCAGGATGTGACACAAGGTCAATTTCTTAAGAAGAGTTTAACAGGTTTGAATTCAGAGTTTTCCCTCTCCTAGACTGGTTACCTAGCCATGGTTAGAGCCCAATGGAGCAATCATATAGGTGCAAGGGCTTTATATAACCAGCCGATTGATCGGTCTAGCCTAAGTTAGGACCAAAGTGGAGTGCTGCATGTTATAGACTGCTTAGCGACCTGGGTTCCATCCTTAAGCATCACGGCTCGCCACGCACGGTCAACGGGTAGTCCTATTGGAGGGGGTCTTACCCCTCTGCAGAGGTGCAGTCGGTGTATTCTAAAGCACCAAACAACACAGCTTGGCAGGCAACGTTAAATGCGAACTTCAATTTGTTATGAAGGTTTTTAATTTTGAGAATGACCAGTCCAAATTGGACAATCCACAAGGGGGGAAATTCAGAGTTCACATCCAGACTTTGCTCACCTGGCTGTCACGTGACACCCCCCTGGCTCACAATTACCACACCAATTACGATTAATTGCTTTCAAGCGACTATGAATTTAAATTTGTACTTACCAATTTATTGTAGACAATAAGCACGTTTAAAACTGGTCTGTATGCACAAGCAAATACATTTTACTACCGCCTCTACATTGCTCGTTTGGTTTTGTTTTACGGCATATCAACCTCAGTGGATCATTTAATGCCGATAAAGTTTTGAAATAAATCAATTCTTAATGGATAATACAATTTTTTTATAAATACATTTTTCTATTTTACCCATAGATGGGACCCTAACAGGTACTATCACTCCGGGTCAGAGTGGACCAGGGAGCAATGGTGATGAAGGGGTGCTCCACATTCCCCAAACCTCCAAACTGGAACCTCGCCATCAGATAGAGTTTAACGCCATTCCCAGGACATGTAGACCCTCAGTCACCGCCTTCTAGCACCCATATGATAAAAAGGTTGGGGCTTGCCATAAGGACAATTTGGTTGAGAAAATCATAGGTGCTAGGTTTGACGTGACCCGCCGATTGATCGGAGGGGGCCTCTCCGATCGACCGTTTAGCCCAAGATAGGGCCAAAGTGGAGTATTGCATGTCATGAACTGCTCATCCACCTGGGTTATATCATTAAGCATCACGGGTCGCCACCCACAGCTAACAGGTGGCCCATTGGGGGAGTCTTATCCCTCTGCTAACGCCCCACCGACAGGGCGACCTACATTGGTTGGTTGGCTGGTTGGTTGGTTTTAACAGCATGTCAACTCTTACTGGGTTTATTTAATGCTTTATGAGACCATCCAAATCGTCCAAATGAAATTCAAAAATGTAAATCCTGATTATCTGGTGTTGCTTATCTGCCGGATTTCTTATGAATGTCTTCATCACAGCTAAATAATGGAACATTCCGTTTTTAATATAAAGAAAGAAAGGGAAGAAAAAGGACAGGCTAGACAGAAAAAAATGTAATAAGAAAGAAAGAAAAAGCGAGTTGGGGAAAGATAGAGAATAAGGGAACAATAGAGAGAGGGATGAGCGCATAGAAGCGATTGCGCTAATCTGTTTCGATCGAACATACTGAAAGATGAAAAGAAGGAAAGAAAGAAACAAAGAGTGAAAGAGAGAGAGAGACAGACAGACAGACAGAGACAGAGACAGGGAGAGAGACAGAGGGGGAAGAGTTTTTCCTAATATCCCGATGATAGTTTCATAAAAACCGAAACGTTTTAACGTCGACTGCACCATCTAAAATAAAATTATCGTTTTGGAATACTTTGTTTTTACTTATTTACACACGCACACGCACACACACACACACACACACACATATAATATATATATATATATATATATATATTATATACATTTATATATATAATATATATATATATATATATATATATATATATATAGTAGGGACCCGGTTTGTTTAGTGAGTGTTTAGTTGATGATTGAAGAAGATCCCAGTTATGGGTCCCCACAATTTAAATGTATAAAACTACGGAAATGAAGTTTCCGTAGAAAACAAAAGAAGACAAAATTGATAAAGGAAACAAACTTTATATCCATTAATTTACAATTGGTATATTCAATTGTTCTTTCAGTGATGTTGCAGACTGTATGTGTCTGTACATAGTTGTGTGTGACAAGTGTGACATGTATTGTTTATATTTGTGCGATTGGTTGTGTCAACATTGTAGCAGTTTTGTCTGTGATTGTAACTTGTGATTGAAATTTGTTTTTGTTGAGCGAAAGAGAGATAAAATTGGAAACGAAAATACGAGACCCCCTAATATATAATGTTGTGTCTTCGGACAGCGACTTCTCCCCATTGTGTCGATGTTGGGGGAAAACTTTCGCTCCTAATGTCGAGTTAGAGGGCATTCGCCCCAACTCTGTCGAGTCGGGAAGAGCGTAAGCTCCCACTCTTTCAGCTAAAAGGGTCTTTTTTTCTCTTTTGTAATTGTCTACGTGATCATTAAGCTAAAATATTCATCAAATATCAGGTGATTTGCAATGATGCAATATCGAATGATTTTGGTACAATCCAATGGCGTACATATTTTCCCATGGAATTTAAACCATTGTTTCTATTGTTTTCTAAAATATTTCTAAACTAATATTCATTCGATTCTCTTTTGTTTACCTAATTCTAAACTCATGACATACCATTGTAAAACTAGTTATTTAAGAAAACTTAATTATTTTAATTTGGTCAATTCCACATGCCGTAAAAATATAGGGGCCAATCCCTATAATATATATATATATATATATATATATATATATATATATCGCAGGCCCGTGTGTGCCACTCCTACCCCCACCCCTACCAGAAAGGCGGGTTTTCTATGAATAATGTTCATAATAATTTTAACAAATCTTTCTGTACTTTGCAAACATTTCTTATATTCACAAAACTTGGGTTAGATACACTATTTAAAGAAGTAACATATTAAATTGTGATACAAAACACAGAAAAATAAATTTGTGAATTTCCTCTGGGAACGGAGCGCGTTCGAATATTCCTGGAGTGAAGTTAAAAATTCAGAAAGAGAAACATGGCCGCTCCACAGCCGAAATCTAAGAGATATGATCTCGGAGCCAAGAGAATTGGAAAGACGAGATTTTTGACGTATGCAATTTTCCCCCGAGATCAGCCACACAATAATAGAAAGAACGAGTGACAGAGCAAACAGGTGTTTTTTGAACTCGGTATTGTGTGCGTGTTGCGGAAGACTGGTGTACTCTTGTTGCAGATTGCTATGGTTGACTTTTTACACCTGACTAAAAATCAATATACTTACTTATTTACCGATTAAATTACACTGGTTTACAAAGAAATTGAGGCAAACACAAAAATAGCTGTTTTAACCTAATTTGGGGGTGCTGAATTCAGATTTGATATCCGTTTTGACTCATCACCTCTAGTTTTTTTTAGATATGCATACTGTACATTTTGTACACATACTGTATATAAAGGCGTATATGCATTCAGGGTTAATTTATAACATTGTGTGACTTATGTCTTCTTTTTTAGTTATTGTGCAATAAATGTAAGTGATAGCATTACATTATATATATATATATATATATATATATATATATATATATATATATATATATATATATAGTAAATGAGAAAAACTCTAAACTTGCTTCATTACAATAATTTATTTCAACCGTATTAATACGGCATCTTCAGGTAATCACAAGAACATGACTCTTACGTTCTTGTGATTACCTGAAGATGCCGTATTAATACGGTTGAAATAAATTATTGTAATGAAGCAAGTTTAGAGTTTTTCTTCATTTACTAAATTTCTTGCTCTGTCCTGTTACTCACTGGTATTAGGCACATTGAGCTCTCCTTATGGTCTACCTGCATTAGCTTGGTTAAACCACACATGGAAAGACCCTAACTACGGAAAAAAACTATATATATATATATATATATATATATATATATATATATATATATATATATATCAAGACGGATTTTGGCAGTTAAGTATAGCCAACACGTCTCAATCAACAGCCAGTAGTAAACTGGTCAGTAGTGCACTGGCAGTCAGCAGATCATCTAAGAAAACACATTTCTAACTGTCTGCAGTAATATGAATTGTGTACATTGTGTCATCCAAGTATATTTATTCCGTCAATGTTCTTTATCTATCCTGTTTTATCTGTAATAAGCTGCTGCAACTGTTGAAATAAGCACGTATATACTCTGTATATACTGAAATGAGACTATTTAAAAGACGGAAAACTAGAGGTGATAGAGCAAAACTGTTTATAAATTTGAAATCAGCACACCCAAATTAGTAAAAAAAAAAAAAAAAAAAAAAATAGTTAAGATCGGCTAGAATACTCAGAAGTGTCCCAGTATTATTTACCGATTGATTTCTAAAGAGGTCACTGACATGAATGCATTTCAATTAATGTTGAATGGTGTCACACTACACTAGTGCATTTTCTTTCTTAGTCCACTGGTCGTGATGTACTAGGCATTTAATCCAATAGGGTAGGTCGATTTTTCACTTTTTGAAAATATCAAATTGTCCATTTATGAATACTGATATCAAAAAGTAGATCTTTTACTTGAACGATTGTTTGAGAAAATAGCATCAAAGATCGTCTACTAAAATGCACTAAAAATCCTCGTTTTCGCAACATTTTGCCTTTAGAAAAGGATTCGTAGGCAGGTGCTTATCATAAACTTTGAGTCATATGCGATCCCATGGTGACAGACGACCACTTGAAAAACATGTGTGTGTACGAGTGAAAGCCAGGTGTCTCATGTGTCTTTTATGCGACAGGACGTGTAAAATCAAAGCTGGACTTCTGAGCCACTTGCGTGCTCACAACCGAACTTTGTAGAAATGGCCTTCTTCTATGAAGAAGTGGCAATCACTATATATATATATCGTGTAGTAGTTTCATTGACAAGGTTAATTTCGCAGGGATTGTTCGCTATGTACGGCGGCCGAACGGATATGGTCTCTGACTATGCCTGTGAAGTCCCGGTTTCGATTCCTGTCGGAGGGGAGTCGTTAGTATACATCGCTGAAGAGACTTAATAAAGTCGAAACAGTCTGTACGGTGTTCTGCATGGCGAGCCATCCTTTGCGGGATTCACTTGTCAAGATTATTTTCTATAGTTATCGAATTTTATACGATACATGCATTATAATTGCCTTCAAGCAAAATATAAATAATATATATATATATATATATATATATATATATATATATATAATTTTCTCTGGAGGAGGAGGAGGATGAGGATGAGGATGAGAAAGAGATGGGAAAAGAAGCAGAATATTGTCGTTTTTCTAAATTAAACACAATGTTCGTAACATCGGATGAAATTCAGACACAGAATCCGTTTCCCGTGTTGTGTATAAATCGATGTCGACATAAGCCGTAGCTGCTACTGTGTCTGTCCTGTCAAACACCAAGCTAAAAAAAATCCAGCAAGGAAAAGCCAAACAATGAAAGAAATTGGAAAAATCGACAGATAACCCGAAATTTGCTGATACAGTACATTATTACGCGTATTGTGTTCCATACATTTTTTTAAAGATTGTTCTTTTCCAATTTGACTGAATAGGGCACAATGCAAAAAAAAAAAAAAAGAAGAAGAAAAAGGAGAGAAACTTGTCTAGAAAGATTGTGTTTCTCTAACACTAATGTAGAGTAGAAATGGACTGTCCCATTAAGTAATAAGGGCTTCAACAGGAATCAATAAACGATACAATTTACCAACTACAATTTACCAAATTTTTTAGGGGCCGGGAAACTCGTATTCACATTGAATGATTGAAAGTATCTTAGTATTACTACTACTACTACACACTACTACTACTACTACTACTACTACTACGTTGTTACTTTTAACACATACAATAGACAAAGAGTTACTTTCCCTAAAATCAGCTATATTAGCAACAAAATAGGCATTATTATTATTATTATTATTATTATCATCATCATTATTATTATTATTATTATTATTATTATTTACGCCTTTTTGAGTTTTTAACATCAGCGTTAGCTGATGGTCTTTCACTGAAGTCTGAGTGACAGCAAGTCTCCTCGGGTCTCCAGAACTCTTCTGAGTATTCTGGCATATTGCAGCAGTGCAGTGTTCTGGATGGTATCAATCCTTCCTCTGATTGCCAGACTTCAATCCTCCCTCTGATTTCCAGACTTCAATCCTTCCTCTGATTTCCAGACTTATTATTATTATTATTATTATTATTATTATTATTATTATTATTATTATTTGCCCACTCAGTGTATGAGTAGCACTGCTTGTATCTAAGCGGCAAAGTGGAAGCTTATGGTAGTTGTGGCGCTTCACCCCAGAGACAAAATAATCTCCCTGGTCTCTAAGGCTCTTCTGAATATTCTAGCGGCTACGGCTTTTTTTATAAAGATTTTTCTTTTTCTCTATAAATAAATATCCATTGATTCCAGGTGAGTTTTTCTCTGTTTTGTGTCTTATAAGTTTAATCTGGTTCCCTTGATGTACATATACGTTTTTGCATAACGTCTATGTTGGTTGGTTAGTTGATTAGATTTTACGGCATGCCAACCCTTGTTGGGTTATTTTATACCGAAGACGTTTTATTTTAGTAATTCTTGATGGGTATTCAATTAAAAAAAATGTTTTAAACGTTTTTTTAATACTCATTTTTCCTATTTAAGCCATAGATGGTACCCTTACAGGTACTACCACCCAGCTTACAGGGGACCTGAAGGTAATGGCGATAAAGGGGTACTTCACATTCCCGAAAGCTCCAGAATTGGAACTTCACCATCAGATAGAGTTTAAGGTCATACCCAGGACATTAACACTCTCAAAGTGGATCTGGGCATAATGGTTATGAAGGGGTACTCCACATTACCCAGAGCTCCAGAATTGGAACTTCACCATCAGATAGAGTTTAAGATCATACCCAGGACATTAAGACCCTCAAAGTGGATCTGGGAGTAATGGTGATGAAGGGGTACTCCACATTCCCCCGAGATCCCGAATTAGAACTTTCCATCAGATTTAAGGTCATACCAAGGACAGTAATACCAGCAGCCATCGCCTTCTAACACATATACGATAAAAGGTTTAGGGTTGTCATAAGGATACTAGAGTTGGGACAATCATATAAGTGCTAGGGCTTAATGTGATCAGCCGATTGATCGGAGGATGCATCTCCAACCACTCGTCTAGACTAAGTAAGAGTCAAATGGGAGAGCTGCATGTCACGGACTGCTCAGCCATCGGGGTTCCATCCTTAAGCATTACGGGTCGCTACCCACGGCTAACAAGTCTTACCCCTCTGCAAAGGTGCAGTTGTTGTATTCTACAGCTCTATGTGACAGGGCTACATTTATTCCGGGTGATTTTTATCTCTGTTTTGTGTATTATAAGCGTCAGCTGTAGACCCGGATGTTGATATACGTTCTTGTATAATGCTATTTCCCAATTTAGACAAACTATTTCTCTGAATTGTTCAGATGAGGCTTGATAATTTGTATTATTTGGATTATTCAGACTATTCTCCTCGTCTTTATTGTTATCTACACAACGAGTCCGACAAGAAACACCTGAAGAAGACCGAAGGGTGCATCGGCTGAAATGTCCTCATCTTTATTGTTATCTACACAACGTTTCGGCCAATGTGCCCTCTGGCCTTCTTCAGGTATTTCTTGTCGGACTCGTTGTGTAGCTAATCATAAAGATAAGGATAATAGTCCGATAAATCCAAATAATACTAAGTATCAGGCCTAATCTAGAAAATTAAGAGAAATAGTGTAGATAACAATAAAGATGAGGACAATGATCCGAATAATCCAAATAATCCAAATTATCAAGCCTCATCTAAAAAATTCAGAGAAATAGTGTAGATAACAATAAAGATGAGAACAATAGTCTGAATAATCCAAATAATACTAAGTATCAAGCTTCATATAAAAAAAATTCAGAAATAGTACAGATAACAATAAAGATGAGGACAATGATCCGAATAATCCAAATAATACTAATTATCAAGCCTCATCTAAAAAATTCAGAAATAGTACAGATAACAATAAAGATGAGGACAATAGTCCGAATAATCCAAATAATATAATTATCAAGCCTCATCTAAAAAATTCAGAAATAGTGTAGATAACAATAAAGATGAGGACAATAGTCCGAATAATCCAAATAATATAATTATCAAGCCTCATCTAAAAAATTCAGAAATAGTGTAGATAACAATAAAGATGAGGACAATAGTCCGAATAATCCAAATAATATAATTATCAAGCCTCATCTCAAAAATTCAGAAATAGTACAGATAACAATAAAGATGAGGACAATAGTCCGAATAATACAAATAATACTAATTATCAAGCATCATCTAAAAAATTTCAGAAATAGTGTAGATAACAATAAAGATGAGGACAATAGTCCGAATAATCCAAATAATGCAAAAAAGTAACCTTTCTTTAGCAATTTCTATTTTCGTTAATGTACACCACATTTATTTATTTGGCTAAGAGATTTCTTTTTAAACTGGTAATCGAGCTAATATTTCGATTATTTGTCCAATGTTTATTTATTCCGACTAGATTCACTGCTGACTCTTTTTTAATTTATTTTTGTTTATTTTATTAAAGTTTTTTTTATAAACAAACTTTCTTTTTTCCTTTTTCCATTATTTTATTTTTCATTTAATTTCTTTACAGTTCTGGGAAAGTTTACAGTTTTTCAATTTATTTAAAGAAAAGTTTTAAAGAAAAATAATTATATTTCTTTTTTTTTCTAGTTAAAACAATTTGAGACAAGTATTATCTGCGTTATTTGGACTATTATCCTCATCTTTATTGTTATTTGTACAACATTTCGGTCGATATACCCCCAGCCTTCTTTAATTGGACACATAGCCTAGTGGATAAGGTAGTTAAGACAGTTCTAAGTGACAGTTATCTCTGGATTCCGGGTTCAATCCTGAGTAGCGGCAGTAACATATAAAAATAATTAACACAACTCCTACCCCAGCTATGGTTAGCGGAATGAGAACAGGATACCCCCGTGGAATAAATAAAGGGTTAGGTTCAAAGTTCCGTGATGGCTCCCGATTACGACAAGAAAGTTCCAGATTCTGAAAAGAAGGTTCCCGACTGCGAGAAGTTCCCGAGTCCGACAAGAAATACCTGAAGAAGGCGGGAGGGTATATCGGCCAAAACGTTGTACAGATAACAATAAAGATGAGGACAATAGTCCGAATAACGCAGATAATACTAATCATCAAGCCTCATCTCAAACATTCAGAGAAATAAGTTGAGACTATTTTCCTCTTTGCATCAATTTTTAGAAAAGATTTTAATTTTTTCAATATCAAAAAGATTCTGAACACAAACCAGCTTTATTCCGCTGAAAAATTGACCTTGTATTAAAAAAAATTGAGTTTAAATAGAATATTTGGAATACCCATAAAGAATGAATAAAACAAAACGTCTTCGGCATAAAATAATCCAACAAGGGTTGACATGCCGTAAAAACCAACCCACCAACTCTACACGCACTGTCTATCTATTAACTTATTGACAGTGTCATCTTGTGGTCACAAGTAGAATTCTTTGGTGGACAAGGGAGATAATCCTACAAAGTTTTCCAATTTCTACAATCTTCGTAAAGTATCTTAAGTACCCAACAAGAATAAATAAAACAAAATGTCTTCGGCATAAAATAACCCAACAAGTGTTAACAAGCCGTAAAAACCAACCAGCCAGCCAACCAACCAACCAACCAAAAGGTTGTTGTAACGCAATCTTCCAGTTCCATTCCTGACTTTATATTGAAACCAACTAAACTAAGCTTAACAGATGTTATGGGAGATTTAAGGTTAGAAACGGAATTGAAGTGGTTTGCTATTATACGTTCCATGAATAATTTAACGCACTGGTTTTCTTTGGCCCCCGGGTCACATTCTCACCCCCTCTTTGCAATCTTACTTTGCCTTAATTCCTACTTATAGCCCACATAAGAATTTTTCCCCCTAAATTCTTCCTTGGTTAAGATTTCTCCCTTTAGAATTGAAAATTCCAGCCCTCGGAAACTCCCGCCTTCTCTTTGAGACATAGCACGCAAAAACCGTCGTTTCCATATGGAGTTGCTTATAGATGTGGAAAATGTAAATTTGTTTGTGTCATTAAAAGATTGGTGGTATCTTTTGGTCATTGGAACTTTCTTCTTCTTCTTCTTCTTCTTCTTCTTCTTCTTCTTCTTCTTCTTCTTCTTCTTCTTCTTCTTCTTCTTTCTTTCTTTCTTTCCTTCTTCTTTCTTTCTTTTTTCTTTCTTCTTCTTCATTTTATTAATTCTTCTTTCTTTTTTCTTCTTTCTTTCTTTCTTTCTTTCTTCTTTTCTCCTTTTTTCTTGCTTCTTCATCATTCTTCTTCTTTCTTTCTTTCTTTCTTTCTTTCTTTTTCTTCATTTTATTAATTCTTCTTTCTTCTTCTTTCTTTTCTTCTTTCTCTTCATCATTCTTCTTCTTCTTTCTTTCTTTCTTTCTTTCTTTCTTTTTCTTCATTTTATCAATTCTTCTTTCTTTCTTCTTCTTTCTTTTCTTCTTTCTCTTCATCATTCTTCTTCTTCTTTCTTCTTCCTCTTCTTCTTCTTCTTCTTCATTTTATTAATTCTTCTTTCTTTCTTTTTTCTTTCTTCTTATTTCTTTCTTTTTTCTTTCTTCTTCATTTAACTAATTCTTCTTTCTTTTCTTCTTCATTATTCTTCTTCTTTTTTCTTTCTTTCTTTCTTTCTTCTTTCTTTTTTCTTTCTTTTTCTTCATCGTCATTCTTCTTCTTCTTCTTAATTTTTCTTCTTCTTACCTCCTCCTTCTCCCCTCTTTCTTAATCTCCTTCTGCTTTTCGTTTATTCATCTCCTTATCTTTTTCTTCTTCTTCTTCTTCTTTGCCTCTTTCTCTCCCATTCTTCAACTCTCCCTCTTTCTTAACTTCCTTCTCCTCTTCTTTTTCTTCTTCTTTTACCTGTTCCTCCTCCCTTCTTCACTTCTTTCTTCTCTTTCTTAACCTTCTCTTCCCCTCCTTGTTTCTTCTTCGCCTCCTCTTTCTTCTTCTTTGTCTCATCCTCCTACCCTTATTCACCTCCTCTCCCTTTCACCTATTTCTCCTCCTCCTCCTCCTCCCTCTACCTCATACTCCTCGTTACTTCTTTTCCTCATCCTCTTCTTTCTTCTCCTTCTTCTTTGCCTCCCCCTCTTTCTTAACCACTTTTTCCTTCTCCTCCTTCTCTCCCCTAATTTTTAAAAATTCTACAACGACTCCTTTTTTTCGTCATGTTCGTCTCTGGTTCATAGAAATATGAAACTTTGTTGTTTGAAATAATTTTTCTTCATTTAGAAAAGAAAATATATATTTTAAATATTTGTTGAATGGTAAGTTCTACAAGACATTTGATTCTGACACATTCAACAGAATTCTTCCTCTTGGAAATATTGGATTTCAGAATATTCCACTTCCGGAGAAAAAAAAACCCATCCAACCATAAAATGCTAACAAACTTGACACGGGTGACCTCTCCCCAAAAACACACGCACACTCCTATATAACGATAAATATATGCCGATTTTTTTATCTTATTTTAATATACATTCATATTTTGCACTTTTTATAATACACATAGGCAACATAAGAGGAGGCGCGTTGTGCAATGGTTATCGACGTAGACAATAGACGAGGCTGGACGAGGCCGGGCGAAGCAGGACGAGGCTGTTTGCATTTAACATAGTTCTAATACTCCTGTTAAAAAGAATCGATTTGTTTGGTTTGGTTTGGTTTGTTTTACGGCATATCAACCTCAGTGGGTCATTTAATGCCGATAAAGTTTTGAAATAAATCAATTCTTAATGGATAATACATTTTTTTTATAAATACATTTTTCTATTTAACCCATAGATGAGACCCTAACAGGTACTACCACTCCGGGTCAGAGTGGATCAGGGAGCAATGGTGATGAAGGGGTGCTCCACATTCCCCAAACCTCCAGAACTGGAACCTCACCATCAGATAGAGTTTAACGTCATTCCCAGGACATGTAGACCCGCAGCCACCGCCTTCTAGCACCCATATAATAAAAAGGGCTTGGGGCTTGCCATAAGGGTAATAGGGTTGGGAAAATCATATAGGTGCTAGGGCTTGACGTGACCAGCTGATTGATCGGAGGGGGCCTCTCTGACCGCCCGTCTAGCCCAAAATAGGGCCAAAGTGGAGTATTGCATGTCATGAACTGCTCATCCACCTGGGCTCTATCCTTAAGCATCACGGGTCGCCACCCACGGCCAACAGGTGGTCCATTTGGGGGAGTCTTACCTCTCTGCAGAGGTGCAGTCGGTGCATTCTAACGCCCCAGCCGACAGGGCGGGGAAAAGTATGAATCTAAGTATTCTCCCTCAAGCTATGGGTAAATAGGCCAGTCTGGGCTCTTTAAACCTGGTTAGCTAACCAGCCTAGAAGGAGGAAACCTCTGATTGGTTTGTTTTATTTTCCGGCATATCAACCTCAGTGAGTTATTTAATGCCGATAAAGTTATGAAATAAATCAATTCTTAATGGATAATACAATTTTGTTTATCAACTCATGTTTTTCTATTTAACCCATAGATGGGACAGGAAACCTCTGAATTCAAAATTTTTAAACTGCTTAAGAAATTGACCTTGTGCCACATCATGCTCGTGCGGAGGGGTTGGTAAATATATATACGCAACATAAGTGACGAGGCGCGTGGTGTAATGGTTACCGTAGTAGAAAATGGATTCGACTGGACGAGGATGCTTGCATTTCACATAGTACTAATACCCTTTGGAAAGGTATGCATCCAATTACTCTCCCTCCAGCTATGGGTAAATAGTGGAGCAGGCCGGGCTCTTTAAGCTTGGCTAGGAAACCAGTCTAGAAGGAAAACTCTGAATTCAAACCTATTAAACTCTATTTAAGAAATTGACAGAGCCAAGGTTAAAGAGCTTAGTCAGTCCTTCTATTTACTCGTAGTGAGGTGGGGGAGAGTAGTTTGATTCACACCTTTCCCAATGGTATTAGAGCTATAGGAAATTCTAACAGTCTCGTCTAATATTTGAACTCGTCCATTTTTTACGACTCTAACCGTTACACACGCATCTCCATATATATATATATATATATATATATATATATATATATATATATATGTGTGTGTGTGATGGTATGTAGTATATAAAGCAAAAAAAAATTTTAAAATAAGTTGAGTGGTAAGTTTATTAGTCGACGCTGCAGTGTTTCCATCTATTAATTATGCCCTGAAGATGATCTAATTAATAGATCGAAACACTGCAGCGTCAGCTACTAAACATACCACTCAACTTATTCAAACCTGTGTTTTTTCAATTTTCTTAATATGCTATATATATATATATATATATATATATATATATATATATATATATATAAAGTAAAGTCGTCGGGGCGGCCTAAAGTCGTTATCATCCAGACAGCGAAGGAGTCTATCCCCTTTTTAATAGCGCTAGACAAAGGATATTATTTTAGCATTTGATGTGGAGCGCCACATCTACCATCAGCTCCTCACTTTACCGCACAGATCCCTGTGCTACTCATACTCTGAGTTGGCGAGAGCCAGTATCAAACTAGGAACCTTGTGGATTCTAGCCGAACGCTCTACTGACTGAGCTAACCCGGCCCATACATATATATATATATATATATATATATATATATATATATATATATATATATATATATATATATTTTTTTTATTGAACAAATGGACTCGTCACTTTTAACACACTTCTCTGCTCGGATTATAGTGGATTGTCAAACACTTAAAAAAATCTTTTAATATTTTTTAACTTTCTAAAACAATCTTTTTATCAAGAGATTATATATAATATATATATATATATATATATATATATGAAAAATAGTAGTTTTCTTTTTGACATCATATTCTACAGTTGACATTTAATATATGGTTAGGAGGTTGATTTTAGAAGGCTATCACAATGCAGTTTGGAATAAATAAAAAAAAATAATAATACGGTAACAAATGGTGTTGTGTTTGACCTGTATTTTTTTTAATTATTCTTGAATTTCGATAATACCTCTTTATCAGAAGAATTGAACTGAAGCAGTTAAAAAAAAAAAAAAAAAAAAAAAAAATTCATTTAGAAGAAATGCCATAGCTGTACTGCTTTAGTTCAATTCTTTTATAAAGGTATTACCTCGAAAATTCAAGAAATATAAAATTACAGTCAGTTACCGTATTATTATTTAATTTATTAACCTTAACCAATACATACACAATGCTTCAAGCAAATTTGAAAATCTCTTATATATATATATATATATATATATATATATATATATTATATATAAATAAAATGGAAGAAAGAAGAAGAAGAAGAAGAAGAAGAAGAAGAAGAAGAAGAAGAAGAAACTTAACCCATATTTCGGTGAGCCATTGTTTCGTATTCATCTCCCGAAACGTCTAAGAGATCATCTTCGATTTCCAATTTGTCTCAATGTACATCAGTGAAAATGGGATGCAAACACCATTATCAGTATTTTATTTCTGCATCCGGGAAGAAGACTAAAAAAAAAGAAATCTAAATTTCAGAACGTCTTGCCTTTTCACTCTGAAAACGAAGGATAGCATTTCAATTCAATACTAGCGAAGGACCGCATAAAATCGCTTGGTTGGCCTCATGTGTCCCACGGGGTCGCCTGTTGTGACAGCGCAGATATCTTCAATTATCTTAGCACGTTATTTGCAAACGCACACACACACACACACACACACACACACGCACAAACTCACTCACACACGTTCGCTTGCATACACACACAAGCAAACAGAGGTGCACAAAGACCCCCCATATACATGCACATACACACACACATACACACAAACTCACTCACACACGTTCACTTGCATACACACACAAGCAAGCACATGCACACAAAGACCCCCATACATACATGCAAATACACATGCGCACACATGAATACATCTTCCTATTATATCTATGCATTTTGGCCTGTAAAAGTCGACGGGGCGGCCTAAAGTCGGTATCAGCCAGTCAGCGAGGGAGTCTATCCCCTTTTCAATAGCGCTAGACCTAGGAGATTGTTTTTTAGCATCTGAGGTGGAGCGCCACACCTACCATCAGCTCCTTACTTTACCGCACAGATCCCTGTGCTACTCATACGCTGAGTTGGCGGGGACCGGTATCGAACTAGGAACCTCGTGGTTTCTAGCCGAACGCTCTACCGAATGAGCTAGTCTATTCATTCTTATCTATCTAAGGAACACAGAATACGCAAATTTAAAAATCCTGATATTAATACTCTTGTTCCTAATTCTTCCGTCCGTTATTATCCTGCAAAACGTTCTGGTTAAATATGAGACCGTCCAATTTGGGCTGACTTCTGATTTAGATCGGAAAATTAAAATGGAAAGTTTTTTGGTGGTCCCCAATGACAGTTTAACTACAGTCTATGAATTAACATTTTGCGAATTGGGTTACGGTTTTAGGGGATTAAGATTGTTTTTAATTACGTATTGTTTAAAAAAAAAAACAACAAAAACCCCAAATTACTATACATTTAATTAACCATTGAAATTAATTATTGAATCTATTATTGAGACAGTTGGTTGTGTTAAGATTGCAATGTATAATTTCAATTAAACTTAGTTTAAAAAATATTTTTCAACATTAAATGTATAGTAATATATATATATATATATATATATATATATATATATATTTATATATATATATATATATATATTTTATATATATATATTATATATATATAGAGAGAGAGAGAGAGAGAGAGAGAGAGAGTCGTGGAAAATGGACTCGTCGATTCAAGTTCAATTCCTACTCCCATAGGGCTAATACCCTTGGGAAAGGTATGAATCCATATATTCTCCCTCCAGCTATGGGTTAAATAGTGGGGCAGACTGGGCCCTTCGGCCTTGGGTAGGTAACGAGTCTAGGAATTCAAAATTCCTGAGGTCGGTCGTTGATTGGGTTTGTGGCAACCCTTGATGCACCAATTATTTCCTATCGACTGTGCCAAAAAGTGTGGATGGTCCAACACAAGCCTTCACCACTATAAACAAATCACTGTGTGGGAGTTCATTGCGTGTGTGAACCCTCATACGTCGAAAATCGACGGGAGAGTCCATTATATATATATATTAGTGACAACAATTCTTAGTGACAACAAGTCTCTCCAGATCTCCAGGACTCTTCTGAGCATTTTAGATTATCTTAACAATGATGAGGTGTGGATGGTTTCGATCCTTTCTCTGATTTTCATTTCCTTCAGAATATTCTCTTTGCTTTTGAAAACTGTTCTAAGTGTACCAACAACAATCCATGTTCACCTTCATGTTCCATAGCCTTTTCAACTCTCTGGCAAGATCCTAGTATTTGTCTATCTTTTTATTTTATTTCCTTTTCACTATGAAAATATATAAAGCAAAAATGATTACCAACAGTTGTCTCACACTCTAATAATTTGTTTAAAAACTAAATATTTACTTGGAAACTATTCCCTTACAAATCATATATATACAAAAACATAGATTTGGCATTTAATAACCCACAAAGGTTGATATGCCGTTTAACAAAACCAAACAAAGCCAAACATAAAACAGAATGTTTTTATTTAATCAACGTGTTTAGTCTACTATATAAAATGGTACTTGACTTTAAAGTGTCGGAACTTATGAGTTTCGAGACCCGAACGAACTTAAGCTCGTCAAACCTCTTACCCATATGGCCACAGTCAGCTGCCAAGTATAGCAGGCTATTTAATCGCTACATTTCTAAGCGGAAATAAATTCACCTAGAGGTCTCAAACTTTGTAAACAAACTGAGCCTTAGCTGAACGCCGAATACGGGGAATTTTGCAATTAAATCCCTTCTAAATAAAGTGCTCAACCGAAATTGGGAGCGTATAATAGAGTAAGCTACAGACACGTGTTTCAAGGTATCAATGTTTTTATTTATTTAATCAATGTGTTTAGTCTACTATATAAAGTGGTACCTTGACTTTAAAATGTCGGAACTTACGAGTTTTCCGAGTTACGATCTCTTTCTCTCTCTCTCTCTCTCTTTCTTTCTTTTATATATCTTATTATAATGGAGATTGTGTGTTTTTCTGTCTGTAACCGAAACTATATTACTACTCAAGTCACAATTTCCTTAGTTATTTACGTCACATTCTCCATGATTCTATTTCTATTTAAACCTCAATTAATAATAAAACTGTTTGACATTATTAATACTGTTGGCCTTACCTAAATAACTAATAACATGCAATTGTATTTATATATACAACAAAATACCAGTTTTCAGAGTAAACGTAAAGATAATTTGCATATTGATATTTAAAAAACTGATTTTTTTTAAAATGTGCTTGGTATTATTGATTACTAATTGTTTGGTTTTATCTTAATGAATATGAGTAAAAATCTCTTCAATAAATCCTAAAAGAAATTCATTAACAAGAAGAAATAACTGTAATTTTATTCTTTACTTCCTATTTTAACTAAATAGTTAAATTAGGAAAATTTAGCATTGAAAAACGGAAGTGATGAAAGAGTAAGTTTCAGTTGTTCTATTTTCCGATTATACCCCCTCTGTTTCGAATCTTTTTATTTGAATTCTTAATTAGTTTCATTAGCCTTTCTGATTTAATCTAATATTTTATTACATTTAAATTTAAATATTTGCACCCGGAGGGTGCATATATTTGCTAGTATATATATATATATATATATATATATACAAGTTTTGTTGAACTGTACAGACAATTGCTGTCGGACAAGTTCTTCGTTGATCCGTTCCAATTTTCGGTTATCTTTCTGGTGTCGGGGTGTGACTGGGATAACAGTCCCCCAAGGGTTTCAAAACGAGCGCTTTCGGCAATACAATTTGCCATCCTCAGGTAGGAAACTGTTATACCAGTTACACCCCGACACCAGAAAGATGGCCCGAAAATTGGAACGGATCAACGAAAAACTTGTCCGACAGGAATTTTCTGTACAGTTCAACAAAACTTGTATAAAAGAAAAAATGCTGCCAAAAATACACTTATTTATATATATATATATATATATATATATTATATATATATAGTCGACCTATAAAAAGTATATACTTGTTCAGTGATGCTGTTAGCTTTTTGATCTAGTGCGTCCTGAGATGCACATATTTGCCTTGGATGATTCCCCGGGAAAATTTATGGGCCACAACTAAAGCTGTCTAACTCTTACCTTGTAACCTATCCTGTGTGATTCATTTCTAAGAAACTATTAAAATGTATTTAAAATTAGCTTGAAATGGGGAGGGAAGAAAAAAGAAAAACACTGGGCTGCATGGATATGATTTTACTGCGTCCTTTTAGATTTTTGTCTCAAGAAGTTGCAGATTGTGTTTTGGAGGAGAAACTATTCATAATTTTTCTAGACACAATTTGACTATTAAGCAGGAAATAAAAAAAGAAAAAAAAACAGAACTTGTTTCCAAGTGCAGGGATGCAAATAAGTACCTTTTATAACTGTTAACACATGACTCTAAAGAGAAAAGAACTGGAAAGGGTAGAATAATGAATGTGAGGAAAAAGTTTTATTTTTATTGTTTTAAATGACGCATGATAATTTATTTACTTATATCATATATATAAGTTTTTTGAATGATGCATAGAAATTTATTTTTAGAATATAAGGAATTTTTGAAGAATGCATTAGAATTTATTTATTCATTGGACGGGTAGAATATTTATTTATTTATTCATTCATATATTTATGGATTTATCTTTCAAATGTAAGAGATGAATTTTTCGAAAATATATGTAATTTAAGGAATATTATTATTATTATTATTTACTCCTTTTGGGTTCTCACATCAGCGTTAGCTGATGGTCTTTCACTAGAGTCTAAGTGACAGCAAGTCTCCTCGGGTCTCCAGGACTCTTCTGGGTATTCTGCAGATTGCAACAGTGCAGTATTCTGGATGGTATCAATCCTTCCTCTAATTTCCAGACTTTCCAAACCCTTTTCCAATCCTTTTGGGACCGTTCCAAGTGCACCAACTACAATTGGCATCACCTTGACTTTCATATTCCATAATTTTTTCAGTTCCCTGACAAGGTCCAGGTATTTGACCACTTTTTCGTTTTCCTTTAGCTTCACCTTGTGATCTGCTGGAACTGCAAAATTCACCAGTTGACAAGTTATTTCTTTTTTGTTAATGGGCACTAGGTCTGGTCTTCTTTATTATTATTATTATTATTATTATTATTATTATTATTATTATTATTATTAATTTTTTCATACCTGTCGTAGCTGGTGGTTCGCTGGAGGCTGAATGACAGCAAGTATCCTGTCTCCAGAAGGTCTCCAGGACTCTTCTGAGTATTCTAGAAGACCTTAATAATGCTGTAGTTTGGATGGACTTGATTCTCCCTTTGATTTCCAATTCACCCAAATTCTTTTCCTTTGGGCCCCATTCCAAGGGCACCAATACAATTGGTTCGACCATCATATTATTATTATTGAGTTTTCACATCAGTGTTAGCTGATGGTCTTTCACTGGAGTCTGAGTGACAGCAAGTCCCTCAGGTCTCCAGGACTCTTCTGAGTATTCTGGCAGATTGCAGCAGTGCAGTGTTCTGAATGGTTTCAATCCTTCCTTGATTTCCAAACTTTCCAAACCCTTTCTAATCCTTTTGGGACTGTCCCAGCACCAACTACAATTGGTATCACTTTCACTTTCATATTCCATAACTTTTCTCTCTGGCAAGGTCCAGATATTTGTCTATTTTTTCATTTTCCTTTAACTTCACCCTGTGATCTGCTGGCACTGCAAAATCCACCAGTTGACAAGTTCTTTCTTTTTTGTTTATCAACACTAGGTCTAGTCTTCTTGCTGGGATAAGGTGATCCGTTTTATTTCAAAGTCCCAGAGAATTTTATGCGTTTCGTTCTCAAGAACAGATTCTGGTTTATGCATATACCATTTTGTTGTATGGTCAAAATTTAATTTTTTGCATAATTCCCAGTGGATCACCTTCCCAACCCAGTCGTGTCTAGTTTTGTATTCTCGTTGTGATAGTTTGCTACATTCGCAGAGTATATGGTTAACAGTCTCATCTCTATTACCGCAAAGTTTACATTTACTATTTGTTGGGTCTTATCAATATTATTATTATTATTATTATTATTATTATTATTATTATTATTATTTCACTCCTTTCGAGTTTTTTCTCACCAGTGTTAGCTGATGGTCTTTCCCTGGAGTCTGAGTGACAGCAAATCTCATTGGGTCTCCATGACTCTTCTGGTTATTCTAGCCAATCTCAACAATGCTGTTTTCGGATGGTCTCGATTTGGCTTGAGAATCACATACGTGAAAAACTGTCAGTAACCAAACGCCATTGACTTCATGTCCATGTTAACCTTACTTAGATATACATGCTCTATACATGATATTGAGCACTATTTGGTTATAAATCTAGCACACTATATCATCAATGTATATATGTTTATATATATATATGTGTGTGTGTGTGTGTGTGTGTTTGGGCAGCATTCTTTCATTTATACATATGGGATTAAACAAAAGACAGGTCTCCTGTTTAACGATTTTATTGGTGTTCTTTTCAAGCTTTCTGGCCAACTTTTTTTATATTTGGATTGAATTCGTGGATTAGTCCACCGAAGTTCATATCCAAAAAAATGAAAATACCTACATCGGTTTTACGTCAACGACTTTGTCACGCCGTTTAACTCTTCATATGACAGATAATAGCTCCATTTAACAACATCTAAAATTACATGCATGCCCCCACTCTAATTACCAAAATATCCTAACGGAAAATACACAAATTCTGCACAAAGAAAAAAAATAACAAAAACTCCAAATACTAGAAGCTTTATACATAAAACAATACAAATCATCCTTAAATAAAATTGATTTTCAATGCAGTACTCACATTTTAAAATGCCTATAATACTTTTCCCATCAATTCTCCTACCTCCAGCCTCCACATCCATTAATATACTTAGAAAAAACTGGACACATCACCCCTGATGATGGCACTTCAAAGTGCCGAAAGTACTCGGGATATGAACTTCAGTGGACTAATCCACAAATTCCATCCAAATATAAAAAGTTGGCCAGAAAGCTTGAAAATTAAAAATTAATGACATTAAAAAAATGGCCTGACAGTTAGAAAGGATCGAACAAAAACTCGTCCGACAAGAATCGTCAATAGAGTTTAACACAACACAAAAAAAACCCAGATTCGACCAGAGAATTTTTAAAAAAACTATTAAAATCATTTTGTAAGATTTCTAAGAAAGGAACTTTTGACCTAATTTAAATTTAAGAGATATTGGTCGGGTTGGCAGCTTATGAAACTTAACATAAAATCCGTTTCGTACTCTCTCTCTCTCTCTCTCTCTCTCTCTCTCTCTCTCTCTCTCTCTCTCTCTCTCTCCCTGTGTGTGTGTGTGTGTGTCTTTCCACTCATTGAGAAACTAAGATATATAACAAGGCAATAATCAAGATATATAGAGAGAATGAAAGTGATAGGCAGAATGTTAAGTAACATCCGGGTCAGTTTTTTAAAATTAATTGCCCAATTACGACTAATTAGAACCAATTAAAATGGATTTTTTTTTCAAACATAACCCAGTCCTGGAAATAAGGAATAATCTAATATAATTTTCGTGTCATTAAACTAAACAGTAAAAATGCCTTTAGGATCCAAACATGGATTTGCCCATTTTTAATATAATAATAATATGGTTTGGTTTGGTTTGGTTTGGTTTGGTTTGTTTTACGGCATATCAACCTCAGTGGGTCATTTAATGCCGATAAAGTTTTGAAATAAATCAATTCTTAATGGATAATACATTTTTTTTATAAATACATTTTTCTATTTAACCCATAGATGGGACCCTAACAGGTACTACCACTCCGGGTCAGAGTGGACCAGGGAGCAATGGTGATGAATGGGGTGCTCCACATTCCCCAAATCTCCAAAAACTGAAACCTCACCATCAGATAGAGTTTAACGCCATTCCTCGGACATGTGGACCCTCAGTCACCGCCTTCTAGCACCCATATGATAAAAAGGGGTTGGGGCTTGCCATAAGGGCAATAGGGTTGGGAAAATCATATAGGTGCTAGGGCTTGACGTGACCAGCCGATTGATCGGAGGGGACCTCTCCAACCGCCCGTCTAGCCCAAGAAAAGCCTAAAGTGGAATATTGCAAGTCATGGGCTGCTCAGCCACCTGGGTTCTATCCTTAAGCATCATGGGTCGCTACCCACGGCCAATAGGTGGCCCCATTAGGGGAGTCTTACCCCTCTGCAGAGGTGCAGTCGGTGCATTCTAAAGCCCCAGACGACAGGGCTATATAATAATAATAATAATAATAATATATATATATATATATATGTGTGTGTGTGTGTGTGTGTGTGTGTGTGTGTGTGTGGTTGGCAACCTTCCGTCTATTTTAGACGATGGCATAGTTTTGGTTTTTTTCCCTCTCTCTCTCTCTCTCTCTCTCACTTACAGATATATATATATATATACATATATATATTCGAATATAGATGTGTGTCAATAAGAATGTACTGACATATGAATGAATCACGCCTTTTCTATCGACTAAATTTCACATTTCGTTGGCAAGATAAAATCAGATTTCTCGAAAGTGAAATATGAGAAATCTCCGAAGATTTCCCTTTTCTCGTCTCTTCCGGAAAGTTTATGAGTCTGTCAACAATGGCTTCCTCTATTGATCCAATGGCTAAAACCAAAATGCCCGACTGGTTGCTTCTTTTAATAGCAGTCCGAAATAAGAGCATGGTTAATAACACTTACCATTAAGTCTAGCTAGTTTTAGCACCCGACAAATCTATTAATAATAGAGATTCGGTCTCTGTTTGGCTGTAACCGAAACTACGTCACTGCTTACGTCTCAGTCATTTCAGGAAATAAGTAAGTTTATCGACGAGTATTTAATTTATAGTCTTTAATTAAGTATTTATCAATAATAGAGATTCGGTCTCTATTTGTCTGTAACCGAAACTACGTCACTGCTTACGTCTCAGTCATTTCAGGAAATAAGTAAGTTTATCGACGAGTATTTAATTTATAGTCTTTAATTAAGTATCTGTATTAATAATAGAGAATCGGTCTCTATTTGTCTGTAACCGAAACTACGTTACTGCTTACGACTTTATAGTCTTTAATTAAGTATTTAATAAAACATTGAAACATTTTAGAGACACTGACGAATGATGTTTTTTTATATATATTTCTCAATTTACATGTTTTCTTTGAATAAATGTTACTTTGTATTGTACAAGACTTTCGTTTCAATTTTATATCATTATTGGCATACGTCAGTCGTTATAGTCAAGTGCTCTGAGAGGACGTTAAAGGACTTCATCTTGACCAAAACTTAGCTCGAGTTCCTCAACATTGAATTTCATTACTACATAAAAATATTTAACTTCTATGAAAAATAAATCAATTCTCAAATTTTCACGAAAATTTCGATACTTATTCACCTTTAGATGAATTTATATTTAAAATAGTTTTTTCCCAAAAATATTTCAGGGTAAATGTTTTTTTTCACTAGGCCACCCCCGACCTCTTATTTAATTTTATGAAATCCGAATAATTTAAGAGTCTGAATAATTAAATCATACTTTTTTAGAAATGTTTTGGAGATCTCTACTATCGTAAAACAAAACAAATATCTCAGTGGAGTGGAGTGAATATGATGTATTTTAAGTAAGTAATTGATCTTAGAAGAGTCCTGGAGACCTGAGGGAATTTACTGTCACCCGGACTTGAGTGGGGAAAAAAACACCAGTTAGAATTAGCACGAGAGTAGAAATAATAATAGACAACTCAAACCAAAATAGAAGGCTTTATCCTTGTGTCTTAATATTGAAACTTGCCGACAATATCTAACCAAGTCCAAAGCACTGTTAAGATCAACCAGAATACTTTGAAGAGTCTTGGATATCCGAGGAGACTTGCTGTCACTCGGACTTCAGTGGAAATCCTCCACTTAAAACATTGCTAAGACCCAAAATCTTCAATGAACCGGGGGGGGGGGCATCACTGAGGAAGAGTCTCAATCAAGGTTAATTTATTTATATAGATTTTCAAGGATAGAAAACATCTCGTCCTAAAAGCTCCATATATATATTACTAAAATTCTCATTATGTTTGTTTGTAACTTATATTCAAGAATACTTAGCATAGTCCTGGAGAGCTGAAGATACTTGCTGTCACCCGGACTTCAGTTGAAATCCACCAGTTAAAAACTAGTAGAAAGTAATAATAATAATAATAATAATAATAATAATGATAATAATAATAATAATAATAATAATAATAATAATAATAATAGGAATCAATACTTGGGCTGTCCCTATTATAAGATACTCAGGACCATTCTTAAAATGGACAAAAGAAGAACTCAGACAGATAGACTAAAGGACGAGAAAATTAATGACCATGCACAAGGCTCTCCACCATAGAGACGATAGAGATAGATTATATGTGTCAAGAAAGGAAGGGGGAAGAGGTCTTGCCAAAATAGAGGACTGCGTAGAAACCACAATCTAACAACTCGAAGACTACACAAAAAAGAGTAAAGACAGATTACTTATGGCGGCCAATAATAGTAGATGTGACATAGTGACAAACAGAAAAACAACAAAGACTAGAAAACAAAAATGGGAAGAAAAACAATTATATGGACGCTTCAAACGACAAATAGAAGAGGTTGCACATGAAAAGACTTGGACATGGTTAAGAAAGGGAAACCTCAAAAGAGAAACTGAATCATTTATAATTGCTGCACAAAATAATGCCATAAGGACAAACTACATCAAAGCGAAAATTGATAGGACCCAACAAAATAATAAATGTAGACTTTGCGGGAATAAAGATAAGACTGTAAACCATATACTCTGCGAATGTAGCAAACTAGCACAACGAGAATACAAAACTAGACACGACTGGGTTGGGAAGGTGATCCCCTGGGAATTATGCAAAAAAAAAAAAAATAATAATTTTGACCATACAACAAAATGGTATATGCATAAAATTGATACCGAAACGCATAAAATTATCTGGGGCTTTGAAATAAAAACAGATCACCTTATCCCAGCAAGAAGACCAGACCTAGTGTTGATAAACAAAAAAGAAAGAACTTGTCAACTGGTGGATTTTGCAGTGCCAGCAGATCACAGGGTGAAGCTAAAGGAAAATGAAAAAATGGACAAATATCTGAACCTTGCCAGAGAACTGAAAAAGTTATGGAATATGAAAGTGAAAGTGATACCAATTGTAGTTGGTGCACTTGGAACAGTCCCAAAAGGATTAGAAAAAGGTTTGGAAAGTTTGGATATCAAAGGAAGGATTGAAACCATTCAGAACACTGCACTGCTGCAATCTGCCAGAATACTCAGAAGAGTCCTGGAGACCTGAGGAGACTTGCTGTCACTCAGAATCCAGTGAAAGACCATCAGCTAACACTGATGTGAAAACTCAGAAGGAGCAAATAATAATAATCCCGGCCAGGAGACCGGACCTAGTATTAATTGACAAGAAAAAGAGAACCTGCCATCTTGTGGATTTTGCTGTCCCAGCTGATCACTGAGTGAAAATGAAAGAAAGCGAAAAGACAGACAAATATTTGGACCTTGCCAGAGAACTGAAGAAGCTATGGAACATGAAATTGATGGTCGTACCAATTGTAATTGGTGCCCTTGGAACGACCCCCAAAGCACTGGAAAAGAATTTGGGTGAAATAGAAATCAGAGGAAGAATCTAGAACATCCAAACTATGGCACTGTTGGGATCGGCTAGAATACTCAGAAGAGTCTTGGAGACCTAAGGAGATTTGCTGTCACTCGGCCTCCAGTGAACCACCAGCTACGGCGGGTGTGAAAAACATAATAATAATAATAATAATAATAATATAAATAAAAATATATGGACCTTGCCAGAGAACTGAAAAAGTTATGGAATATGAAAGTCAAAGTGATACCAATTGTGGTTGGTGCACTTGGAACGGTCCCAAAAGGATTGGAAAAGGGTTTGGAAAGTTTGGATATCAGAAGAAGGATTGAAATCATTCAGAACACTGCACTGCTGCAATCTGCCAGAATACTCAGAAGAGTCCCGGAGAACTGAGGAGACTTGCTGTCACTCAGACTCCAGTGAAAAACCATCAGCTAATGCTGATGTGAAAACTCAAAAGGAGTAAATAATAATAATAATAATAAACCACTGAAACCAAAAACAGAAGGATTTATTCTTGTATCTTACAATATTCTACCAAGCCCAAAGAATGGAACAGATAGCATATATTGGTTTTTATACGGAGAAATTATTGGTAATCCAATATCTGGTGGCCTCACCCAGGATTTATAATTCGGCATGATAGGGTTGGAAATAGCTTCATTGAAAAAATATGCCAATATTATAACATATACCATTCAGAAAAATCGTATTGACAAAAACCGGCACCAATGCTAGAAGGTGAAGATGATACTGTCCCCGGGGACTTTATGGAACCCAACGATCATAATATTCAAACCAACAGACGAGAAATGATAATACTCGGGACAATCAAAAGTTTTGTAATATTTTGGTACATGCAAGTCTCGCAGATCTATTACTACTGTATAGTGAATTGGATCATCGCTAGGTGCTCCACACTTGGGACTTTGTACCGCATCCTTCCGGTGACGGACGGGATGGATAGATACTTTTCAATTGATTTAATTAACCCTACATCTGAATTATACAATATTTCATGATATTAGATCAATGCACAATCTATATATTAATACTTGTGTTCATTAAAAGTACCAAAACCAGAAGGCTTTATCTTTGTCAATATCAAACTTGCCAACAATATCCAACCAAGCCCAAAGAATGGAGCAGATAACACACACACACACACACACACACACACACATATATATATATATATATATATATATATAAGTAAAGAAATAACAAAAGGCTTAGAGATATTGCGTTATAGTCTATTTCAGGGAGCTTAGACAAAGTGTCTAACTCTCCCAACTCATCAGATGCGAATCATATACCATCTGATGAGTTAGACACTTTGTCTAAGCTCCCTGAAATAGACTATAAAGTCTAAGCTCCCTGAAATAGATTATAATGCTCAATCTCTAAGTCTTTTGTTATTTCTTTACTTATATATTTGCTCTGTGACTGTAACATTAAGAGCACACATTGAGCTCTCAAACTGCGACAGGTTTTTTAAATAAAACTCTTGTGTCGTAAGGAAGATTTCTTCTCTGGACTTTTGGATTATATATATATATATATATATATATATATATATATATATATATATATATTCGTCGTTGGTATCCTTCCGTCTGCTAAAGACGATGGTGTGGTGTCCATTTTTAACTACATCAGCGCGAGTGGCTGAACAGGCCAAATTTTGAATGGCAATCTCTGGTGCAGTGACTGCAAACAAACAGTGATACTGGAATTGTCTCTCCTTCCTTCTGGCTCTCGTTTCTGTGGCGGCTTGTTTCTTCTCTCTTTTTTTCTTTTTCCTCTGTTTTTCACTCCTTTTCATGTCTTGTTTAACAAGGAGTCGTCTCCTTGTCAAACACATATATTATATACATAAGCCAGAGAAACTATTGGTAATCCAATATCTGGTAGCTCTATCCTGGATTTAAAATTAGGTATAATCGAGTAAGAAAAAATACCTTCCTTGTCGAACATGCCAATATTATAGACTACACCAGGCAAATAAAATCGGATAGACAAAAATAACCACCAGCACGAAAAGGCGAAGTTGATATTGTCCCCAGGGACTTCACAAAAAACACATCGGCCATAATATACAAGCCAATAGACGAGATATAATAATACAAGAGTGAATCAAAAGTTTTGCAATATTTTGGTAAACACACACACAATTGTTGTAAACACACAGTGTTAACACACACACACACACACACACACACATAATTTAAGAAATTGACCATATGTCACGTTCTACTCAAATACTCATGAAGAATAAACAAAACAAAACGTTTTGGGCATAAAATAACCCAACATGGGTTGGCATGCCGTAAAAAGCAACCTACCATCACTATCAGCAGAAATCCCTACTCGATTAATCAGACACTGCCAGTATAAAAGGAGGAAGTGGACCACCCAAGAAAATTTTCACGAGCTACACTTGTATGAAAGAAAGTACTGGGCACCCAGTGAGAATTGAACTCACTATCAGCGGTCTGTTAGCCTAGCTCGCTTACCAGTGTATTACGGGAGATGTTCAATTTTACGGTAGAGTTGGTTTTCTTTAAATGTTTGTGTGTGTGTTTACAATTCGGCGGCATCTCCGGATTCTACGGGTAGCCATGGCGACGGGTTGGGTAAATACTTACATGTATGTTTCTTGATTTTCATTTACTTTAATTAACCTTACATCAGAATTGTACAATATTCTATTATATCTATTAATAATGGAGATTCGCTTCCGGTTTTTGTCTGTAACAAAAAATACGTCACTGCTTACGTCACATTACCCCAAATCGTCATAACATTGAATAAATACACTCAAAATTTGAACATGCAACATTAGACAGTCCTCATTGTTTTTTTAAAACAAGTTTTAATAAATACATGACTGGTATTATATATCTATATATAGTTTGTTTTATTTTAATACATATTTAAAGTTTACATTTCAAATTGTTTTATTTTTTTAATCCTTTAATGAATTTGATGATTTTACTTACTTAGGGTACAAACTCGCTGACATTGAATTTTTTACTCCCACCCCTCAGGCAATATGTTTCAAAAATATATTTTTACATCGCCCGGAGAATGTTTTTCATTTTGCTAGTATACTTAACAATGCTTCAAGCAAATTATCAAATACTATATATACATATGCATTTACATATGTTCATATTGTGTATATATATATATATATATATATATATATATATATATATATATCCATTTGGCATATATATATATATTCATATAGTATATATATATTTACATATGATCCTATTATATATATATATGTATGTATATACAAACGGAGGGCGTTTTTTTATTTTGTACTAGTTAGATTAATTCTTGTTCTCATGAGGTATTCATTTTTTTAAACTTTTTCTTTCATCTCTGTTTGTTTTATGGTTTCCGCTTCCAATATTCCCAAATATTTGTAATCCTCCTTTTCTCTAAGTGTTATTATATTTTCCTAATTTGGTAGTTGTATTCCAGGGACGGTTTAGCTCAGTCGGTAGAGTGTCGGACAAGGAACCACAAGGTCTCCTGGCTCGATACCGGCCCTCGCCAACTCAGCGTATGAGTAGCAGAGGGATATGTGCGGTAAAGAGAGGGGCTGGCGGTAGGTGTGGCGCTCCGTCTCAGACACCAAAAACAATCTCCTTAGTCTAGCGCTAGTGAAAAGGGGATAGACTCCCTCGCTGACTGGCTGATACCGACTTTAGGCCACCCGATGACTTTTATACCGGCCCTCGTCAACTCAGCATTTGAGTAGCAGAGGGATTTGTGCGGTAAAGAGAGGGGCTGATGGTAGGTGTGGCGCTCCGTCTCAGACACCAAAAACAATCTGCTTAGTCTAGCGCTAGTGAAAAGAGGATAGACTCCCTCGCTGACTGGCTGATACCGACTTTAGGCCACCCGATGACTTTATACCGGCCCTCGTCAACTCAGCGTATGAGTAGCTGAGGGATATGTGCGGTAAAGAGAGGGGCTGATGGTAGGTGTGGTGCTCCGTCTCAGACACCAGAAACAATCTCCTTAGTCTAGCGCTAGTGAAAAGGGGATAGACTCCCTCGCTGACTGGCTGATACCGACTTTAGGCCACCCCGATGACTTTACTTATTTTTTCCGTCTATTGTTTCTGTTCGTCCTAGCATGGCACATTTTTCAATTCCTAATTCCATTCCTATATTCCTGGCTGTATATTCTTATGGTTTGTACAAGGGTTTCAAGTTCTCTTTCATCTATTGCCAAAAATCTTGATATCATCCATGTACATAAGATGATTTATCTTTTCTTGTGAGTTAGTGAATTTGTAGCACCCTGTAGATTTTCTAAGTATATAGTTGAGTGGAATCATTGCTCAAACAAATAGCAGTGTCGATAGGGAGTCTCCTTGGAAAATACCTCTTTGCATTTTTATTTCTGCAAGGAATTATTATTAGTACTAGCAAATATATGCACCATATGGGTGCAAGTATCTAAGTTTTGATGCAATAAAATATCATATTAAATTAAAAAAGTCTAATGAAACTAAATAAGAATGCAGATAAAAAGATTTTAAACAGGGTGGGGGGTATAATCGAACGACTGAAACTTACTCTTCCATCACTCCCGTGTTTCATTGCTAACTTTTCCTAATTTAACTATTTCAAAAAAAATAGGAAGTAAAGAATAAAATTTCAATTATTTTTCTCATTAATGGATTTCTTTTAAGATTAATCCCCGAGATTTTTGCTAATATTCATTAAGATAAAACCAAACAATTAGAAATCAATAATACTAAGTACATATTTATTAAAATCAAATTTTTTATATCAATATGCGAATTAGCCTTCCTGTTCACACCGTAAACCGCTATTTTGTTGTATATATAAATACAATTGCATATTATTAATATATAGATATGGTCAACAGTATTAATGATGTCAAACAATTTGATTAATAACAGAGGTTTGAATAAAAATAAAATCATGGAGAATATGACGTAAATAATTAAGGGAATTGTAACTTGAATAATTGTAGTTATGGTTACAGACAGACAAATACACAATATCCATTATAATAAGATTTCAATCCTTGCGATATGTTCGCACAGCTAACATTGCTGATCTTTATTATTATTATTATTAGTAGTAGTAGTAGTAGTAGTAGTAACAGCAGCAGCAGCAGCAAGAATATGTGCCTTCCGGGCGTAAGTATTTAGGTTTTAATGTAATGAAATATATTAAATTATCAAATGTATTAAATTAGAAAGACTAACGAAATTAAATAAGATCGCATATAAAAATATTTCACTTATTTTAATTATATTTAATTGATTTATTAAAGTTTGAGAAATAACGCAATAATATAAGAGATCAATAACACCAAGTAATTATTTATTAAATCGGTTTTGTTAAAACCAGTATGCAAATTAACCACACCATATATTATGTAAACATTTATTTTTTAGTGACATATAAGACATATTACAGGATTTTAAATGCACTAATAAGATGGGCTGTTTTGGTGAAAATCTAACTCAGATTTTCATAAAGATATTGTTAATAAATAAAAATATTCTATGTACGAGGCCGGTTTAGCTCAGTCAGTTAGCACCCGCCTGGAAAGTTCCGAGTTCTATGCCGGTCCCCACTGACTCGGCACATGGGTAGCATAGATTTGGTAAACTGATGTATTAAGTAAAATAGGGAGCTGACGGTAATTGTGGTGCTCGACCTCAGCAAAAAACAAAGTCCCTGGTCTAGCTCTAGCGAAAAGAGGATAGACTCCTCCGCTGTCCGGCTCACCGCCAACTTTTTAATTTATTCTATGTATTAATGACTATAAATTAAATACTCGTGAATAAACTTGCGCAATTTCTGAGGGTATTGTGACGTAAGTAGTGACGTAGTTTCGCTTACAAACACGGAATCCCGATTATAATAAGATTAATGTCCTAAACATAAATCTTCAAATGAGTTAGAAGGGACTCCTTAGCTTCGATCGGCAACTTATATAAGTCAAGGAAAAGTCCGACACAAAACCTCTGCACAAAACCCCCAAAATAAATCAGGAGCCGGAGTCCATAAGGTGGTGTGATGCTGAAATCCAGTGCTACCCATCAACTCCTGCGACACTACCGTTGCACTTCTAGCACATATATGATAAAAAGGGTTGTGGAGCTGCCATAAGAGCAATAGAGTTGAGAATCGGATTAATTGGAGGGGGCCTCTCTGACTGCTTGTCTAGCCAAGTAAAGGCCAAAGCATTTTTTACTGGTACTATGCTAGTATTTATATAACTTATGTCTCGGCTGTACATTTTTATGTGTCTCATCATCTCGACCTGTTCTAGTGTATTATCATGTGACTTGGCTAAAACATTGAAATCAATTCCTTGAACATAAAATATGTTTTAAAATATAGGATCATTAATTCTTAAGGGTAAAAAAGAAATATCAAATTTTAATGCACACACACACACACACACACACACATATATATATATATATATATATATAATATATATATATGGACTCTCCTGTCGATTTTCGACGTATGAGGGTTCATACACACAATGAACTCCCACACAGGGATTTGTTTATAGTGGTGAAGGCTTGTGTTGGACCATCCACACTTTTTGGCACAGTCGATAAGAAAGAATTGGTGCATCAAGGGTTGCCACAAACCCAATCACCGACCGACCTCAGGAATTTTGAATTCAGAGTTATCCCTCTCCTAGACTGGTTACTTACCCAAGGTTGAAGGGCCCAGTCTGCCCTACGATTCAACCCATAGCTAGAGGGAGAATATATGGATTCATACCTTTCCCAAGGGTACTAGCGCTATGTGAAATGACAACAGCTTCGTAATATATATATATATATATATATATATATATATATATAAAAGCAATTTATTTTTAAAAAGTTATTTCCATTTAATAACTTCAATAAACTAAACACTGCTAAGAATATCCCATATATGGTACTTAAGTGGATCACAGCGGCAGTGTGGAGATGGGGGGATTTGCTGCTTGGGCAATAACTCATCCTCCATATGAACCATCTATGTAGTTAAAAAAAAAAACTTGGACACTACCCATCGTCTCCCGTAGACGGAAAGGTAATTTATGAGGAAGTGTGTCCCGGTCTCCGTAATTCGTGTTTATTTATCGTAATTTGTCATAGTTCTTGTTTATTTATCGTAATTTGTCGTAATTCTTGTTTATCTATCGTAATTTATCGTAATAAAAAAAATCTTAGTATTTAATATATATATATATATATATATATATATAGATAGATAGATAGATATGAAGATGGATAGTTTTGAATAGACTGAGATAGATAGATAGAAAGATGAACAATAGGTACCACCATATTACGACAAATTTCTACAAATAAAGACAAATGAACCCCCAAAAAAAAAAAATTTAACGCCTTAAGTTGGTTGTTTTCTTTCAAGTAACATCGACGTGACGCCGTACTTGGGGTCGTTATTTTAAAATTCACTGGGCAGCAATTTCGGAGGCAGGAAACCGGGACGCACTTCCTCATAAATTACAGACGGAAAGATGCCAACAACAGCAAATACCCTAAATTGATGTCCTTGAACCAGTTTTCTAATCTCGTTTTTCTTCCAATGTCTGTTGTTGTCAGTAACCTTTTGGTAATTCCAAACAGAATCCACAATCGACTCCAGGGGAGAGGAGGGGAGGGGGTAGATTGTTCTCATTCCGTTATTCTCCGTGTCAGCAGATATTGTGTTTCAGATATTTCAGTTGAAGAAATAGACAAACGACATTTCAAGGATAAATTAAATAGGAAGAATTAATTGATACTGGATATGCCACAGGGTTTACTACATGCCCGCTCATCGGCTTATGAAACACGTATAAATATTATACGTGTTTTTATTTAGTTAAGAATTAATGGAAAAATGAACCAACGAATATAATAAAAAATTAATGGAATAAATAGAAAATTGAAAAAGATATTTTACGGGGGACCTCTCCCAAATAATAATAATAATAATAATAATAATAATAATACCATACAACAAAATGGTATATGCATAAACCAGAATCTGTTCTTGAGAACGAAACGCATAGAATTCTCTGGGACTTTGAAATAAAAACTTATCCCAGCAAGAAGACCAGACTTAGTGTTGATAAACAAAAAAGAAAGAACTTGTCAACTGGTGGATTTTGCAGTTCCAGCAGATCACAGGGTGAAGCTAAAAGAAAATGAAAAAATGGACAAATACCTGGACCTTGCCAGAGAACTGAAAAAGTTATGGAATATGAAAGTCAAGTAATACCAATTGTAGTTGGTGCACTTGGAACAATCCCAAAAGGATTGGAAAAGGGTTTGGAAAGTCTGGAATCAGAGGAGAATTGATACCATCCAGAACACTGCACTGCTGCAATCTGGCAGCATACCCAGAAGAGTCCTGGAGACCTGAGTAGACTTGCTGTCACTCAGACTCCAGTGAAAGACCATCAGCTAACACTGAGTGAAACTCAAAAGGGGTAAATAATAATAATAATAATAATAATAATAATAATATAATAATAATTAAATATAATAATAATAATAATAATAACTTTTTTGAGAGAGGTCATTAATTGGAAACCTTCTTAACATTCTATAGCGACTCTTTATCGAAGCATTGAATTAATTATCATATAAAATATGGAGAGGATAAACTAATGTCTTACCTTTGTAAAGTTGTGTTGAGAAGTAAACATTGTAAAGTTATATTGAGAAGTAATTCGATTTTTTCTGTTTAATGCTGTCTATCCTATTTCTGTTATAAATTGGCAACATTGTATCCTTATGAATTTAAGATAAAAGCGGCCAACTGAAATATTTTTGAATAAATTTTTACATTGTTATTTGTACAACGTTTTGGTCGATATGCCCTCCGGCCTTCTTCAGGTATTTCTTGTCGGACTCGGAAACCTTCTCGGACTCGGGAACCTCTTTTCGAACGGGAACTTTCTTGGCCGGAGTGGATAAGGTAGTTAGGTAAGACAGTTCTAAGTGACATTTATCTCTGGAGGTTAAGACAGTTCTAAGTTGACAGTTATCTCTGGATTCCGGGTTTCAAATCCTGAGCAGAGGTAAGTAAACATAGAAAAATAATTAACCGCAACGCTACCGCAGCATGGTTTAGCGCGAATGAGAACAGGATACCCCCCTGGCACTGAACAAAGCGCGTTGAGTTCAAAGTTCCGTGATGGCTCCAGATTACGACAGAAAGTTCCCGATTGTTTCGAAAAAGAAGTTCCCGAGTTCGAAAAGAAGGTCCGCAGTCCGAGAAAGTTTCCCGAGTCCGACAAGAAATACCTGAGAAGGCTGCGAGGGCACATCGGCGAACATTGTACAAATAACAATGAAGCATGAGGACAACCCAAGTCCGAAAACGCAGATAGTACTAATCATCAAGCCTCATCTCAAACATTCAGAGAAATTTTTACAGTTGTAAAAATAAAAAAATAATAAATAAAAATATGACGTGTTTTTATATAAGTTTGAGTTTGAGTTTTGTTTAACGGCATATCAACCTCTGTGGGGCATTTAATGCTAAAAAGCTTATTTTTGGATTTCAGACTTTTAAAGTAGTGCAGTTCTATGAAGATATTTGTTTATGCTTCTGTTATATCTTGCTTGAAAGGTTGCTTTTTTTTATAAATTTTAAAATGTTCAGGCGTTCTGTATTCTAAAGAATGTCTCTCAGGTTCTCTGCTTTGATAGTAATTGGCGCGCGATATGTTTAAGGCTGTTGCCAATTTTAGATAAGGATATTGTTGGCTTGTAAGTTGTACTTTGCATGTTGGGCATAACTGGGGCATTTCCTCCCCCTTTTTATCTCTCTGGGGTGGG
>CM042172.1:43838988-43848988 GCA_023376005.1 Doryteuthis pealeii
ACGTGTTTATCTTAGATTAGTAAGAAATATAATCTGGGGTAAATAAATTGAACCAAATAACGCCACAACATAAAAAAAACATTGGCAAATGGAATAAAACAATAGAAAATACAGTTGAAAAGACTATTTTATCACGCCGCGCGAGCGAACCCTCTCCAAAATAAGAACTTAACTAAGTTATACAACTACATCTAACTAATAAACACATACACACAAGCAACATGGTATATTGCCACTTTAAACCAGAACCAGCACACGTCTACTGTTGAGAATCGCGGAACGAACGAAAACGCCACATGACGACATAGATCCTCTTGCGCGAGCTTTGAATACAAAACTCTATCCGCAGCAAGCACCAAGAAGATCTACAACTTCCAGTTTGATAACAAAAAAGAAGAAAGGCCACTCAGAAGATACTTTCGATCACAGGGTACGGTGGAATTAGTTGCAACAGTTCAGCAGCTATACACAGCGGTCGAAGCTAAAGAAAATGAAAAAATGGAGACAAATACCTGACCTATGCCAGCGGCGAAGACTGAAAAATTATGGAATCATCCGAAGTCCCAACGACAGTTAATCCGAATTGTAGTTGCAGTGCACTTGGAACAATCCCCAAAAGGATTGCCGAAAGAGGGTTCTAGGCAAGTCCGTGCCGCTGCGAACTCAGAGGACACGCAATTACCGAGTACCATCCAGGATACACCTTGCAGCACTCCTCGCCACATACTGCCAGCAAACCAGAAGAGTCCTGGAGACTGAGGAGACTGTGCTTGTCCACATCAGACTCCAGTGAAAGGACCATCAGCTAACGACCACTGATGGGAAAACTCAAAGGGGCGCGAAGCGAGCGCGGCTAAACTAACAAAATAAAATAAATAATAATAAATAATATAATAAATCAGGTATTCACTAACTCGACTTCAGTACCGAATGCACGCAATAATAATAATAAACTTTCGACGCAGAGGTCCCACTTAAATGAAAAACTGTCTTAACATTCTTATTGCGAATTTCTTTACTCGAAGCCATTGAAATTAATTATCCATTCATAAAAATACTCCTGGGGCAGAGCGGAGAAGCGACGGATAATTAACAAGCTAAATGTCTACCCTTGTAGAAGTAAGTGTATGAGAACGTAATAGCTATTGTTAAACTCTGAAATTTGCAAGAAGATAATTCGACAATTGTTTCCATCCGCGTGTTAACATACCTGTCACACTCGTTTCTACCTACTTCTGTTTATTACACTCAATTAGGCACATGTATCCTTAGAATTCTCAAGATAAAGGCGGACCGTCCAACCTGAAATATTTTTGAATAATCATTCTTGGCCTCCAATTCGTTGATTTGCCTAGCAACGTTTGTGGTCGATATGCCCCTTCCCGGCCCTTCTCTCAGGATTCATACTTATTTCTCTTGTCCGCCGACTCGGAAACCTTCTCGGGACTTTCGCGGAACCTTCCTTTCTAACTTGGAACTTTCTTGGCCTAGTGGGGATTAAAAGCTGGTCAGTATAGGGAAGGACAGTTCTAGTCGCTAAGTAGACATCTATCCTACTGCGAGGTTAGAACAGTTTACTTAAGTTGACACAGTTTCAGTTATCTCGGACTTCCGGGTTCAATCCTGTCAAGTAGACGGTAGAGTACATAGCTAAAAAATGTAATTAAACGCCAACCGGCCTACCGCAAGCTATGGGTTTAGCGGAATGGAAACAGGATAACCCGCCTTGGAATCAGTACTGAAAAAGCGAATCGCACCGAGGTGTCTTGAGTCAAAGCTCCGCTGATGGACCTCCGAGCTCAGATTTACGACAAGGAAGTTTCCCGAGTTCGAAAAGACAGTGTTCACCGAAGTTCGAAAATGTAGAAGGTTTCCCCGAGTCCGGAAAGACGAAAGTTCGCCGGAGTCCCGACAAGAAATACCATCTGAAAGAAGGCTGCGAGGGCAACAGTCGCTGGACGCGAAACATATCGCGCTACCATATATCGATACATATTGAACAGACATACGGAGGACGCAGTAGCCCCGTGACCCGTACTAACACGTGTGAATACGCTTGTCCAACAGATGACAGACAAGATAGTTCTACTAAATCATCAAGGGGCCTCAGTTCCTCACAATCTCAGAGAAGCATTATTAGCAGTTTCGTGAAACAAATAAAAAAAATAATGAAAAATAAAATAACGTGCTTTTTTCATTATAAGGTTTGAGTTTGAGTTGTGTTGTTAACGGCATACTCCAACTTTCATCCTTGGGGTCTGGCACAGGCATTAATGCTCTAATATCTACTTGAAAAAGGTTATTTTTGCGGATTGCAAGGACTTTAAAGTAGTGGTTCTATACGACGGATCAATTGTTCTGTTCTTGTATACCGTGCGTTGCGTTCGAAAAGGTTGCTTTTTTCTTAATAAATTTTTAAACATAGTCTTTGGCTTTCCCCCAGGGTGTTGCCCTATTCTTAAACAATCTGTCTCTCTCAGGTTTTTCTGCTTCCAGATAGTAATCTTTGGCGCCACGTCATCGGGCGGAGCTGCCAGGCGGATCGGTGGCTATCATACTGGCTTCGGGTTTCGCCGACGCATAACCCCCAACGAACAACAAAAAAAAAAGAAAAACCCAGAGGCAAAAACACAAAACATAAAGGCTCGTTGTGCACATCTAAATCTTCAGAGACGAAAAAAGGTACAAAAAAAATAAAAAAAATGAACGTTAAAAAAAAAGAAAGAAAAAAACAGTAATAAAAATAATAGAACAGACTAAAAAAAAAGTTGTATTGTAAAAAATAAAAAAAAAAAAAAAAAAAAAGAAAAAAAAAAAAAAAAAATAAAGAAAAAAAACAAAAACTTGTATCTAAATTAAAAGCCAGAGCTATGGTACCTTGGTCATACCACTGGGCATCCTTCCCCTGTTTAACAGGTACGAATGGGTAATGTGGGTGTGCCCAATACGCAATCTGGCGAGTATTACTTCTTCTCTTCTAATAAGTTATTAAACTGCATCTAGTGGTGCTGTTCCAATTCTGTAGCTCCTGGGAGTATAAAGTACTCCTTCATCACAATTCTCCCATTTCCACCTTGACCTGCTAGGGTCACATCTACGGATTAAATAGAAAATAAATTTAAAGTTTAAATATTGAAAACCTATCAAGAATTAATAAAAACAAAACGTCTTGGGCATAGAATAACCCATCAAAGGTTGATATGCCGTAAAATCCAATTAACTAAAATCTAATAATAACCATCTGTAAACAATTGTAACTTCAAATAACTATTTCAAATATTTCTTATATATAATGGAGATTATGTAACTGCTTGTCTGTAACTGAAACTACGTCACCAACTGATGTCATGATTTAATGTATTTAAACTCCTGAAATATGTTATGTATATCTCTAAGAAATAAAGGTAAATATAGAATATGGGGGAAATAATTTGCATAATGATTTTAACAAAACTGGGTTTAATAAATAATTATTTGCTCTTACTGATTTCTAATACTATCATGTTATTCTCAAACGTATTAAAAGCAATCCTATATATAATTCTATGTGAAGAGAAAAATCGAAGTGAAACTGACGGTATGTAATATAGTAAAAAATTTGAAAAAACACAGGTTCAAATCAACAAAGGTCCTGAAGAAGATCTACTAAACAGATTGAAACACTGAAGCGTTGGCTGAATAAATGTGTTTTTCAAATTTTTCACCTTATTACATATAATTCTATTTCGAACCCTGACTGTCAAGCTGACAGGCAGGGACTCTAACCATTACACCAGCTGGCCTTTCCCAGATTTTTCGTTTTGTTTAAAAGTAGGTTATATTCCACTTATGGTGACTTTACAACACGACAGTATCAAAAGTAAGCAAACAAACAATGTGTTTTTGATATGGCTTTATTTAGCCGACAATTTGTGCTTAATTGAAGTCATACCTAATTTTGAAAATTAATTAATTAATAATTAATGAATTAGGCGGGCATACCTATTCAAATGTAAGGCTAAACAAATCGAGAAAATAAAATACCAACCAACCAGCCAACCAACCAACTAACTCAAGTTATTTTCAAGATTACTTCTTCATAATTTGGTTTAATCTATTTAACGGCACACCAATCACTTATGGATTATTGAATGCCGAAATGTGATTAACATTTATTGTGTTTCGTTTATTTTTGTTTTGTTTTACGGCATATCAACCCTTTTCGGGTCATTTAATGCCGAATCAAGTCATTTCGATAAACAAAAGACTTGGGTTGCTTACAATACCTTTTCTTGATTAAGTGGTCACCCAATTAAGTATTGAACAGGCTCATTACTGCTTAACTTCGATGATCTAGCTGGAAGCGATGCTTGCAGCATGACGTGATCATAATGAATATAAATGTGCAATGAACGCAATTCCCTAACCATTTTGCATAAAATAAAATAACCCTAGATGGGTTTACATGCCGTTTACACTGTTATATAGTTTAAGTATTCCTATCTAAAAACAAATAATTTGCACACAGTTATATGGTTTCAAGTATTTCTATCTAAAACAAATAATTTGCACACAGTTATATGGTGTCAAGTATTCCTATCTAAAACAAATAATTTGCACACAGTTATATGGTGTCAAGTATTCCTATCTAAAACAAATAATTTGCACACAGTTATATGGTTTTAAGTATTCCTAACCAATACAAATAATTTGCACACATTTATATGGTTTCAAGTATTCATAAACAATACAAATAATTTGCACACAGTTATATGGTTTAAAGTATTCCTAACCAATACAAATAATTTGCACACAGTTGTATGGTTTCAAGTATTCCTATCCAATACAAAAAAATTGCACACAGTTATATGGTTTCAAGTATTCCTAACCAATACAAAAAATTTGCTCACAGTTATATGGTTTCAAGTATTCCTATCCAATACAAATAATTTGCACATAATTATATGATTTCAAGTATTCCTATCTAATACAAATAATTTGCACACAATTATGTGATTTCAAGTATTCCTATCTAATACAAATAATTTGCACACAATTATATGGTTTCATGTATGCCTATCCAATATACATAATTTGCACACAGTTAGATGGTTTCATGTATTCCTATCTAATACTAAAAATTTACACACAGTTATATGATTTCAAGTATTCCTATCCAATACAAATAATTTGCACACAGTTATATGATTTTAAGTATTCCTATCTAATACAAATAATTTATACACAGTTATATGGTTTCAAGTATTCCTATCTAATACAAATAATTTATAAACAGTTATATGGTTCAAGTATTCCTATCTAATACAAATAATTTATACACAATTATATGGTTTCAAGTATTCCTATCTAATACAAATAATTTATACACAGTTATATGATTTCAAGTATTCCTATCTAATACAAATAATTTATACACAGTTATACGGTTTCAAGTATTCCTATCTAATACAAATAATTTATAAACAGTTATATGGTTTCAAGTATTCCTATCTAATACAAATAATTTATACAGAATTATATGGTTTCAAGTATTCTTAACTGATAAAAGTAATTTGCACACTGTAATATGGCTTTAAATATTCCTATCCAATACAAATAACTTGCACACAATTGTACGGTTTCAAGTATTCCTATCCAATACAAATAATTTGCACACAATTGTACGGTTTCAAGTATTCCCATCCAATACAAATAATGTCCACACAATTGTACGGTTTCAAGTATTCCCATCCAATACAAATAATGTGCACACAATTGTACGGTTTCAAGTATTCCCAACCAATACAAATAATTTGTACACAATTATATAGTTTTAAGTATTCCTATGTAACACCAACAATTTGACCAGTTATATGGTTTCAATTATTCCTATCTAATGCAAATAATATGCACACGGTTATATAATGTAGCCTAATGGTTAGCAGACCATTGTTAGTGATTTCGATTCTCACTGGCTGCCCCATACTTTTGGCCTTGTGCCACACCTAAGCTAAGCTTAGTAAATAACTATATGGCTTTAAATTTTGGAAACTTTTGAAAGAATCCAATAACAAATATAAATAATCTTCTTCGATGCAATTGTTGAGCTGTTTTGAGAATTGTTCTGTGTTTTGTCTTCCTATTCGGAGCCGTGAAACCCCAGAGAACGAGTTGATTTTAATAGAATTGTTCAAAATGCGAAGACAGGTAGAAATTAAATGTGTTCGGATCTTTGTCAGTTGAGACAATATGACCATAAATAAAAAGTCGAATAATCAGATCGTCCATATTTCCTGAAGACATCGATCTAAATCGAAGCAAAGGGAATGGGAGATTAGAAATAAATGAAACAATAGATTTATAATTAGCTAGCAGAGCTGCTCGGTGTTGCTCGGGATTTTTAAAAAATAAAAATAAATCGCTTATCTGATTTTTATATACAGATTTTTAAAAAATGATATTTTTCTATATATTTGTTTTATTCTTTATATATTCTTGTTTTGTTTTGTTTTTTTAATAAAACTGTCGGAAAGAGAGAGAGAGAGACAGACAGACAGACACACAGTAACTGAGAGAGAGAAAGAGAGAGAGATAGAGAGAGAGAGAGAGAGAGAGAGGGGGGGGCGTATGAAAATAAAAGGTTTTAAGGAAAAACTGTAGGAAAGAGAAATACAAAGTCAGTGATATATGTGATATATAAGACACATTACAGGATTTTAAATGCACTAATAACATGGGCTGTTTTGAGGCAAATCAAACTCAGATTTTCATAGAGACATTGTTAATAAATAAGTTTTATTCTATTCTAAGTATCTATGATTTTGGCTATAAATTAAATACTCACGCACTTATTACGAGAAAAATAATTGAATAAAACTGAGAAAGAGAGAGAAGAGAAAGAGAAAGAGAAAGAGGGGGTATGGAAAGTAAAGTATTTGAATAAAACTGTAGGAGAGAGAGAGAGAGAGGGGGGAGAGAAAAAGAAAGAAAGAAAGAAAGAAAGAAAGAAAGTGAAATAGAGAGGGGGTATGAAAAGAAAAGGATTTAAGAAAAACTGCGGTAAAGAGAAATCCAGAGACAGCGAGACAAGGAGAGAGGGGGTATTACAAGAAAACTAATTGAATAAAACTGTGAGAAAGGGGGGGGGGAGAAAGAGAAAGAGAGAGAGAGAGAGAGAGAGAGGAAAGGGGGTATGGAGAGTAAAGTATTTAAATAAAACTATTGGAAAGAGAGAGAGAGTGTGTGTGTTAGGGTAACCTAACGAGTTGTTCCCCTTTATCATTAAGGGACTGACGGGAACCCGGATATGGGAATTCAGCCATGTTACTTTGGACAGGGATTTTGGACAGTACAGATGTGCGTCAGCACGCTTGAACTAGTGGACCATGTGCGTCAGAACGGTTGGGCTAGTTAAGTCACTTTTAGGGTAGAACCATTTTCTACCCTGTGTTAAATAAGGACTCATCAGCAGAGAGTCAACAGACAAGGCCACTGGCCCCATGTGTAAACACACACATAGCACAAAGGACGGCCCCATATGTGAGCACACTATGACCCAAGGACCGACCTGACACGTGAGCATACGTATCATACATACAGTGCCCATGTGATGACTACGCACATGACACACACACACAGTTGAACTCGATCCCAAACCATCTGACTGTATTCCCTGCCAGTGAGAATAAATAAAACAAGTATTGTTATATGTTAAATATTTCTTTGTTTTCAATTATCATTTTGTATATCCTACATTTCGGGATATAACAAAGAGAGAGAGAGAGAGAGAGAGAGAGAGAGGAGAGAGAGAGAGAGAGAGGGGAGAGAGAGAGAGGGGGTATGAAAAGAAAAGGATTTAAGAAAAACTGTGGGAAAGAGAAATCCAGAGACAGCGAGACAAGGAGTGAGGGGGTATAACAAGAAAACTAATCGAATAAAACTGTGAGAAAGAGGGGGAGAGAAAGAGAAATGGAGAGAGGGTAGGGAGAGTAAAGTATTTAAATAAAACTCTAGGAAAGAGAGAGAGAGAGAGGGTGGGGAAACGGACAGAGAGAGGATATGAAAAAACATATTCTGAATAGCACTGTTAAGGTAGATAATGTATGGAAAGAAAAGTCTTTCGATAAAACTGTGAGAGGGAGAGTTTTATCGGAAGACTTGAGACAGGGAGAGAGAGAGAATATGAGGGAAAACAAAGAGAAATGATAAAAAAGAGAGGTAAACAGAAAAGAACTAAGAAACAGAGTAAATAAGCGAAAGAAGAAAGAGCAAAGGTGAGAGCGAAAGCGGGTGACCGGAGAAAGAGAGGTAAAAGGAGAAAACGCTGAGGAGAGAAAGAGTTAAATAGCATAAAAAGAAAAACAAAAAAACAAAGGTGAGAGAGAAAGAGAGGTAAGTAAAAAACACCAAAGAAAAAGAGTAAGAAAAAAAAAGAGGCGAAGAATAAAGAACAAATATGAAAGAGAAAGATGGGTAATCAGAGAGAGGGAGGAAGAGAGACAACGTAAAAGAGAAAGAAAGAAGAAAGAAAGAAAGAAAGAAGAAGAAAGAAAGAAGAAAGAAAGAAGAAAGAAGAAAGAAAGAAGAAGAAAGAAAGAAAGAAAGAAGAAGAAGAAGAAGAAGAAGAAGAAGAAGAAGAAGAAGAAGAAGAAGAAAGGGGTGAAGAAGAAGAAGAAGAAGAAGAAGAAGAAGAAGAAGAAGGAAAAAGAAGAAGAAGAAGAAAGAAGAAGAAAAGAAGAAGAAAGAAGAAGAAGAAGAAGAAAGAAGGAAGAAGAAGAAGAAGAAGAAGAAGAAGAAGAAGGAAGAGAGAGATTAGAGAGAGTGATAAATAGATAGATAGATAGATAGAGAGAGAGAGGGGGAGATTAAATCGATTTGTATTCTGTATAAACCCGCTAAAAAGTTGAGCCCAACCCAAATTATTATTATTTATATATCAATACTCGTGTTCGTTAATTGTACGACCATAAGCATCTGGCAGCACCCTCTGGTTTGAAAAAATGACACCGTCCAAATCATCTAAGATGAAAGGCAAAAATATTCATCCAATTATCTGGTGTTGCTTATCCGCTGAACTCTTATTTCCTATAAATGTAGTCACCTCGCGTAAATAATGGACCATTCCGTTTTTATTACAAAGAAAGAAAGGGAAGAAAAAGGACAAGCTACACAGAAAAAATATATAATATAAGAAAGAAAAGGAGAAAGATAGAAATAGAGTATGGGAAAGATAGAAAGAAGGGGTGAGCGCGCGGAAGCGATAAAACTAATCTGTTTCAATCGAACGTAAGGAAAAGATGAAAAGAAGGAAAGAAAAAAATGTTAATCCTCATTATCTGGTGTTACTTATCCTCCGACTTCTCATCTATCATGCGTGTCGACACCTCGTCTAAATAATGGATCATTCCGTTATTGTTAGAAAGAAAGAAAAAAAAAGAAAAAAAGGGAAGAAAAAATTACACGCTACGCAGAAAATATATTATAAGGAAAGTGAAAAAGAAAGAAATAGAGTATGGGATTAGTAGAGGAAGTGGATGAGCACGCGGAAGCGATAAAACTAATCTGTTTCAATCGAACACAATGAAAAGATGAAAAGAAGGAAATAAAAAAAAATAAGTGAGCGAGGGGGAGGGTTAATTGAATATTATTATACTTTTTAGATATTGAAATAATTATCAATAGCTCTTAATTAAAACTATCAAACGTTGTAATAATTAAATTAACATACTGTGTTATATCCGCAGGTCCCGCCAATCATCGAATAATTTCATTAAAATAACTATTCCAATATAGAGATTATTGCATGCTTATCATGTCCTCAAGAGACGGAAGGAAATGCATTACGAGGCTTTGCACATGCGCTGTGACAGTTGCCAATATCCCTTCATGGCTACTGTCACAATTTAACTCTTAAGAAAGTAGTTTCGTAATGTGACGTTAACCTTGACAAAGGATTAAATCACATTAATACCAAACTGAAGACTTTGGGATAATCAACGTTTGGGAGATTAATTAAGATGTT
>CM042172.1:43851488-43893988 GCA_023376005.1 Doryteuthis pealeii
AGCCACATTGAAGAGACATGATAGGTCAAAACAGGACTGTATGTGAATGACAATATATATATATATATATATATATGTATATATATATATATATATATATATGGTTATTTCCTAGTTGAGTAACATCAGTGACCCAGAAAAACCAGAACCCAAATTATTTATTTATTTTCCTAACCTTTGTTGGACTTATACTTAAAAAAAAATTAAAATTAACAGTTTTATTACAAAATTTTGGGTTCTTTTTTTCTGGGTTACCCTGTAATATTATGTTACTCAACTGGGGGGGGTAGAGTTAGAGTTAGGGTTTAGGGTTAGTGTTAGGGTTAGGGTTTAGGGTTAGGGTTAGGTTTGGGGTTTAGGGTTAGTTTAATGGGCAAAATAAATAATTTGGGTTCTGTTTTTTCTGGGTCACCCTGTAATATCATGTTACTCATCTAGGAAATAACCATATATATATATATATATATATATATATATATATATATATATATATATAATATATATGAAGTTAAGTAAACAAACAAATGTGTTTATTTTTATATGGCTTTAAGCCGACAATTTTTGGAGGATATGTGCTTAATTGAAGTCGTACCTAATTTTGAAAATTAATTAGTTAATAATTAATGAATTTAGGCGGGCATATAGGTTCAAATGTAAGGCTAAACAAATCGAGAAAATGTCAATCCCTGAATGTACATTTCGACCTATTCAGGGCTTGAAATTTTCTCGATTTGTTTCTCCTTACATTTGAACATATATGGCCGCCTAAATTCATTAATTATTAACTAATTAATTTTCAAAATTAGGTACGACTTCAATTAAGCACATATCCTCCAAAAATTGTCGGCTAAAAGCCATATCAAATAAACACATTGTTTATTTACTTACTCTCATATATATATATATATATATATATATATATATATATATAAAGGGTGGCTTACCGGTGAATATGGGCACAATCGTTGGAGGTGCACAGGATCCAGGGGTTAAGTCCGTGATAAAACAAATACAAAGTGCTCAATACAAAGTAGAGCAAATTTATTGAAGAAATAGATACAACATAAACCTACTCGAGTTTCATCGGTAGAATCATCAGGGTTAAATCCACTGAATTAATCGAGTTACCGATTAATTGCAGCCGATCACACGTATGTTCATTGAATAAGATTTAAAATCTTATTCAATGAACATACGTGTGATCAGCTGCAATTAATCGGTAACTCGATTAATTCAGTGGATTTAACCCTGATGATTCTACCGATGAAACTCGAGTAGGTTTATGTTGTATCTATTTCTTCAATATATATATATATATATATATATATATATATATATGTGTGTGTGGGGGGGTTGAGTACAAAAATGCTGACCAAAACTTATCGGGAAAAGAAGAAGATTCCAGTATTTTCTTTTCGGGCGTTGGAGAGGAGTCATGTTATCGCGTATTTTCCGTTTTGGGCGTTCTTTTTCATTTTGGTCAATTGAGAAATTTCTGATCATTTCTTTGTTGAGCATGTCCAACTCATTAAGGCCATTGGGTGTCGTTTTTTCTTTCTTTTCTTTTTTTGGGGGGTGGGGGAGGGGGTGGGGTTCACGTCACGACGAAGAAGTTTTGGACGATTCTGCAATTCTTTTCACGAAGAACGGAAAACATTTATCCGGTCAAGAGAAAATACAATTAACTGCCAAGTCTCGGCTCAAGGAAGGAAAGAAGAAGAAGAAGAAGAAGAAGAAGAAGAAGAAGAAGAGAAGAAGAAGAAGAAGAAGAATGAAAGAGTGAAAGAATGGAGCAAGAAGAAGAAGAAGAAGAAGAACAAGAAGAAGAAGAAGAAGAAGAAGAATGAAAGAGTGAAAGAATGGAGCAAGAAGAAGAAGAAGATTTGGTTTGGTTTTCTTATTTAACTGTACACCAAGCTTCGTGGGTTATTTAATGCAAACACCATCCTTGCAGAGTAACAGTAGTGATACTATTTAACCTGTAGCTGGGGGGATTAGTTGGGTCATACCTTTGCACGGAGTATTAGTCGGAAAGTGAACATAATAGCACGATTGTTAAATAATATGTTAAAATCAATCGATCATTGTTGGCACACGAGAAAATATGAAAAAGTGATCGGAGAAGTCAGATTTTTATTCAAATACTAGCAAGAATAATCGCCCTTCGTCGGGCGAAAGTTTTAATATTAGGAAATATATTAAATTAGAAAGATTAAGGAAATTGAATAAGAACGCATACTAAAAGATTACACTTATTTTAATATTTCAAATTGTTTCTATAAGAAATCCTTCATAGGATTGATTTTAATACGCTGGAGAAAGAAAAAAACCAATAATATTAAAGGTCAATAACAGCCAGTAATCATTTATCAAACCCTGTTTTGTTATAACCAGTATGCAAATTAATCCCACCATATATTATGTAAACCTTTATTTTTTTGTGATATATAAAACACATTGAAGCATTTTAAACGCACGAATAACATGGGCTGTTTTGAGGCAAATCTAATTCAGATTTCGATAGAGACATTGTTAATAAATAAGATTTATTCTATTCTAAATATTTATTTTTTCATACAAAATGGCAACAACAGTGCAATAACTGTATCCACAATAAACACTGGAATAACTGTATCCACAATAAACTCTTCCTAATCAAACCCACTTTTGGAGGCTGCAGACCAACCTTAAGGGAGTCTAGAAAGGAACAAGTCATTATGTCCCGATTATGCATTGGTCATACAAAACTAACACACTCTTATATACTCAAACAAAAACAACAACCACAATGTGAAACATGTCAAACACCCCTGACAGTTAAACACTTATTCATGGAATGCATATTTTTTATTCACATCAGAAACCGTTATTTTAAAAGCAAACAATATGAAGGATCTGTTTGAAAATGTCAACATGGAGGATATTCTCTCCTTTTTGAGGGAAATAAAATTATACCATAGAATATAGACAGGAAACAAATCAATACCATACAACATAATCCCCAATAATGCTAACACATTGTTAAGACCAATTACTAAAAGTATATATATGAATACACAATATGTATTAAACCCTAACCGTTAGGTATGATATAACCCCGGACGGGTTGATATGCCGTTAAAATCAATAAACCAACCAACTGTATTTATGATTTTGGTTATAAATTAAATACTCACGCACTTATTAAATGATTACGCACTTATTAATGGTATTATGACGTAAGCAGTGGCGTAGCTTCAGTTACAGATAGATAAACACCGAATCTCCAGAATAATAAGATTTTAAATTTCATCTTGACATCTCTTGCCAGGAATAGAAATGGAACGTGTCTAATGTTTCTGGTTTCACTGTAATTGACGATTAAATTGCAGAGTAAAGAAATGTGTCGTATTAGTAATAATACAATATGAAGTTTTCGTAAGACTATAATTAATCATACTGATGATTATGATCAGTATAATCATGCCTCGGACTTGGAAGTTGTTGATGGAGGTGGACATGAGGGTTGAAGAGACAGACGCTCTCGTCTCGGCCGTTCTATTGTCAGCCGTCAAAAAAAGGTCACGGAAGGTCAATCTTGCTCGTTCCTTGACTTTGTCAAACCAGCTGTTCTAATGTCACCCGCGTTTCCGCCCCCCCCCATCAGTGTATTTAAATATGATTTCTGGGGTGGGGTGGGGGGCTTGTCTCAAACAGAGCGAGTACTGGTTTTGTCACAGGGGTATTGCTGATCCGGGCCCTCACTATGTTAAATAATGTCGGTGTGGCCTAAAGTCGGTATCAGCCAGACAACGAGTGAGTCTATTCCCTTTTCACTAGCGCTAGACCAAGGAGGTTGTTTTTGAGTCTAAAGTGGTGCGCCTCACCTACCATCACCTCCTTATTCTACCGCGCAGATTTCTGTAATACCCATACGCTGAGTTGACGAGGTCTGGTGTTGAACCAGGAACCTTGAAGTTCTTCGGCGAACGCTATACCGACTGAGCTAAACTGGCCATATTAAATGTTAAATAATGAGATGGAATAGCCCCAAAAAATTTTACGCGTAGATAAAAGTTACTAGAATTTTGAGGGTGACGAATGAAAGGCTACCTGTCGGTATCTGATTTGTCTTAGTAGAAGAAGTTTAACCCCTACATTCAAATAAATACAATATTTCTCCCCCCCCAAAAAAAAGTTAAATTGATCAACCAATATAAGTACCTTCTTTTTAATTAGAAAAAACATTGTTTATTACATTTATAGTATACTACCAGAGAGAAAAGAGAGAAGGAAGAGTTGGCAGTCTGGGCTGAGTGTATCAACAGCACAATACAAGACGTCCAAAAACATCTCCAAGTAATTTCCAGACTCGAAGAACAGCGGGAGTGCTATCCAGCCCAAGAACTTCCTTTTCTTCACACACACACACACACACACACACACACACACACATATATATATATAATATATATATATATATATATATATATATATATATATATGGTGGGGTAAAATTGTTTACTAACCGTGATTAAAATAATTGGCAATTATGCAGGATAATGCATTAAAATACTTAACATCATGACTTTTTTACATGATCTCTGCCTAATTAACTAAAAACAATTATGCAAGAAAATGTATTATTAAAAAAAACAATATACGATGATTCTTTTATCATAAAGCCTACAGTTGATAAGATGTTTGATCTTGAATCGATATAGTTATATATTTTATAGAGGGTTTTTGAAAAGTAACTTCCTATTTTAAACTATTCATAATTTTCTTTATATGCAGTCACATCTTTCTCAATTCTTTAATGTATGTTCCTTAATATACAGGCTGATTGAAAAGTAATTCCCTATTTTAAACTATTTATAATTTCTTTATATGCAGTCACATCTTTTTCAATTCTTTAATGTATGCTCCTTAATATACAGGCTGATTGAAAAGTAATTCCTTATTTTAAACTATTTATAATTTTTTATATGCAGTCACATTTTTCTCAATTCTTTAATGTATATTCCTTAATATACAGGCTGATTGAAAAGTAACTCCCTATTTTAAACTATTTATAATTTCTTTATATGCAGTCACATCTTTCTCAATTCTTTAATTTATGTTCTTTAATATACAGGGTGATTGAAAAGTAACTTCCTATTTTAAACTATTCATAATTCTTTTATATGCAGTTACATTTTGTCAATTCTTTAATGTATGCTCCTTAATTTTTGTTCTTGGATGGCTGTATCTTCCTGGGAGATAGATGAGTAGATGTTGTCCGTATGAGCGGCTGGCTAGATGCCCTGATTTAATACCCTGCAACTTTTTTCTTTGGGGTTGATTGAAGGAGCAAGTCTACTTTTCGAAACCAGCGACTTTAAAAGAAACTCGAAGGAGGAATACGAATTTATTTCTGCCATTTCACAAGAGTTTCTTGTAAGATCAGTTGATACGATTCCCGAGCGGTTTGAGAGGCTAGAGACAAATACTGATGCCCATATAGAATTATACATAAAACTCTATGTTATGTGTGTACTTCTCATATTCATCTTTTGTAAAAATGATGGTTCAGAAATAAATTATCAGATTTTTAAAATAGGTAGTTACTTTATAATCAGTCTGTTGACATTAAATTCTTGCTTCAAAGACTCCATGCTGTTTGATATTTTTTCATAGAATGTGAAGGTTTAGCATTGCTTATACAAGACTTCAGCACTCAAATATTATTCTCAAACATAAGAAACAACCACAGTGTATAGCATTTCAAACACCCTACACTGTTAAACATTACCACATAGAATTCGGATATCTCTAATTAGACAACATTCATCAACACAAACAATTTGAAGGACATATTTGAAAATGTCGAAAGGGGTGACATTTTGTTCTTCTTGAAAAAAATAAAATCGTAACAAAAATTCTAAACGTAAATATGATCAAAAACTATACAATGTAATTATTCGAAAACTATCACAGAGGATTTTAAAATATCATTAAAATGAAATATTAAAAAAAACTCTTAAATAACTGCACTAGAATATATATATAAGTATACAATGTACTCGATTCCCTAAACCCTAGGCATGAAATAACCACAGACTGGTTGATATGCCATTAAAATCAAACAATAAAAAATGATACTAGTTAAAATATGATCCCATCCAAGGTATCTCCTGGGGACACTTCTGGAGAAGTAAGGATGAACTCATAAGTGACGTTCTCCTGTGGAAACCTGCACATGGACACGCCAGTGTGGACCGCCGAGCAAGGACGTACACCGTCCATCAGAGTGGCTTCTGGATGCTGAACAGAGGACCTCCCAGGGGCGATGACATATAGGGGGGGTTGGTGAGAGATTGTTATGAATATCTGTGCTGCCAATACGACATGATGATGATGATGATGATAATGATGATGGTGATGATGATGATTTTGTTGTTCTTAAGAGAAATAAGATTATACAAAAAGATACAAACGTAAACATGGCCAATACGATACAAAATAATTATTAGAAAAATATCCCAGAAGATTTTGGCATATCGTTAAAACGTCTTCAGCTTAAAATAACCCAACTAGGGTTGACAAGCCGTAAAATCCAACCAACCAACACATTTTATAGTTCTGGGTTGTTCTCTTCTTGGTCAGGCTGAGAACTGTTCAGCACTTCTTCTCATAAACTACAAGATGTGTCAAAAAAGTATTGAGATTTTTTGTACTTTTTGACACACCTTGTATTCTGAAAAAAATTAATGTTCCACTCATTCTTCATTTCTATCTTGGTAAAAAATAAAACAAAACAAAAAATTATAAAGAACTCCACAGCGGAGTCCTAAGGTGGAGTAACGCTGAATTTCAGTGCTGCACAGCAACCCCTGCGACAATGCCATAGCCAAACTGCATAGGGTCTTATCCTTTTCCTTTGGGCCACAGCGGCAGTGTGGAGAGGGGGATCTGCTGCTTGGGCAAGAGCACATACTCCAAAACAAACCACCCAGCCTGTGTAGTGTTAAAAATCAACTACGCTATCGTCTTTCGCAGGCGGAAGGACGCCAACCAACCACAATATATCCGATTCCTTAAACAACAGGCATAAAATAACCCCAACCGGATTGACATGCCATTAATATCAATCAATCTATCAAAAATGATGATTGTAAAAATATGATCCCATCTAGAATATCTCCTGCGACGAATTTGCTCTATATTGTTGGAATTTTTAAGATATAAGGCGTGTGACAAGAGCCCACTTCTACTTATAGACTCGCCGATAAACATGTGACCAACCTATTGAACAATCACTGGCAGTGCTCGGCTGCTGATATTATTATTTATACTGGCTGATTCTAATCTTAGCTACTCACTACTATTTGGATCTTCTTGGACGACGGACCATAGGATTATATCACAGGACTTATTCACTTACCGAAGGATTCTATATCACAGGACTTATTCGCTTACTAAAGGATTCTATAACTCGAGACTTGCTTACTTATTTACTTTAAGTTCTTTAAAACTGGCCAGGGATGGCGGCCAGATATTTAACATTAGAATTAATTAGAAGTACATTTTATTGTTCTAATGAGAAATAAAGTAAAAGTCGTAGGGGTGGCCTAAAGTCGGTATCAACCAAACAGAGAGGGAGTCTATCCCCTTTTCACTGGCGCTAGACCAAGGAGATTGTTTTTTGCGTCTGAGGTGGAGCACCATACCTACCATCAGTTCCTTACTTTATCGCACATATCCATGTGCTACTCATACGCTGAGTTGGCGAGGGCCGGTATCGAACCAGGAAATTTCAGGTCCCCAACCGAACACTCTAACGACTGAACTAAAACATGATCAATACAATAAAAAATATGTTATTTGAAAACTGTCCAGAGAATTTCGATATATCGTTAAAAAAAAAAATTCATAAATAACTACCTACCTCCGTTTAGAAATTTGTCACAGACGATGATGAACTTCATATCTGTTATAGGTGATATACCCTATTGACCAATGGAATGCGCCGACGGGTTACTATAAGTAACAGGGACAATTGTGGCTTGGTAGTAAGCCAATGCGAGTAAGCCAATAACTCTATTTGTCGGACGTAATTTCCACATCTCTCCATTGTATTTGTCTACTTTCTGTTAATACATTTCCTACACTTGTTGCCCGTCGTGTTGTTCTTATTTGACCCCTTAAAACCTCACAACAATATCGTTGATTGGTTATTGATTTTTTGATGGCTAATTAGTCAAATTCTTGACTTGCAGATGCAGTCACACACATTGCAAGGGAAATTCCCTTCTGCATTCTGTGGTGCATGACGACAAATACGTCATTGTTCTGCAGCCCTATTGAGTTCTATAGTGAGCCACTCAGTTCCTGTTTGGCACGTAAGTCTAGAAGACTTGGCATCCAACCGACCAAATTGGCAACACACATGCCGCACAGGAAATAACTACACATAAATATAAATATAAACATACAATATACTCCATTCACTAAAATTCAGGCATAAAATAACCCTACCGACAATGTCACCCCCAGTCTTTACTTTATTACTTATATCAGGTGAGATAAACATAGGGGGATATTTATTGATAAATTTGTAACCCATTCTGTTTATTTATTCATTGTTTGCTTAAGATCAAGAATGTTGTTCGGAATCACCTTTATCTACATAATGAACGTTATTTGTATTTATTTCGTATTATTCCAACAGTCAATTTATTAAGTTTTCCTCACTCTCCCCAATCACAAGAATAAGCAATGCCAGTTACGGGCAGTATTTTTCTTATATATAATTTTTTATTTTGTTTTATTAATATTTAGCACAAGACAATTTTATGAGTAAGAATGTTCTTCGGAATCACCTTTATGAACATAATCAACATTATTGGTATTTTTAGTGTAGACAATGTCACTTATGGGCAGTATTTTTCTTATATATAATTTTTTATTTTGTTTTATTAATATTTCGCACAAAACAACTTTATGAGTAAGAATGTTCTTCGGAATCACCTTTATTAACATAATGAATATTATTTGTATATTTAGTGTAAGCAAAGCCACTTATGGGCAGTATTTTTCTTATTTATAATTTTTATTTTGTTTTATTAATATTTCGCACAAAACAACTTTATGAGTAAGAATGTTCTTCGGAATCACTTTTATGAGCATAATCAAAATTTTTGGTATTTTTAGTGTAAACAATGTCACTTATGGGCAGTATTTTTCTTCTTTATATTTTTTTATTTTGTTTTATTAATATTTCACACAAGACAACCTTATGAGCAAGAATGTTCTTCGGAATCACTTGTATCAACATAATCAACATTATTTGTATATTTAGTGTAAGCAATGCCACTTATGGGCTGTATTTTTCTTATTTATATTTCTGCACACCACTGGAGTCTAATCAAACATTTTAGACGTTTCAGCCTCCAGATGAAGGAAGGGTGACATTTCGAGACGATCATGATTGCGTGACCCTCCTCTATCCAAACTGACTTCGCAGATCGTTTGTCAATCACCGGTCGGATGATGTACAGCACAGTACTCGATAAACAACGACCCCAGAGAACATTTCGACGATGTCTTAGATCACGGAACTAAATAACAAAATATATGTTTTATAGATAAACATTTAGACACATATAACATCATTATCACTATCATCATAGTCAGATCAACAGCGCGGATTCCTTTTAGTGCAATTAACACTTCTTCTCTTGTAGGGTTGGGTAATAAAAGTATTTCCAGGCCAGTTTCTCTGTTTTTTGTATTGTGTCCTATAAGCGACTACTACAGCTAGTACTACTACTAATAATAATAATAATAATAACAATCTTATTATAATGGAGATTGTGTGTTTTTCTGTCTGTAACCGAAACTATATTCCTACTCAAGTCACAATTCTCTTAGTTATTGACATCACATTCTCCATGATTTTATTTTTATCTAAACCTCAATTATTAATAAAATTGTCTTACATTATTAATACTGTTAACTATGTCTACATATTGACAACATGCAATTATATTTATATATACAACAAAATAGCGGTTAACAGTGTGAATGGGAAGGCTAATTTGCATATTAATATTAAAAAATCGAATTTAATAAATATGTGCTTAGTATTATTGATTTCTAACTGTTTGGTTTTATTTTAATGAATATAAGCAAAAATCTCTTCAATGAATCTTAAATGAAATCTATTAACAAAATAAAATAACTGTCATTTTATTCTTTACTTCCTCTTTTAACTAAATACTTAAATTATAAAACATAACAATGAAAGACGAGAGTGATGGAAGAGTAAGTTTCAGTTGTTCTATTTTTTTTATACTCCCTCAGTTTCAAATCTTTTATTATACTCCCTCTGTTTCAAATCTTTTTATCTGTATTCTTATTTAGTTTCATTAGCCTTTCTAATTTAATACAATATTTTATTACATTAAAACTTAAATACATGCACCCGGAGGGTGCATATATTTGCTAGTAATAATAATAAAATTCTCTGGGACTTTGAAATAAAAACGGGTCACCTTATCCCAGCAAGAAGACCAGACCTAGTGTTGATTAACAAAAAAGAAAGAACTTGTCAACTGGTGGATTTTGCAGTTCCAGCAGATCACAGGGTGAAGCTGAAGGAAAATGAAAAAAATGGACAAATATCTGGACGTTTCCAGAGAACTGAAAAAGTCTAAGTGATACCAATTGTAGTTGGTGCACTTGGAACAGTCCCAAAAGGATTGGAAAAAGGCTTGGAAAGTCTGGAAATCAGAGAAAGGATTGATACCATCCAGAACACTGCACTGCTGCAATCTGCCAGAATACTCAGAAGAGTCCTGGAGACCTGAGGAGACTTGCTGTCACTCAGACTCCAGTGAAAGACTGTCAGCTAGTGCTGATGTGAAAACTCAAAAATAATAATAATTGGAAAAAATAGAGGATCTGGGAATCAGAGGAAAAATTGAGACTATTGATTGCTGCAATTGGCTAGAATACTCAAAGTCCTGGAAATCCGAGGAGACGTGTTGTCACTCAGCCTCCAGTGAAATACCATCAGCTAACGCTGATGAGACAAACAAAAGGGGTGAAAATAATAATAAATTGGTGTCCTTGGAACGGCCCTCAAAGCTCTGGAAAAGAATCTGGGTAAATTGGAAATCAGAAGAAGAATCGAGACCATCCACACTACAACACTTTTGGGATCGGCTAGACCTGAGGAGACTTGCTGTCCCTCAGCCTCCAGTGAACCACCAGCTACGGCAGGTGTGGAAAACTCATAATAATACTGTGGAGGAACTGGGGATCAGAGGAAAAATTGAGACCATACAGACCACAGCACTGTTGAATCGGTTAGTATACACAGAAGAGTCCTGGTGACCTGGGGAGAGTTGCTATCACTCAGACTCCAGCTGGTGTGAAATAATAATAATAATAATAATAATAATAATAATAATAATAATAATAATAATGATGATAATTCCGTTCTTATAATAAAGACTGTGTTAATGGAATTTTCCGTTATTTAGCTGAGATGGCAACACTTATAAGACATAAGAATTCGGCGGATAAGCAATACCAGATAATCAGGATTTACACTTTAGCATTTAATCTAGGGCGATTTGGAGGATCTCATTTATCACTGACCATAAAGGTCAGTGAAAAGTCACATATATCCCGAACGGTAAAGACCATGTTAATGTAATGGTCCATTATTTAGCTCATGTGGTAACACTTATAAGAAAAGAATTCGGTGGATAAGCAACACCAAATAATCAGGACTTACATTTTTGCATTTAATCTTGGAGGATTTGGACGGTCTCATTTATCTGAAATACCATGTGACTTTTCACTGACCATCTGAACCAATTGAAAAATATCCCGAAGGATAAAGACCGTGTTAATGGAACAGTCCATTATTTAAATGGTATGTGACTTTTCACAGACCATCAAACCGGAGATTGTACTCTTTGGTAGGATTTGTCTCTCAAAATATCTTTCAAACTAAATAGCCAAATCACCAACCAATTGAAAATATCCCGAAGGATAAAGACCTTGTTAATGGAATAGTCCATTATTTAGCTGAAGTGGCAACACATTATGAGAAAAGAACTCGGCGGTTAAGCAACACCAGATATTGTACTCTTTGGTAGGATTTGTCTTCAGAATCTAAATAGCCAAATCACAAACCAATTGAAAATATCCCGAAGGATGAAGACAAGGGTTAAAAGTGAAAATGTAAATATTAAATGTAAATCCAATTTATAGATATTTATTCCTTTGAGTAAAATCGTCTGAATCCAATTTGACCTGAAATGTAAATATTATCTATGGAGTCTAAGTTATTATAAAAGAATGTAATTCAATATGTGCCAATGTTAAATAAATGATATACATGTACAATTATATAGAATAATAAAGAAGAATATGAAACCTAAAGAAAGAAACTGAATCAAAAAGAATACAAGAGTAGACATGATTGGGTGGGAAATATAACTCATCGGGAATTGTGCAAGAGGTTAAAATTATTATCAGCACAACATAATATACTAATTATATTAAAGTAATTGACAATACGTAGAAAGTTAAAATAAAAGAATGTAATTTAATATTTATAAATGTAACTGTTGTATCGTTGAGGTGGAAACAGATACACAGAAAACACAGGTATTTGCCTCTCATCCCACTTATGAGGGCGTGACACAAGGACATTTTTATGTGTGCCCACCCACAAGCCGAATCTCATGGGTGGTAGGTGGAAAAAATTGCGAAAATATACACAGAGAACACAGGGTGCGTGAATTATGTATTTTATTCAGCACTTTTAACATAGAACAAAGAAGTAGTACAATCACAAGACAAAACGTACAAAATGAGGAGGTTCAAATGTCTGGAGTTGACGCAGTAATTTCGTCCGAATATTTTTTCCCGACTTCTGTGACTGCGTCGTCGACTCTTATATGGCTCTGGGTCAGTCCATCTTGTAGGGGTGTTAACTCCTCTACAACAGTAACATGAATTATATAGATGTACAATGTTATAGAATAATAAAGAAGAATGTGCAACATGGAGAAATAAACTTATTCTCTTGTAATAGCAGCACAAAATGATGCAATTATGTGAAAACAGAAATTGACAATAGACAGAAGAATAACAAGAGCAGGTTATGGGTTGACAGAGATGAAACGGTTAATCGCATAATAAGTGAAAGCATCAAAGTGACACAAAAAGCATACAAAAGTAGACCTGATTGGGTGGGAAATATAACTAACTGGGAATTGTGCAAGAGATTAAAATTATTAGCAGCACAACATAATATACCAATTATGTTAAAGCAATTAACAATACGCAGAAAGTTAATATAAAAGAATGTAATTCAATATATGTTAATGTTAAATAAATGATATACATGTACAATGATATAGAATAATAAAGAAGAATATGAAACCTGAAGAAAGAAACTGGCTCAAAAAGAATACAAGAGTAGACATGATTGGGTGGGAAATATAACTCATCGGGAATTGTGCAAGAGGTTAAAATTATTATCAGCACAACATAATATACTAATTATATTAAAGTAATTGACAATACGTAGAAAGTTAAAATAAAAGAATGTAATTCAATATGTGTCAATGTAACATAAATTATACACATATAAAATGTTATAGAATTATAAAGAAGAATATGAAACCTGAAGAGAGAAACGGAATCTCTTATAATAGCAGTACAAAAGGAAGCAATTATGTGAAAACAGAAATTGACAATCCATAGAAGAATAACAAGAGCAGGTTATGGGGTGACAGAAATGAAACGGTTAATCATATAATAAGTGAATGCAGCAAACTGACACATAACGATCCACAAGGCATTACACCCGAAAAACAAACATAGGCAGGTTTTGTTTCAAGAAAACAAGGAAGAAGGAGACTCGCCAGCATTGGGAATTGCGTAGATGCATTGTTCAAGGACTCGAGGAATATACAAAAAAGAGCAAGGAAAAACTAATTGCAGAAGTCAATAACAGCAATAACAACAGAAATAATGTTGTGGGGTTATTAAGGGTCACAAATAAAGACAAACGACTGGTGAAAGTTGATACAATTGTATTGAACAAAGAAAGTAGAATTTACAGAAGGAAAGTGAAGTTACGTCCGACAATACAGTCTAGAACTGAATCGTGTCGCTTGTTCTTCAAACTACAATTGTCTTTGCTACTTATAGTAGTAGCAGGATCATTCCATTATGTAGATAGGGGATATCACCTATAACAAATAATTTAAATACAATCCGAAAAATATCTTGAAGACAAAAGTGGAAAGAAAAACAACTGCATGGATATTTCAAGCGATAAAAGAAAATTGCAAGCGATGTATCGTGGACATTTCCATGGTTAGATAAAAATTAAAAAAATAAATTTAATTTATTTTAATTGTAAGATAATTTACCAATTATGTTAAAGCAATTGACCAATACTAGGGTCTGACGTGACTAGCCGATTGATTGGATGGAGTCTCTCCGACCGTCCGTTTAGCCTGAGTAAATTCAAAAGTGAAGAGTAGTATTTCATGAACTGCTTAGCCATGACAGCTAGGCTTCCGTCTTTTTTTCTTCCAACCAGTTTTAAAATTGTTGTTGTTTTTTAGCTGCGAAGTTCTTATTTATTAATAAAACCCCGTGTTTATTTTTAGCCACATTGTTATTTATTTCATTATTTTTATTCATTTAGGCAGCATTTATTGGTTCCTCTTCTTTCAAGATTTCAATTCACAGAAACAATAAATAATTTTTTTTTTAAACTGTGAAAATTTTAACTTGTTAGATTCTCAATGTTCTACTTGTTGAAGAACTTCTAGAACTTAAATTGCTTTCAATCTCATTTGTAAACTTTCATTCTGGGAGATTTGCTCGTTTCATTTCAAAAATCAGATAAATCCTTGAAGAGAACAAGAAAAGAAGCCATTTTTTAAATATGAAGTCTTCTAGTCACGAAGTTACATTTAAATCTTTACAAGATTCTGGGATTGTCAAAATTAACTATGAAGAGAAATTAAAATTCTGGGCTATCGTTGATTAAAATTGCTAGATAGTTTTATTTGTTTATTCGTTCTAAAACCAAACTGTAAAGAACTCTTTTAGGCTTCCATACTTTAAATTGACGATTTTTAAAAAATCGTTTTAATTCTTTTAAAATATGTTGCCAGGTTATGCATGGTTTTTAACTTAGATTTTTTCAAAGATAAAATTCTGGGCTATCTTTGGTTAAAATTGCTAGATAGTCCATAATAATCTTCCACATATATAATTGACCTTGAAATTTTTAAGGTAGTGTAAAACTCAGTTTAACTTAGATTGAATAATCTTTTTTTGCATCAATTTAAAGAAAACTATATTTTTTAATACTATAAAAAAAAAACTTGCAACATTATTTATTTTTTGAGTTTTAAGAAAATGAATTTTAAATTTTAAAATCACTTTTTTAGGTTATTGAATTTATTTTTTTATTTTTTTTATTAATATATTCTTCAGGATATGATCTTTCAAGAAATGTAAAAATTAGGGACCGGGATTTTTTTTTTCTTCAAATGCCCCCAAATTCTAAATTGATAAAAAAAGTATTTTTTTCAAGTTTTTTCCATAAAATAAACTAATATAAAATTAAGTCGTGGGAAAACAATTTGGTGAAAATTTCATTAAAATTGGACAATTCCCTGATTTTTGGTAATTGTTTTAAAATTAAGAAATTAAAAAAAAATTACCTCCCTTTGCATTTCTTGCACATCACTATTATATTAAAGCAATTGACCAATACTAGGGCCTGACGTGACTAGCCGATTGATTGGATGGAGTCTCTCCGACCGTCCGTTTAGCCTGAGTAAATTCAAAAGTGAAGCGTAGCATTTCATGCTTAGCCACCAGGATTCTATCCTTACGATTCTAGCTCGGTCGGTAGAGCGTTCGGCTAGGAATCACAAGGTTCCTGGTTCGATACCGGCTCTCGCCAACTCAGCGTATGAGTAGCACAGGGATCTGCGCGGTAAAGTGAGGAGCTGATGGTAGGTGTGGCGCTCCACCTCAGATGCTAAAATAATCTCCTTGGTCTAGCGCTAGTGAAAAGGGGATAGACTTCCTCGCAGATTGGCTGATACCGACATTAGGCCGTCCCGACGACGACTTATGTTACAAGAAATTTGCTAAATTTTCTTAAGGGATTTTCTCTGAGTGACAACTATTGTATTCACTAACATTTTTTTTAGTGTATAAAAATTGTTAGGGTAATGGTGCAATTGTTAGTAATCTCTCTCTTAGCAGATCCATTGAATGGAGTGGAAAGTTGGATTCTCACTAGATGCTCAATTATTGTTGGCCTTGTGCCAGATAAATTATGAATAATTAGAACATGCTTCACAGTTAATATATTTGTATATTTCTCATTAGAGGTTGGTATTCAAACATAGACTAAAATGTACACACACATACATATGTGTGTATGTGGTTGTTTATATATATATGTATATATATATATATATGTGTGTGTGTGTGTGTGTGTGTGTGTGTGTGGTTGTTTATATATATATATAAACAACCACACCCATATATATATATATATATATGTGTGTGTGTGTGGTTATTTATATATATATATATATATATATATATATATATATATATATATATACATATATATAAAAAAGATTATGAGACAACCATTGTAGACACTAACAAAAATATGCATTTAAAATCCTGAAATATGTTATATATCTCTAAGAAATAAAGATTTCCATAGTATATGGTGGGAATAATTTGCATAATGATTTTAACAAAACTTGATTTAATAAATAATTATTTGCTGTTACTGATTTCTAATATTATCATATTATTCTCAGATGTATTAAAAACAATCCTATGTAGAATTTTATATATAAATCAATTAAAATAACATTAAGATGTGTGTCATATTTTTATATTCTTAGTCTTTACTTTTTACTTTTTTATTCGATTAAGAAATGATGTCAATATTTTGGATCATCCTATATATATATATATATATATATATATATATATATATATTAAGAAATTTGAAAAAAAAACAAGTGTTCCGAAAATAGGATGAATTTATTTATCAATGTTTAAACATTTCGAGTTCTTTAAACCTTCATCAGGATGTTTCTTTGGGTGAAGAAATTGATAGATGTTTTATAGATGACAGGAGATGAAAATCTTTATAAAATCTTTTTTGTTGTGTAACTGCTTTTGTTCAGCGTTATATTTTTGAAAGACAAGTCGCGATACATTATATATATTATATAAGCGAATTAATAAACAAAAAATGTATATTATTTGCTATTTCAATTTATATATATGTTTTGACAGTGTTGTTCCGTCGGCCAATTTTCTGTTATAAACAGAAAAATGGTAAAATGTTTATACCATCTTTTTTTTAAAATTTAGTTCAGTAGCACCGATGTATGGCTTTTCAACATTGCTATTATTCTTTTCTTTTGTGACAATAACTTTATTTATATCATTGTCAATTTTTTAAAAATTGAACACACCTGGCACTGATTATTTCATAACTTCATGAAACTATCGCCATTCGTTGTATCAATGTTTGGTTTAAGTTTTGTTAAAGTCGTTAAAAGAAAGAGCAACTGAATTTTGTGTAGGTACAATAAATGTTGTATAAACTGGTACAGTAACAAAATCAGGAATTGTATGCACCCCATTTGACAAGTATGAAAGACAAAATGGACTTTATAGACAGATTCAGGAGAAAAATTGCAGCACATATTGCAATGTCAAAACAGTGGCTATCATAAGCAAACAAGCTCAAAAGGATTGCTAATTGTAGAATTAATTGCACTCTTAGAATCAAACCAGGTGTAAATACAGAATGACTTACAGGGTGGTCCTAAAGTTTTGCCACCCCTTACCAAACTATAACTCCTAATTAATCAACTACATGAAATAAGCTGCTGGAAATTGTATTATTATTATTATTATTATTATTATTATTATTATTACTAGCAAATATATGCACCCTCCGGGTGCAAGTATTTAAGTTTAAATGTAATAAAATATTATATTAAATTAAAAAGGCTAATGAAACTAATTAAGAATTCAGATAAAAAGATTTGAAACGGAGTGGGTATAATCGTAAAATAGAACAACTGAAACTTACTCTTTCATCACTTCCGTTTTTCAATGCTAAATTTTCCTAATTTAACTATTTAGTTAAAATAGGAAGTAAAGAATAAAATTACAGTTATTTCTTCTTGCTAATGAATTTCTTTTAGGGTTTATTGAAGAGATTTTTACTCATATTCATTAAGATAAAACCAAACAATTAGAAACCAATAATACCAAGCACATTTTTATTAAAATCAGTTTTTTTAATATCAATATGCAAATTAGCTATACGTTTACACTGAAAACTGGTATTTTGTTGTATATATAAATACAATTGCATGTTATCAGTATTTAGGTAAGGCCAACAGTATTAATAATGTCAAACAGTTTTATTATTAATTGAGGTTTAAATAGAAATAGAATCATGGTGAATGTGACGTAAATAACTAAGGGAATTGTGACTTGAGTAGTAATATAGTTTCGGTTACAGACAGAAAAACACGCAATCTCCATTATAATAAGATTATTATTATTATTATATAATTAATGATATATTATTTTTTAAATATATTAAAAGTTAAAACAATAAGTAGGAATGACAAGACTGTTGGACCATCGTGTACAACAAAAAATGTGAAATACATGGAGATGTAATATCTATCCTACTAAAATTGGAGATTCACTGACAACTCTGTGTACATTAGACACGTATGTTCCTTTAAAAAAGGAACTATCTTGCAATCAAGAGAAAGAGTGGAAAACATTTTGGATTTGGATTACTAGAACAGGAAAGTGAAAAACATCTCACATGATTTACACACACTTTTGTGTAGGACCACACTTGTGAACACTAAAAGAAAGGAAGAAAGGAAGGAAGAAAGAAAGAAATAAGGTTAGGTCTTATCTTTTTATTTATTTATTTTTGTCTTTAGTTACACTCGCCTTAATTTTTCTCATTGAAATGTTCATCCGAATGTGTTTTGCAATCAAATCAAACGCTTATCTGGTTGGCATTTTTATAGGACAGAATAAATTAGGAATTAATTTTATAAAAAGACAAAACAAAAGATGTATTCTTTATTTGAGCGGTTTGATATAAATCAACGTGAATTCGTGCAGAGACTTATATAGACAGGACAAAAAAAGGGAATTAAAATTCACATGGAAATACATAATCTCCTTAAAGCCGAAGAAATCATGAACCGCTTAAAGAAAAAGGGAGAAAACACACAACTTGGTGAATACAATAGACATACATATTTACCAACCCCTCCCAAGGAGTAGGATGCGGCACAAGGTCAATTTCTTAAACGGATTTTAACAGGTTTGAAATCAGTTTTTCTCTTACTGGTTTCCTAACCATAGTTAAAGAGTCCAATATGCCCAACTATTTACTCATAGCTGGAGGGATGATAGTCATACATTTCCCAAGGGTATAAGCGCCTTGTGAAATGCTGTCAGCCTCGTCCAGTTTGACCCCCTCCCCAAAAGTGTGAAAGAGAGTTATATGAAGATTATTATACTTTTACATATTGAATTATTGGCTATTGTGGGAGTGTTTGGTTATCAGGCGTGTGCCAGATGTTCAGTTCTACTTATAGACTGGGCGATAGTCATGTGACCATATTCTTGTCCAATCACTGGCAGTGCTCTGCTGCTGATATTATTATTTATACTGGCTTTTTCTGGTCATACCTACTCATAGCTACTTGGATCTTTGTGGACGACGGAACATAGGATTATATCACAGGACTTATTCACTTACCAAAGGATTCTATAACTCAGGACTTATTGTCTTACCAAAGGATTCTATATCACAGGACTTATTCACTTACCAAAGGATTCTATAACTCAGGACTTATTGACTTACTAAAGGATTCTATATCACAAAACTTATTCACTTACCAAAGGATTCTATATCACAGGACTTATTCACTTACCAAAGGATTCTATAACTCAGGACTTACTTACTTACCAAAGGATTCTATAACTCAGGACTTATTGACTTACTAAAGGATTCTATATCACAAGACTTATTCACTTACCAAAGGATTCTATAACTCAGGACTTATTGTCTTACCAAAGGATTCTATATCACAGGACTTATTCACTTACCAAAGGATTCTATAACTCAGGACTTATTGTCTTACCAAAGGATTCTATATCACAGACTTATTCACTTACCAAAGGATTCTATATCACAGGACTTATTCACTTACCAAAGGATTCTATAACTCAGGACTTATTGTCTTACCAAAGGATTCTATATCACAAAACTTATTCACTTACCAAAGGATTCTATATCACAGGACTTATTCACTTACCAAAGGATTCTATAACTCAGGACTTAACTTAGGATTCTATATCACAGGACTTATTCACTTACCAAAGGTCTATATCACAGGACTTATTCACTTACCAAAGGATTCTATAACTCAGGACTTACTTACTTACCAAAGGATTCTATATCACAGGACTTATTCACTTTTATTGACTACCAAAGGATTCTATATCACAGGACTTATTCACTTACCAAAGGATTCTATAACTCAGGACTTACTTACCAAAGGATTCTATAACTCAGGACTTATTGTCTTACCAAAGGATTCTATATCACAGGACTTATTCACTTACCAAAGGATTCTATAACTCAGGACTTACTTACTTACCAAAGGATTCTATAACTCAGGACTTATTGTCTTACCAAAGGATTCTATATCACAGGACTTATTCACTTACCAAAAGATTCTATAACACAGGACTTACTTATTTACTTTAAGTTCTTTATAACTGGCCAAGGATGGCGGCCAGATACTTAGCTCTTATGTAAACATACCAAAGGTTATGATAATTAAATTATTATACTGTGGGATATCCACAGTTTCTGCTTGTTTTAATAAATGTTAAAAGTTAATTTCATCTGTTTATTGAGAAATTACCCCTATTTCAAAATGGATCATCATCTAGTATAACCAAAAGATAAACCAAACATTTATATGAATAAGTTTATTACCTTATGTACATGGATGATAGAAAGGTTTTTGCTAAAAACGAAAAAGAACTGTCAGAATATAGAAATAGAATTTGGCATCGATAAGTGTACCATGATTTGATCAAAATTAAAAACGTTAATTCATTTTTTTATCTATGCCATTTTTATCAGATCCCTATGTTAGGTTTAAAATCATCTGGTTTGAGTAGATATATCAGTTTAAAAAAAACAAGGGCAGAGCTTCTCCAATTTTTACTTGATGCACCTGTTCTATATTGTGGGGCATGCCGTTGTTTTGACGGTTAGTGTAGAAACAGATTTGAGTTCAGGTGTTGTTAAATTAAAATCTGGGCAAGGGATTGATTGACATTCAATGACATCAATCTGACCTTCGACTTCCTGCTGCTGGGGAACGGTGGGAATAGACCAAATTATAGAATGTTTAGAAATCATTTGAGGAGGGAGTCGGATCTACCTAGTGTGCTCCGGTAAGAGCCTATACCCTACACACACAATAGGACAATATGTTGGCCGAAGGAGGCGACCGGTGATGCTTAAGGACGGAATCATGGAGAATGAGCATTCCATGATATGCAAAACACCACTTAGACCCTTACTCAGTCTAGACGGGTGGTCGAAGGCCCCCTCAATCAATTGGCTGGTCATGTCAAGCACTAACACTAACATGATTGCCTCAACCCTATTGCCCTTATGGTAACCCCCAACCCTTTTTATCATATGGGTGCTAGAAGGCGGTGGATGCGGGTCTTCATGTCCTGGGAATTATATTAAAGTCAATCTGGGTGAGGTTCCAGTTTTGGGGGTTTGGGTATGTGCAGCACCCCTTCAACACCATTGCTCCCTGGTACATTTTGACCCGGTGTGGTAATTCTGTTCGGGTCCCATCTATGGGTTAAATAGAAAAATGTGTCTATAAAAAATTGAGTATCCATTAAGAATTAATTTATATCAAAACTTGGTCGGCATTACGTATGACTCACTGAGGTTGATATACCGTAGAACTGTTACATAATTATTGGATCCCTAATACATTTTTAAGGTATTGTAGAAATCATAATGGCGATTAGTACAGCTGATGGCCTTGAGAGTGAGTGACAATGCTTGACCTCACTCTGACCTTGCCTTGCGGTGATGGATCGTGAGAACCGGAACCCCGATAGAAGGCCCTCTTCCGGTTTAAGGATACTAAGTAAGTAAGAGTCAGTTAGAAGTTAGAAACCGAGCTAGCAACATGTAAGCCTCATCTGCGCAGATTGTCTGGGTGGGGATCTGGAATAAAGTAACATCAACGTAAATCGAAGTCTTGTGTTTATTACCTAAAAACTAACAATAACACAGGGCTTCTGATAACGAGAAATCCCAACAGAAACCAGACCCGGAATCCTCAATAGAATACCAGACGAGACCTTAGAAGATATACCAGACCAAGATAGATGATAGACGATCAGAGTAAGAATTAAAGAAAGGTATATAACGTTATATGCTGATTTGGCTTAGTGAAAAGACCAGTATATAACATATACCTATTTAGTGCTGGTAAAGAAGGCGCTATGCAATATATATCTATTTGGGGCCTTTAGACCAGCCACGCCATCAAGACGTGGTCAGATTCGAACCTGCGATAACGTGCCTAACCTCTAGACAGAATAAGAAAAGAACAAGAAGAAGAAAAAGAAGAAAACGTGACCGGTAGATAACGTCAAAATGGAAAGATAAGAATAGAAACTTCGGTAACGTAAGAAAAAGGAAGGAAAAAGAGACAACGAAAAAGAACTGTGAAAAAAAAAAGAGAGAAGAGAAAAGAAACATGATAGAACTTTAAAAAAAAAACGTAAGTACGCGCACGCACTCACACACACTAAAGACAATAGAAAAAAAAATATATAGGATTGTTGAAATTATGTTTTGTTGTTTTGAGTTAGAAAAGACCAGACGATACCTTAGAAGATATACCAGACCAAGATAGATGATAGACGATCAGAAGCAAAGCCGCCAGAAGAATAGACGACAGAGTAAGAATTAAAGAAAGGTATATAACGTTATATGCTGATTTGGTTTAGCGAAAAGACCAGTATATAACATATACCTATTTAGTGCCGGTAAAGAAGGCGCTATACAACAGTTGTATTTTAAAATGGTCTTGTGTTAATACGTACATTCTTTCAAAGGATTAATACCTTAGAATATTTACAAACTTTTGAGTAACTCTAATATACATTCTTGGTTAAGATTTTAAGACTAGATATAAAACACTAACGTACTCCTATATACTCAAACAAATGGGTAATGTGAAAAGCCAGTATATAACAGAACAAAACAAACCAAACCAAACCAATACTATTTTGCTACGCATTTCAATTAACTGTGTCGACTTGGCAATAAGCAACAATAACGATCTTAGTTGCAACTGACGGAGTTGCATCACTAACGTTCCAGCTGTTCTCAGTCGTTAGCGTCAGTCAACTGTGGATAAACACCTACGTTAACAATAGTTGCGTGTAATCGTAACACTCGCTAATGATAAAGCATTCGCTTTTTAAATGGACTAATTGGTGACAATATCAAAACTACCTTTTCATATATAAAGGTTTGGTTTGTTTTGTTTTGTTTTACGACATATCAACCTCATTGGGTCATTTAATGCCGACAAAGTTGTGAAATAAATTCATTCTTAGTGCATAATACCATTTTGTTTATCAACTCATGTTTTTCTATTCAACCCATAGATGGAACCCTAACAGGTACTACCACTCCGGGTCAGAGTGGACCAGGGAGCAATGGTGATGAAGGGGTGATCCACATTCCCCAAACCTCCAGAACTGGAACCTCACCATCAGATAGAGTTTAACGTCATTCCCAGGACATGTAGACCCGCAGCCAACGCCTTCTAGCACCCATATGATAAAAAGGGATTGGGGCTTGCCATAAGGGCAATAGGATTGGGAAAATCATATAGGTGCTAGGGTTTGACGTCACCAGCCAATTGATCTCCGACCGCCCGTCTAGCCCAAGATAGAGCCAAAGTGGAGTATTGCAAGTCATGAACTGCTCATCCACCTGGGCTCTATCCTTAAGCATCAAGGCCGACAGGGCAGCAAATGTAAAGACTCCAAGCATTAACATATGTCTTTTAAACTACATAAGATACTTATTACTTAGCCTCAACACATTTTTAAACTACGTGGGTGAGTCAAAAAGTAATATTTTTTCATTACATGTTGTTGTATACCTTTTTACTTACTTACTTTCTATTCTTCTTCTGACGTCTTTTCTATCTTACGTCTTCCTTTAACATCTCTTCTAGCGTCTGGACTTCTCTTGGGGACTTCGTGTCTGGTCTTCTATTGGGGTTTTCTCTTTATCAAAAGCCCTGTGTCATTGGTAGTTTTTAGATGATAACACAAGACTTTGATTTACTTAGATCATATTTTATTCCGAAATCCCCACCAGACTATCTGCGCAGATCGAGTCGGCCGCGTGCATAACACGACTTACCACAGTCGTGGTCTTGGCCGATCTGACTAAAATCTATTTCTAATCTTAACCAGAAGAGGGTCTCCTCCACCGATTCTCACGGTATCCACTGGAAAGGATCAGGATGAGGTCAAGCCTTGTTACTCATCCTTCAAGGCCGTGAGATGAAACTTATAACAGCCATTTTGATTTCTACACTACTGTACATAAATATTAAGAATCTAATAATTATGTAACACATGTGAAGTCTTTTCTTTAATAAAACTAAGGCCTATATTGAGACCCTAACGAGACAATAAGTAATGCCATTTTGTTTAGGACAGGTATAATTACCAACACAGAAACATGTATCATATATCAAAATCAAACTGGTCCTCTGTGGATCACTTCCCCACTTCTACACATAGTCACCGTTTCTCTCAATAGAAATGTTCCAAGAATCAGACCCAATTTGCCAATCGACAAGGTCCTCATTCTAGATGACACACACAAGCAGCAAGGCAAGAGAGAAAATCGCCTTATTCGGGTGGAAAACTTTACCGCATCCTCCATACTCATCATACTTAGCGCCTACAGACTATCGTCTTTTCGGTCCCATGAAAGAGGGTTTGAGAGGCAAACATTATTCCAGTGACAAGAAAGTGAAATCTGTAGTGAAGTAGTGGCTCAAAGAACAGACAACAGAATTTTACGGGACAGGGATACATGCTTTCATTTGAAGGTGGATATTGCTATTGAGAGAAACGGTGACTGTGGAGGAGTAGGGAAGTGATCCACAGAGGACCAACTTAATTTTGATGTATGATACATGTTCCTGTGTTGGTAATTATACCTGTCCAAAACAAAATGGCATTACTTTTTAACTCACCTATGTAGAGAAGTAGGGATGTGATCCACAGAGGACCAGCTTCATTTTGATGTATGATACATGTTCCGTGTTGGTAATTATACCTGTCCAAAACAAAATGGCATTACTTTTTAACTCACCTATGTAGAGAAGTAGGGAAATTATCCACAGAGGACCAGCTTGATTTTGATGTATGATACATGTTCCTGTGTTGGTAATTATTCATGTCCTAAACAAAATGACATTACTTTTTGATCACCTTCGTTCGAAGGTGGAACATTTCTATTGAGAGAAACGGTGACTATGTGGAGAAGTAGAGATGTGATCCACAGAGAACCAGCTTTATTTTGATGTATGATACATGTTCCTGTGTTGGTAATTATACCTGTCCTAAACTAAATGGCATTACTTTTTTACTTATCCTCGTACATAAGATACTTAGTACTTAGCATCACTACATTTCTTTTAATCTACTTAAAAATACAAGATAGTTATTATCAAAGAAACAACCTTTTAAGTAAGTAAAGTTGGTACAGATTTCCACATTTGTGCTACTCATGCGCTGAGTTGACAGGAACCAGTATCGAACCAGTAACCTTGCGATTCTGAGCTAAACTAGCCCCATAAACTATTAACCGTATTAAATTCAACTCTACAAAATAACAACAAAAAAAATTCAATTATGAACGAAAAGAACATCAATCCGAACCTTTTAATTGTTAGAATCGTGGGAAATGAATTCGGGTACCCGAGTTCAAATCCTAGACGAGACTATTTGCATTTCATATTGCGCTAATATCCTTGGGAAATGTATGCATTCAACTACTCTCCCTCCAGTTTTGGCTAAATAGTAGGACAAGCTGGGCTTCATAACTTTGGCAAGGTAACCAATCTAGTAGAAGGAAAACTGAATTCAACCAGGAACCAGTATCGAACCAGTAACCTTGCGATTCTGTTGGAAATTCCATAGCTAATTATCTCCTCCTGCCGCCAGGGGGCGAATGCCAACATCGTATGTCGGCACCAAATACCAAAACTTCACTTATCGCAAAGCAGTTACTGGAGAGAGACGTCAAAAGAAACGCTCTCATTACTTAACCCAAAAACAGGGCTTACTTATTGAAAAGCTGTACTGGAGGAGAGACGTAAAAACACCAAGCTCTCATTACCAAGCCCCAAAACAGGGCCCACTTATCACAGAACTTTACAACCAGTTCCCTTCTAAGGCCGGTACTATTGCATATTTACTGAAGGGCGAGAAACTACCGAGACGAAGCGTCTTATCAACATTTCCTACCGACGAGAAGAAAACCCTGTTATCACCATTATTCCAAGAAAATTCCTCCTCAAATAGCAAATACCATTAAAATTTGCAACAATTTTAGGTAATGTTGTCAATGCAAGTGTCTGCATTTACTTTCATGTTTGTTCCTTTTTTGTCCGACAATTTGCCTACAACTACGGAGAAATAAGAGCTCCTACGAAAACCTCTAAATACTCTTAATTCTTAGGTAGGTGCTCTACCGACTGAGCTAAACCAGCCCCATAAACTATTAACCGTATTAAATTCAACTCTACAAAAAAAACAAACAAAAAAACAATATTCTATAGCGAACGAAAAGAACATCAATCCGAACCTTGTAATGGTTAGAATCGTGGGAAATGGATTCGTGTACCCGAGTTCAAATCCTGGACGAGACTATTTGCATTTCATATTGCGCTAATATCCTTGGGAAAGGTATGCATTCAACTACTATCCCTCTAGCTTTAGCTAAATAGTAGGACAAGCTGGGCTTCATAACTTTGGCTAGGTAACCAATCTTGTAGAAGGAAAACTGAATTCAAACCTGTTAAACTCCGCTAAAGAAATTGACCTTGTGTCACATCCTACTCGTGTGGAGGGGTTTGGTAAATATATATATGTGTATTTGCACAATTTCTTTGCACTAACAGGATGCGGCACAAAGTCAATTTTAAGGTGGATTTCAACAGGTTGCCATACCAAGATTAAAGAGTCCAACTATTTTCTGAGCTTTTGCGTGTGGAGGTGGGGAGATAAGTGGATTTATATCTTACCCCGGGGGTAGGTATTTATACAACACTCTCGCCACAGGTAGGATGGGATACAAGGTCACAAATATGAAGGCACCCATCTTTGTAAATAAATCTTTGTTTATATGTGCATGGATTTTATCGTCCAAATCACCCGTTGACCACCACATAACACCGGGCCACCGGCCGGTTATAAAGGGTCTCTCTCCCCACGTGCGTGGAAAATCTCTGAACCAGCCTGCCTGCACACGAATATGGCCTGTTTTTTTTGTTTTGTTTTTTTTTCAAAGAAATAAACTTTCCCCAGTTTTTCCCTCCAGATTTAGCTAATCATCTATCTACTTTCTAAAATCATTGATAGCACCCATTAAACACTTTCCTAGCGCCTATATGATTTTCCCAACCCTATTGCCCTTATGGCAAGCCCCAACCCCTTTTTATCATATGGATGCTAGAAGGCGGTGGCTGCGGGTCTACATGTCCTGGGAATGACGTTAAACTCTATCTGATGGTGAGGTTCCAGTTTTGGGTGGAGCACCCCATTAATCACCATTGCTCCCTGGTCCACTCTGACCCGGGTGGTAGTACCTGTTAGGGTCCCATCTATGGGTTAAATAGAAAAATGTATTTATAAAAAAGTTGTATTATCCATTAAGAATTGATTTATTTCAAAACTTTATCGGCATTAAATGACCCACTGAGGTTGATATGCCGTAAAACAAAACAAACCAAAACCATTAAACACCTTTGTTGTATTCTCTAGTGATCTTTCTTTCATTCATACTGAACGTTTATGTCGGCATCGTTTTTTTTCTTCTTCTTTCAAACGTTCATTTCATTGCAACTATAACTACTACTCCTATACAATTACTACCGGGTGATAGTAGGAGTAGTAATGAAGGTGGTAGTAGGAGAAAAAATGATAGTGGTAGTAGCCATCATTCAGTAGTAATGGATCTGCAAGATTATCTTGTTTACCATAGTACCGCTATGGGATACCCTACCTTTCCCAAGAGTATTAGCGCTATGTGATCTGGATTTGTTCAAAACTGCATACAGCTTACTCGTGTAATTACCATCTACACATTTACCCAACCTCTCCGTACGAGTAGGATGCGGTACAAGGTCAATTTCTTAAGCGGAATTTAACAGGTCTGAATTCAGAGTTTTCCTTCTCCTAGAATGGTTGCCTAACCAAGGTTAAAGGGTACAGTCTGATATGGATTGATATGCCGTAAAACAACCAACCAACCATATATATATTTACCAACCCCTCCGCACGAGCAGGATGTGACACAAGGTCAATTACTTAAGCGGAATTTAACAGGTCTGAATTCAGAGTTTTCCTTCTCCTAGAATGGTTGCCTAACCAAGGTTAAAGGGTACAGTCTGATATGGGTTGATATGCCATAAAACAAACAACCAACTATATATGTATTTACCAACCCCTCCGCACGAGCAGGATGCGACATAAGGTCAATTACTTAAGCGGAGTTCAGCAGGTCTGAATTCAGAGTTTTCCTCCTCCTAGACCGGTTGCCTAACCAAGGTTAAAGAGCCCAGTCTGCCCTACTATTTACCCATAGCTGGAGGGAGAGTAGGATTCATACCTTTCCCAAGGGTATTAGCGCTAAGTGAAATGCAATTACCCCGTCCAGGATTTGAACTCAGAGCGACGAGTCAATTTCCCATGACTTTAACCAACCATATATGTCTGTACTTTTCAACACTTCCTGTATCCATGTATTGCTTTATCGAATGAAGGATTGACAATTTTTCCAATTATTCGGCATGTTGAAAGGTTTATGTTGTTTTTCAAGGGAGAGGCAGCCTAGTCCTGGATTTGAACTCATATCGCCGTGCCCGTTTTCTACGACGATAATCATTACGCAACAAACACCTCCTATTAACAATTCATTAATCCGAACCTTATTAACAAAAAATTAATCCGAATCGTATTAACCAAGGATTTAATAATCCCGTTGCTGATGAAGAAATTTGATATTTCTCCTGACAAAAATGATTATAACACTCTTTATAAAATAAGAAAAAGACAGAAACTGTATTAATTTATTTTATCGCAACAAGAAAAAGGCGAAAACGCGCAGAGGAACATGACACGTTGGTAGTTATCTCATACCGATCCCGGTAAGACATCTTGGTTTCGTATAATTGGTGTAAAATCTATAATTATTTGAATTTGATTTGAAATTAATGGTACTAGCAAATATATGCACCCTCCGAGTGCAAGTATTTAAGTTTTAATATAATAAAATATCATATTAAATTAGAAAGGCTAATGAAACTGAATAAAAATGCCGATAAAAAGATTTAGAACAGAGAGGGTATGATTGAAAAATAGAACAACTTTGAAACTAACTCTTCCATCATTTTCCCTTACTCCCGTCTTTCATTGGTAAATTTTCCTAATTTAACTATTTAGTTAAAATAGGATGTAAAGAATAATATTACAGTTATTTCTTCTTGTTAATGGATTTCTTTTAAGATTTATCCCCGAGATTTTTGCTCATATTCATTAATATAAAACCAAACAATTAGAAATCAATAATACTAAGCATATATTTATTAAAATCGAATTTTTAAGATCAATATGCAAATTAGCCTTCCCATTCACACTGTAAATCGCTATTTTGTTGTATATATAAATACAATTGCATGTTATTAGTATGTATATATGGTCAACAGTATTAATGATGTAAAACAAATTTATTAATAATTGAGGCTTAAATAAAAATAAAATCAAAGGGAATTGTGACTTGAATGGTAATATAGTTTCGGTTACAGACATACAAACCCACAATCTCCATTATAATAAGATATAAAAGTTTAATTTAAATTTTCTTAATATACATACATATATATAACATATACACACATATATATAATCCAATACATACGTCTATACATAGAGATAAAAGTGTAACGTAGTCTAATTCGGGAACTGATGGGTTAAATCCTACTTAATGGACATAAATTCTACCATCGTATGTCACCCCGCCGAAAGAAAAAAATACTAAAAATCAAGGAATTAACCGAATTTAATGACATTTTCAGTGTTGATATATTAATAAATAAAAGATATAATGCACCAGTTATTTTATTTGAAAACTCTTACATTTTTTCAAGTCAATTAACTTTGAACCACGTGTGTTTGTGAATCTGTATTACGCCTCGAAGTTACGTTGTTCAAAGTTAACTGACCTGGAAAAATGCACGAGTTTTCAAATAAAATAACTGGTGCATTATATTGTATATTCTTTAATATACCAGCACTGAAAATGTCATTAAATTCGATTAATTCCTTGATTTTTAGTAATTTTTTCTTTCGGCGGGGTGTCCGTTAAGTAGGATTTAACCAACTTATGCTTAACGAGTTTGAACTGGGCCATTAACCATGATCAAGGTACAACTCTGTGGGTTAATTGGTTGGATTTTATGGCACATCAACCCTTGTTGGGTTATTTTATGCTGAAGACATTTTGTTTTATTCATTCTTGATGGGTATTAAAACAGTTTTTTAAAAACTCAATTTTTTAAAAACATTTTTTTAAACTCAGTTTTTCTATCTTAAACAGGTACTACCACTCTTGGTCAGAGTGGACCTGGGAGTAATAGCAATGAAGGGGTACTTCATAAGTTGTATTTATCTAATATTTTTCATTTATTTTAATATATTGTAAAAAGTTTGCGAGGTGGTCTGTTGTTGTTATCAGCTGGATAGTGAGGGAGTCTATTCCCTTTTAACTAGTGCTAGACATGGGAGATTATTTTTGGCATCTGAGGTGGAGCGCAGAACCTATCATCAGCTCCCAACTTTACTGCACAGATCCAAGCTGTGCTACTCATTCGCGGAGTTGGCAGTAGCTGGTAACATTTGTTGGGTGAAATACGTTGCCAGAAATAATTCTTCCCTCTGCCCAGCCTCAAAACTTGCTGCAAACGATAAATTTTGTCTAACACTGTACATGTCCTCTGGGAGATTGTATCTCCCCCCACCCACACACACACATCTGTGTGTATATGTATTACCACAACGAATGGTTAACACTATCTCACTTGATGAGACAGAAGTAAGCCAATATATACAATATTATTATGAGAGTGTTCATTATCTGTGATCGAGTGATATTAATGATAAATATATATTTTTGTATATATTAAATTGTATGGAAACTAATCTGCTACGATATTGGTTTCATGCTCTTTAAACTTGCTCGTTTAAGTAAAGAAATCTTCAGGCAGCGAAAGTTTTTGAAAAAGTAAAAATTATGGTAAAAAGCGATTGTGCGTTGGTCATTTCAAATTGTGTAGCTATATTCACGGGTCATTTGGTTTTTATTTGTCCGTTAGGGGGTCACTATGTGTGGTTGGTAGGGAACCCACTTATTTTTTTCATAACACTTATAAAGCTATCTGGGACGTACAAATGTCAATTGTGGGTAATTGGTCAGAGCCTGTAAGAAATAGAAAAAGAACAAACAAATAAATGTAGATTTCTCCAAGATAAAGAAAGAAAAATAACGGTTAAAAATTATCTATGCTTAGGTGTAACGAGATTGGCCATGAAAAAAGCAGATGTAAAAGCAACATTAAATAATTGACAAGTTCACAGAAAGGGGAAAAGTCAGACACAGGTTCTAGGAAAAAAATACCACTCACTTTATTTGTGCATTTCAGACTTTCCCCACATCTGGGAAGTAATTGTTTGAGTTGACGAAAGAAAGATCCTAATGTTCCATGAATATATTTGGGTCATTTTTAACATGTATGATACATAAACGCGGATGCGACTGTTCCGTGTGTATGCTATCAAGCATGCACAATATATTTATGTGTGCATTTTAGATACTGATTATGCATGAAAAATAGCATATAATACTGTTACATGATTACGACATGAAGACTGTCCCGTTTGAAAAGAAACGCCTGAAGAAGGTCAGAGAGCACATCGACCAAAAAGTAGGGCTTATAACAATAAAAATGAGGAAAACAGTCCGAAAAATCTACATAATGCAATAAAAACAAACGGGGAATGGGATCATTTGATTAACAAATTTCCAAACTTTGGAATCGTTTATTTTTTCGTATTTACATATATATATATATATATATATATATATATATATATATAATATATATATATATATATATATTATATATATATATATATATATATATATATATATAAGTTAAAAAGAAAGGAAATGAATCCGACAATATGAGTATGAAAAGGTGGAATGAAAACTTCACACAATGCTGTTAAAGAAGAAAACAATTTATAATATAATCATAGCTGATACTGATCAATATTTCGATTTTACAAAAATCATCATCAGAGCTCATTCACTCCGTAGTTGTTTGGGTCGGAGAAGAATGTCAAATCAGTTTTTTGCAGTATTAAGGTTTTTTGTTTGTGAACTGATTTGACATTCTTCTCCGACCCAAACAACTACGGAGTGAATGAGCTCTGATGATGATTTTTGTAAAATCGAAATATTGATCAGTATCAGCTATAATTATATTATAAATTGTTTTCTTCTTTAACAGCATTGTGTGATGTTTTCATTCCACCATTTCATACTCATATATATATATATATATATATATATATATATATATATATATATAATATACCAAGCGTGTTGGTAGATCCTTGCGGAGAGAAAAAAAAACCCGGCAGAGAGTTTGATTGTAAAAAATATACTACCAAACATCAACCAGGAAGAAAAAAATTTTGAAAAAAAGAAAAGACCAAGATATTCGTACCAACAAAAATAATCCTTGGTATTGTATTTGGCCAAAAGAAAAAACAATTTATATGTTATATATGTATATAAGATATATATATATTTCATATAAACGCTAGGAGAAGCTAATCTGTAAAAAAGTGCTCGATACCTAAGTAGAGCCAAGTAATAAAGATAATCTACTGAGTCAGACGAACCTACTATTAGTTTGCATAAAGCTCTGAGTCAGATTTTAGCCCTGAAGAGCTTTATGCGAAACTAATAGTAGGTTCGTCTGACTCAGTAGATTTTCTTATTATATATATATATATATATATATATATATATATATATATATATATATATATATATATATTAATTTCTTATTGGATTTGTTAAAAATGTCAATGTTTCTTGTGATTGTTTGTGGGGAGATTACCTCGTATGTGTTATGGTCCAGGAGAAAATCCATCATTTTCTTATTATAGGACGTAGTATCCATGATGACAACTCCGCCGCCCTTATTGGAAGGTGAAATGACGATGTCATGGTTTGAAGATAGAGACTTTAAGGGCTGGATGTATCTCCTTGGTAAAGTGTGTTCATTATTGTGGTGATTGTGGGAAACAGCTATAATTGCTTGGGTGAATCCCTTGTTGAAGTCAGAATCATGGTGCCTGTAATTTTTATCTATAATTTGCCTTATGTTATATATATATATGTATATATATATATATATATATATATATATATATATATATAGAAAGAGAGAGAGAGAGAGAGCTAGATACATACAGATACATGTTTGTATATATATATATATATATATATATATATATACAAACACACACATGGACATACACACAGATACATATTTGTATACATATATATAGACATACACACATACACACATATATATATAAATATATATATATATAAACACACACATATGGAGATACACATATATATACACACCCAATGGAGTTCATTATGTTTGAATTTTGAGTTTTCCTTCACTAGACTGGATACTTAACCATGGTTAGAGCCCAGTCTGCCCTAATATTTACCCATAGACAGAGAGAGAATATTTGGATGCATAGCTTTACCAAGGATTATAGTGCTATGGGAAATGCAAACAGTCTCGTCTAGGATTTGAACTCTGTTTCCTACGACTCTAACCATTACACCACGTGCCTGCATATATATATATATATATATATATATATATATATATATATATATGTGGGGGGGGGAGAAACATCAACACCCTTTAGACTAAGACTAAATAACCACAAATCCACTATAAATCTCAAAATCCCCGCATAGTACAATAGCACTTCATTTTAACACCTTATCACACAACCTTACACACCTCAAATGCATTTTATTAGAACACGCATTTCCAACAACGCAATCTAGAAAACAATCAAAAACTAAATGGATTCTAAAATTACAAACACACGTGAAGGGATTGAACGCAGACATCGGAATTCTCCGTTATTATAAATATTTCACAGACGCTGCCACTGTCGATAACAACAGAGACAAGGAAGCCGTTAAACAGTAATAACATTCATTTGATAAAGGGTATCTAACGAACCTGAAAATTTATGACAAAAAATAATTAAAAAATAAGTGAATCCAATACTCCATAATATCGAGTTCATTCATTTATATATTTTTAATGCTTCGTAATAACGCCCAACTTTTAAAAAACATTTTTTTTTAAATATATACCGAGAGAAGCATACGGAGACCACCTAAAATACAATATATATATATATATATATATATTATATATATATATATATATATATATATATATGCGTGTTCTGTGTTAAAAATAAAATAAATTTTATTTTTTAAAAATCTGAAGCATTATAGTTCATACTAAAACTCAAAAGAGTTTAATGTAAAATTATAATGAGTATCAACATTGTTCATGATATATTCCAGCTATTAAAAAAGTAATTTACAAGTCCACAGCGTAATTGAAGAAAGATGTAAAGTTTCAAATCACTCGTGGTGCTGATAAATCTGTAGTGTTGTAGATGAAAGTACAAACAAACGCTATTATATATACATATATATATATATAATATATATATATATATATAATATATATATGTGTGTGTGTGTGTGTGTGTGTGTGTGTGTGTGTGTGTGTGTGGTTCGGTATGACAACTAGTGCAATTTCCCGATGCCTTACATACCACTAAACAAGTCAAAGTTCAATCTGTCAACATAACTGACGTCCATTAAATATCCGCAAAATTCTCGTAAAAAATAAGAAAATCTCAAGTAGTTTTCCTTGCACGAAAAGTCTACAATTTATGAAGGCAATTTTCATCAAGGCCAAACGGAGCAACATTAATAAAAAATGCCAAGTTATCTATTTCGATTAAATAACCAGGCTATATATAAAATGATGCATTCAATAATAATAATGATAATAATAATAATAATAATAATAGTATTAATAATAATAATAATAATAATAATAATAATAATAATAATAATAATAATAATAATAATGCAAGAAATTAATGATTTATGATAATAAATGATTTATGATAATAATGATTTATGCAAGAAATTACATTTTGACCACACAACAAAATGGTATATGCATAAACCAGAATCTGTTCTTGTGTTCTTGAGAACGAAACGCACAAAATTCTCTGGGACTTTGAAATAAAAACGGATCACCTTATCCCAGCAAGAAGACCAGACCTAGTGTTGATTAACAAAAAAGAAAGAACTTGTCAACTGGTGGATTTTGCAGTGCCAGCGGATCACAGGGTGAAGTTAAAGGAAAATGAAAAAATTGACAAATATCTGACCTTGCCAGAGAACTGAAAAGTTATGGAATATGAAAGTGAAAGTTATACCAATTGTAGTTGGTGCACTTGGACAGTCCCAAAGGATTAGTAAAAGGTTTGGAAAGTTTGGATATCAGAGGAAGGATTGAAACCATTCAGAACACTGCACTGCTGCAATCTGCCAGAATACTCAGAAGAGTCCTGGAGACCTGAGGAGACTTGCTGTCACTCAGACTCCAGTGAAAGACCATCAGCTAACACTGATGTGAAAACTCAAAAAGAATAATAATAATAATAATAATAATAATAATAATAATAATAATAATAATAATAATAGTGGAGATTCGGTCTCTATTTGTCAGTAATTGAAACTACGTCATTGCTTACGTCACATTATCCAAAATCTACAATTTAAAAGTCTACAATTTATGAAGGTAATTTTCATCCAGAGTAACTGGAGCAACATTGATAAAAGTTATTTATTTCGATCACATAACCAGTCTATATATAAAGCAATCTTTTTCATAATATAAATAATCGTATGATAATCGAGATTCATTGTCTGTCTCTCTGTAACCGAAACTATGTCACTGTTTTCGTCACAATACCTTCAGGAATTTCGTATGTTTATCAATGAGTATTTAATCTATATTCAAAATCATTTATACCTAGAATCAGAGTAAATCTTTATTATTAACGATGTCTCTATGAAAAGCTGAGATTTGCCCAAAACAAAGAAGCCGATGTTATTAGTGCATTTAAAATTATGCAATGTGTCTTATATATCACTAAGAAATTAAAGTTTACATAAACCAATGGTCCATAGTATTTTATGACTCCAAGAATCAGGGACACAGCCATTATTATTATTATTATTATTATTATTATTATTATTATTATTATTATTATGTTCACTCATTTAAGTCTTTCACGCCAGCGTTGGCTGATGGTCTTTCGATGGAGACTGAGTGGCAACAAGTCTACTCAGGTCTCACGGACTCTTTTGAGTATTCTAGCCGATTTCAGCAATGTTATTGTCTGGATGGTCTTATTATCATTATTAGTATTATTATTATTATTAGTAGTAGTAATAGAAGTAGTAGTAGTAGTAGTAGTAGTAGTAGTAATAATATTTCACTCCTTGTGAGTTATTCACACCAGCGTAAGCTTGTGGTCTAGAGTCTGAGTGACAACAAGTCTGCTCAGGTCTCCAGGACACTTCTGAGTATTCTAGCCGATCTTAACTATGTTGTTGTCTGGATAGTCACTATTCTACCTCTGAATTCCAGTTATTATTATTATTATTATTATTATTATTTATTATTATTATTATTATTATTATTATATACGGTGTGGTTAATTTGCATTCAAGTTTTAACAAAACCGGTTATAATAAATAACACTGGTTTACAAAAAAATAATTTTTGTCTGAGGCAAGAATGTGAATAGGTGTTTTCTTTACTAATTTGGGTGTGTTGAATTCAAATTTATAAACAGTTTTGCTCTATCACCTCTAGTTTTCTGTCTTTTAAATTGTCTCATTTTCAACAGTTGCAGCAGCTTATTACAGATAAAACAGGATAGATAAAGAACATTGACGGAATAAATATACTTGGATGACATAATGTACACAATTCATAGTACCGCAGACAGTTAGAAATGTGTTTTCTTAGATGATCTGCTGACTGCCAGTGCACTACTGGCCAGTGCACTACTGGCTGTTGATTGAGACGTGTTGGCTACGCTTAGCTGCCAAAATCCGTCTTGATATATAGCTATATATATATATATATATATATATATATATATATATAATGTAATGCTATCACTTACATTTATTGCATAATAACTAAAAAAAGAAATAAGTCACACACTATTATAAATTAACCCTGAATGCATATACGCCTTTACAGTTCAGTATGTGTACAAAATGTACAGTATGCATATTTAAAAAAAACTAGAGGTGATGAGTAAAAACGGATTTCCAATCTGAATTCAGCTGCACCCCCAAATTAGGTTAAAACAGCTATTTTTGTGCTTGCCTCAATTTCTTTTTAAACCAGTGGAATTACATAGTGTTATTAGTGTCTAACATTATTGTTTTATTCTCCAACATATTAAAATCAATCCTATGAATGATTTCATATATAAACCAATTAAAATATAATCAAAATAAGTGTATTTTATATGAGTTCTTATTTAATTTCGTTAGTTTTTCTAATTTAATATATTTATTTATTTTCCCATTAAACTAACCCTAAACCCTAACCCTAACCCCCCAGTTGAGTAACATGATATTACAGGGTGACCCAGAAAAAACAGAACCCAAATTATTTATTTATTTTCCCATTAAACTAACCCTAAACCCCAAACCTTTTCTATGGCGTTACCAGGTGGGAGAAGAAGACAATCCCTTTTTTATTACTTTCACACATTACACAATATAAATAATGTCACATAAAACAAAACAAAAAAACAAAAAAACGTAATGTTGGTTGTTGTAGTAATGTGTGGAGGATGATCACTTATTAAGACCGATGTACCTTAGAATTAACGATAATCGCGCCTTCTTGTGGATTAATTCCCTAGTGGTCAAAAAAAGAACCAGTGAGGTCAAGAGCGGTACTCCGATTCTTGCTAATAATAATGATCTGCAACATATGGACAAACAGAAAAACAACAAACACAAGAAAATAGAAATGGAAAGGAAAACAATTATATGGATGCTTCAAATGACAAATTGGAGAGGTTGCACATGAAAGGTCCTGGAAATGGTTTAGTAGAGGAAACCTCAAGAGAGAAATTTAGTTACTCATAATTTCTGGTCAAAACAATGTCATAAAAACAAATTATATCAAAGCAAATATTGATAAGACACATCAAACAGCAAATGTAGAGTTTGTGGTGAGAGAGATGAGACCATAACCATGTATTAAGCGAATGCAGCAAACTAGCACAACGAGAATACAAAGCTAGGCACGACTGGGTGGGAAAGTCGATCCACTGGGAATTGTGCAAGAATTAAATTTCCAACATACAACTAAATTGTATATGCACAAACCTGAATCTGTCCTGGAGAATGAGACACAAGACTGAAATGAAAAAAAAAAATAATAAAAGATAAACTAATACTTGGACCTGCTCAGAGAACTGAACAAAAAAATTGTTGAAAATCAAAGTAATGGTCGTACCAATTATAATTGGTGGTGTTTAACCCCCCCCCCTCCCGAGTTTGGAAAAGAGTCTGGATGAATTGGAAATCAGAGGAAGAATCGAGATTGTTCAAACAACAGCATTTTTAAAATCGGCAAGAATACTCAGAATAGTCTATAACACAACGCATTGAAGGAAGCGCGTGGTGTAATGGTTAAAGTCATGGGAAATGGACTCGTCGCGCCGAGTTCAAATCCTGGACGTGATAATTGCATTTCACTTAGCGCTTGGGGAAGGTATGAATCCTACTCCCCTTCCAACTATGGATAAATAGTAGGGCAGACTGAGCTCTTTAACCTTGGTTAGGCAACCGGTCTATAAGAAGGAAAACTCTGAATTCAAACCTGTTAAACTCCGCTTAAGAAATTGACCTTGTGTCATATCCTGCTCGTGCGGAGGGGTTGGTAAATATATATATAACACAACGCATAGGTGCAGTTGGTCCAAGCATGTGTGTGTGTGTATATAATTGCATTGATAGGTTATACAGAATATAAATAGTAAGTAAAACCGTATATAAGATATATATGTGTGTTCAGGTGGATCATGTGTGTATAGATATATAGATATATATGTGCGTATGTATACATACATGTGTATGTGTGTATACATATATTGTATGTGTAAGTAGGTATATTGTGTGTAGGTGGTGTCAATAGGTCATAGGAGTAATAAAAAGAAATCCTATAGAAAAAAAGATTTAGAGTTGTGATAACTCCCCAAAGTAGAGACCAGAAGTCTTTTGGCCAGATTGAAAGTCAGCTAGAATTCAGGCTAATAATAAAATTCAACCCAGTTAGAACAAAGGATTTGAAATCTCGTATGCAATCTCGGAGAATGAGAGTGAGATGAGATTTGGGGGAAGGGGGAAATTTGAAAAGTCAGAGTGGGTTTAGAGCCGGACGCCGAACAAGTAAGGTCCTCCTTAGAGACTTGTGAAGCAGAAGTCAGCTTTAGCAGAGGTCCTTAAAGGAACCCCCATCTCGACAAGACATGACAGAAGAAATATAGCAGATAGAAATTACTGGACTGAATGAATGCGTGTTGTGTACCTCTCTGGCCATTTTGAATGTTCACCTGATTTTGTCTTTGTTTGTTCCTCTCTTTCTCTCTTGTAATAATTGTTGTTCATCTTTCGGCGGGAGGCTGCGGGAGTATTTGACTGGTACAACAGGTCCTAGCAAATGACACGGACGATTAATGACCAGATAGAACAGTGCAGAGAGATGCAGTAATGAAGTGCAATAGCTGTCGAAGGTGTTACAAGTCCTAGAATACTTTTTTTTTGCTTCGTGTACGTTTTTGTTTTACGGCACATCAACCACAGTGGGTCAGTTAAAGCTGGCAAATTTTTGAAAGATTCGTAGCAATAGTTTTAAAGAAAAGATTTTAAACTCAATTCAAAACAAATAAAATTTCTATTTAACCCATATATGTGACCTTAACAGGAACTACCACTCCTGGTCAGAGTGGACCTGGGAGCTATGCTCCACATTCCCAATACCTCCAGAACTGGAACCTCAGTTAGAGTTTAACGTCATTCCCAGGACATGAAGACCCTCAGCCACCACCTTCTAGCACCTATATGATAAAAATGGTCGCCATAAGGGCAATAGAGTCGGGACAATCATATAGATGCTAGGGCTTGACATGACCAGCCGATTGATAAGAGGGAATCTCTCCGAAACGCCCGTCTAGCCTAAGTAAGGGTCAAATGGGGTGTTGCATGTCATGGACTGCTTATCCACTTGGATTCCGTCCTTAAGCACCACGGGTTGCCACCCAGAGACAACATGTAGCCCCATTTGTGTGGGAATCGTAGCCCTCTGCAGAGGATAAGTCCGTGTATTCTAATGCCTCAGCCGACAGGGCTCTTAGAGTACTGAGCAGACTTGCTGTCACTTAGCCTCCTCTGAAAAAGAAACACCTGCTGACTCTGGTGTAAAAAAAACTCTCATGGAAACTAAAAAGTTAATGAACTGCCATTTTATTTCAATGGTAAAAGAAATATTGAAAAAGTAGGTGAAAAAATCTATTTGTTCAGAATCGATAAATTATATTTAATATTTTGTTGTGTAGCCATTATTAAATTTTACAACTAACAATCATTTTCCGATATTTTTGTACAAGTGCTGCATAACTATGTGATAGTGTTTTATAATTATGTTTGGATATTTCAATTAAATGTAATTTATGATTTTGAATAAATATTTTTTCACCTCCTTTTTCGTTGTTCATTTTATAAATAAAATAAAATTGCTTTTACCTTTTTTGTATAATAGTGTTGCGTAGCAGCGTCGTCACGGTACTATATTGCAATAGTTTTATCTTCGTTGTAAGGGATGACAATAACACCAAAGTTATCCTCCAGAAGTTTATTGAAATAAATTCAAGCTTCTTAACTTCGAGAGAGAGGGTCAGTTTAATTAATATATTCAGTCTTTAGACTTTCGGTCCTTCGATTAAATTTCTGGGTGACAAGCTTTTTCAGTTGGTAAATATTGAGGCTAGCTTTTCCAACACCAACTACACGATGTCCCGCAAGGCCAACTAACTCGCATCGACTCTCCCGACTACTGACCCCGATCACCTCACTCTCTCTCCGGCTGACTGCCTCCGGGGCTGACTGACGACTGACCTGTCTCGAGCCCTCGGTTCTTTTATATTCATAGCTACTCCTACGTATTTTTATCTCTTGATCTGATAACGGGAAGTTGTTATATTTCTTTGTTTAATAAAACCGGAAATTCATATTTCCGTTTGTACAATATATAACAATAGTTAAGACTATATTGTTACACATTGTGGCAAAATTGAAGGGCAGACCTGTGAACGAGCGGATTTCCAGCCTCCACAAATAAAGTGCGTCAGGATATGTTTGGCCTGTGTGAATGGGAGGAGTGTGGCGAGTGGCCACGGATATTTGAACTCGCTACCTCCTCGTGGCTGAAATACTGTTGGCAGAGAACCGGATGAGACCAGTCGGAATTTGCATAAAGCGTGCCCGAGCGATGATAAAAAAAAAACGGAGAGTGACTGATACTGAGAGAGCGAGAAATGAGCAAGTTGGTTAGACCAGAAGTGAAATTCGACGACTGCTGTGTTTGGGGGTTGTCAGGAAGTGAGAGTAACGTGCTCAGTTGGTAGAGACTGTGCTGACGACGAAAGGAATTACATTTCGTTGTTTCATTATGGGTAAATAATAAGGCTGTTAGCATTTCACG
>CM042172.1:43898988-43921488 GCA_023376005.1 Doryteuthis pealeii
CCCGCCAAGGGAATTTGTTCCACCATCTTTATCACCAAAGTGGTACTCCTTTCGGAGATAAATATATTTGACACTCAATGGGAAGATTTTTATTTTGAAATATGAAATGTATTGAAAATGTCCACATCTTTATTATTTTTGCTAAAATCAAGTAGGCCACCCTGACGACTTACATACACAATAGAACAATACGTAGAATTATGGAATCTTGTGTTGTTCTCACACATCAAACATTCCCCAGAGACAAGGATTTTTTAACATATCCCCACATCTAGCTAAACTAGTTCTAATAAAATCATAAAATTCCGTTTATATAACATATTCAAACAAACATTTCCTAACCAATTTCTGTTAATTTTTTTATTATTTGACTCAGGATCCACCGAATTCTTATCCATTATGAGTGGCGTCTCTTTAGCTAAATAATGGATCATTCCGTTTTATTATAAAGAAAGGGATATGCTACACAGAAAAATATTAGAAAGAAGCAAAGAGAATAGGGGAAAGATAGGACAAGGAAGTGAGCGCACGAAAATGATAACTCTCATATGTTTCAATCGAACAGAAAAGATGAAAACGAAGGAAAAGGAAAAGTAAGAGAGTTAAATCAAGATTATTGTACTTTTTGCATATTTAACTATTTTGCAATAGCTCTCAAGTAAACATATCAAACGTTGTAATTCTTCAATTATCATTCGGTGGTATAACCACAGGCCTTGCACCAAACGTATACTTTTATAAAAATGAATTACTAAAATTAATTACAAATATTTCTCTTTCTTGCCTAAATCCGTTACACCTGAGTATGAACAAGACACATGCTCTTTGAGATTTTCTGTTTAAAATTTAAAATAATCTCTTTTTCTTGAAAGTCCGGGATGAATAGTATAGCATTTATTCTAAGGCTACCAACAACAAATACGTGAATTAAAACTTTGTTCATTTCTAAAGTTTTATTATACAACAAAACGATGTCCTTCCTATATATAGAATCAACTTTGAGATAACTAGCAGTCCGGGGGAGAGGGGGATTAAGTATATCTGGTATCTTCTATTTGAGCCAGTCCTCTTGAATAAAGTATTGAAAATTTTCACATCTTTATTATCATTTTTAAAATCAAGTAGTGATATTATCGTCACATATTATGACTCTTTCACACCACCTGTCTTTATTGGGCATTACTTGAGGAAGGTCCCCTGCACAGCATCCAGTATCCATACAAAACTGACCGATGTAGTTTTTTTGCAAGTAAACCCATTCTGGTATGCCTAAGTGTAGGTGCTAACGTCACTTATAAGGCTGTCCTTACTTCTCCATCAGTGTTCAGCATGTCTTCCTCAGATGGTTTGAGGGATAGGAGGTAGGTGGCCATACAGCTACTTTTTCGTGGGGTGTCGCTACCAGGATTTGTTCAAAGAAATCCTTTTAAAGTTCGCATCCAGCTTCGAGTCTAGGTGGTGCAGCTATACAATAGTAATCATACGTACATCTTTGATATTAATTATGAAAATCGACATTTATAAAGGGGAAATGTTATGAGTTTAAAGAAAAAAAACCGCCAGAACATGCCCAAATATAGATGATTGGATATTTACCACATACCCCACGTGTACGGGTTAGGTACAAGGCCTATTAATGAGGGACGACCCACAAACCGAAGCTCATGGGTGGCGGGTGCAAAAAATGCGTTGATCCCGTCGGCATTCCCCTGCAAGGGGGCGCCCCAGACACCGGGCAATAAAACCAGCCCTGCCCCTCTAAATCGAGTGGGCAGGTGTTGCCTGGGAGGATGGCCCACTGGGATCAACAATATTAATTTATGCGGTCCAGGGTCGGGGCCACTGCCCCCTGGTCGAAAACCGAGATAAATTACTAGAATAAAGACTATCAATTTTTCCTCTGATTTTTAATTCCTCCAAGACTTTTGGCACCGAAAACAAGACAACTCAGCTGCCTGGCATTTTTCATATGGTACTGACCCCCCCCCGCATACACACACACTTTTGCATGGTAGTATAGAATAATTCTTGAAAACTAGGCTATATTTTAGCATATCAACGCTTAAAAGAAAGAAGAAATGAGAAATAAAATAATAACGAAATTTAGCGAAATTACTGGTTTGTCTCTAAGAAAGTAGTTTCGAATGAATGTCTTGGGGATATTTGGAATTGGTAAATAAAAGACTGGTCGATTGGAAGAAGGAAAAATAGTTCTTGGGGACAGATGTAGATTGAAATTGTACGTTTTCTTTATCTCTCATTATTTGTATACAGATGTCTTTTGTTTTAACTCCTGTCAAATTGTTACACCAACAGGCATATATATATATATATATATATATATATATATATATATATATATATATATATATATATATAAACTGTTTTATTTATTTAATTATTTACCTAATTACAGATATACATATATTCTGCCCAAGGGCCGGTTTAGCACAGTCGGTAGATTGTTCGGTGGGAATCACAAGGTTCTTGGTTCGATACCGGCACCCGCCAACTCAGCGTATGAGTAGCACAGGGATCTGTGCAATAATGCGAGGAGCTTTGGTAGGTTGTGGCGCTCCACCTCAGATGCTAAAATAATCTCCTTGGTCTAGCGCTAGTGAAAAGGGGATAGACTCCCTCGCTGTCCGGCTGATACCGACATTAGGCCGCCCGACGACTTTGTATATATATATATGAAGATAGGAGGGTTGGGGTAAAATCCGACAGTATGAGGTGAGGTAAAGGAAGAGTGAACAAAAATGATGACTCAAACAAGTCCAAGTAGGAGAGAAATATTTCGTCCTCACATCATATATATATATATATATATATAATATATATATGTATATATATATATATATATATATATATATATAATTTTTATGATCAACAATTTATATAAATAATAAATAATATATAATTTTTATAAAATATAATTTTTAACCATATAAAATTTTCTTTCCTTTTATCTTTTAACATAATTGTCGGATTCCCTTCCATTTATCTACTTTCCTTGGTCTAGCGGTAGTGAAAAGGGGATAGACTCCGTCGCTGTCTGGCTGATACAGACATTAGACCGCCCCGACTATATATATATATATATATATATATATATATATATATATATATGAGAGTAAGTAAACAAACGATGTGTTTATTTGATTTGGCTTTTTAGCTGAGAATTTTTTAAGGATATGTGCATAATTGAGGTCATACCTAATTTTGAAAATTAACTAGTTAATAATGAATTTAGGCAGGCATATATGTTCAATTCTAAGGCTAAACAAATCGAGAAAATGTCAATTGAAATGTACATTCAGGGATTGACATTCAGGTATTGACATTTTCTCGATTTGTTTAGCCTTACATTTGAACATATATGCCCGCCTAAATTCATTAATTATTAACTAATTAATTTTCAAAATTAGGTATATATATATATATATATATATATATATATATATATATAAGATAAAAGGTGGCTTACCGGTGAATATGGGCACGATCGTTGGAGGTGCACAAAATCCAGGGGTTAAGTCAGCGATATAACAAATACAAAGTGCTCAATACAAAGTAGAGCAAATTTATTAAAGAAATGGATACAATAGAAACCTACTCGAGATTCGCCATAAGGATCTTCAGGGTTAAATCCACTGAATAAATCGAGGTACTACTCTCCTTCCAGCTATGGATAAATAGCAGGGCAACTAGTCCAGGAGAAGGAAAACTAAATTCAAACCCGTTAAATCCTACTTGGAGTGGTAACTACTAGAATAGGCTCAGTCCTAATTAGGAAAATAATCTTCACTAATTTAATAAAAGAAAGACAAAAATAATAATTCTCAAAAAGTTGCTGGTATAAATCTGGATATTCCATCCTCAATATGATTTATTGAATTCAAAATACAAAAACATCATGATTTTTATTTTTAAGTATTGGGTTTTATTATTCAGACATCTATGTAAAGTAAGGAACTGATGGTAGGTGTGGCGCTCCACCTCAGACACTAAAATAATCTCCTTGGTCTAGCGCTAGTGAAAAGGAGATAGATTCCCTCGCTGTATGGCTGATACTGACATTAGGCCGCCCCAACGACTTTACTTTACTTATATTTAAAAAAATTAACAAAAACAAAAATAAGAGTTTAAAATTGTAATTTCTGTAAACCCTGGAATATTCAAAGAACTAAAATATTTTGTTTTTTGTTAAGATTTTTTTTTTTTTAAGTGGAGTACTACTTCATCGCTATTACTACCAGGTCTCCTCTGACCTGGAGTGGTAGTACCTGTTAGGGTACCATCTATAGGTTAAATAGATCAAAAAATGACTTAAAAAAAAATTTGAGTTTGAAAAAATATTAAATACCCAACAAGAATGAATAAAACAAAAACGTTTTCAGTACAAAATAACCTAACAAGGGTTGACATGCCATAAAATCCAACCAACTATCCTAATTTAAAAAGAAAAAAACTGTGGCAAATAGTATGCCCCCAAAGTAGATGCTGTAGATGATTCATACTTCCAAGTAAAACTGAAATCGAGATACGTATTGCACTATTATCATTATTGATACGTCATTATTCACTTCCAAATGATACGCTACATCAGCAAACTGAGATAGATAGATAGATAGATAGATAGATAGATAGAAATGTTCTTAAGAGAAATTACAATTGAGGCATACATAACGAGAACGGATTAAATTAAATAATGGTTTCATCAGGTTAAAACAATTAATCTCTCAAGAAAATGGGGTTTTCGGTCTATAGATGGGAATAGAATACAATTAGTGAATAATCCTATATGAAGAGAAAGATAGTTTGATTGATATCAGCAAACTGAGAGACAGACAGACAGACAGACAGACAGATAGATAGATAGATAGATAGATTGATAAACATGTATTTAAGATAAGTTACGAAAATAATTTAGGCATAAATTTATAGATAGATAGATAGATGGATAGATAGATAAACATGTATTTAAGATAAGTTACGAAAGAAAATTAGGCATAGATTGATAAATAGATAGATAGATAAACATGTATTTAAGATAAGTTAAAATAATTGTGGGTTAAAGATAGATGGATATATAGATAGATGGATAGATAGATAAACATGTACTTAAGATAAGTTACAAAAATAATTGAGGCATAATGATATATATATATATATATATATATATATATATATATATATAGAGAGAGAGAGAGAGAGAGAGAGAGAGAGAGATAGAAAATATGTACTTAACATAAGTTACTAAAATCATTGCGACACAAAGATATATATATATATATATATATATATATATATATATATATATATGTATATATATATATATATATATATAGAGAGAGAGAGAGAGAGACAGAGACAGAGACAGAGAGAGAGACAGAGAGAGAGAGAGAGAGAGAGAGAGAAAAATATGTATTTAACATAAGTTACTAAAATCATTGAGACACAAAGATATATATATATAATATATATATATATATATATATATATATATATATATATATATTATATATACACACGGAGAGAGAGAGAGAGAGAGAGAGAGAGATAAACATGTACTTAAAATAAATTACAGAAATAATTGAGGCACAAATATATAGATACATAAATAGATAAACATCTACTTAAGTTACAAAAATAATTGAGGTATAAAGATAGATAGATAGATAGATAGATGTACTTAAGATAAGTTACAAAAATAATTGATGCATAAATAACGAGAATGCAGTAAATGAAAAGAAATTGAAAGTAATTGTCAAAATCTTTAAGTGACGATAGAAAAAAAAGAAAGAAATTTTGCAACAAAACAAAGAAAATAAACAAGTTGAATTATTCTATTAATACAAGAAATGTTAATCGAATTATTTTATAATTTATTGTTTTTCGATGGAGACTTTTCAATCATTCTTATTAAGTTCGATTATTATTTTCTTTCCTCCTATTAATTCTATTTTATGGCAATGCATACGCATCACTATTTACACAACAGCGACAAACTAATCACTTAGCAGTTCTCCTTAGTAAATAATTTCGTAAATAATTTCTACATACAATCCATCTTCCAATAAATATATACATGTGTGTGTGAGTGTGTGTGTTTGTGTGTGTGTGTGTGAGTGTTGTGCGCGTGTGTGTGTGTGTGTGCGTGCGTGTGTGTGTGTGTGTGGTATTTTGTTGACTGTTATTATATATAATTTAAATATAACCTAAATTACATCTAAAACCGGGAACGAAATAGACAGATGTGGCTACAATAGATGTTCCAATCATTTCTCAACAGAATTTTACAAAGGTAAGGTATCCGTTTAATCCTAATTTGTTTTGATTGTTCAGTTTTCAATTTCCTAATTTTTTCATATATATTAATTTCATGCTTCAAAAGAATCAAGTGAAAATGATTGAATTTTTTTTCAAAAAAGATTTCTCTTATAAGGTTCTTTTTCTCCTTAAAAGGAATGGTTTGAGATAAATATTTTCATAAATTCTCTACTACACACACACACACACACACACACATACATACACACACACATACACATATAGCGATATAGCCTATTTCAGGGAAGCTAGAAAAATTATCTATTCATTTCCATCTTCAGATGTAATATATATATATATATAAGTAAAAAAAAGTAAAGTCGTTGGGGCGGCCTAATGACGGTATCAGCCAATCAGCGAGGGAGTCTATCCCCTTTTCAATAGCGCTAGACCAAGGAGATTATCTAAGCGTCTGAGGTGGAGCGCCTCACCTACCATCAGCTCCTTACTTTACCGCACAGATCCCTGTGCTACTCATACGCTGAGTCGGCGAGGACCGGTATCGAACTAGGAACCTTGTGGTTTCTAGCCGAACGCTCTACCGACTGAGCTAACCCGACCCTCGGTGGCACGATGACGATAGCCGCCGACTGTCACATCGGACGACTAACTTTCGACAACGACGGCAGGTTTGCGGCGCAGAGTCGGGCGGCAAACCGCTAGCTGACCGTCGCGACGGTGAACCGGAGACATGGACACGCGGAGCGTGTTCGTGCGAAGCGAGTCTCCGAGCCGACTATATATATATATATATATATATATATATATATATATATATATATATATATAATTCTGTATGTTATGTTCTTGTGAACTTTGTTTGTTTGGACTTTTGAAGCGTTGGAAAAAAGAACAAAAACAAGAAAAGCAGAACTAAAATCAGAGTTTTTATATATTCAACAGTTGCCCTGGTTTAATTTATTCCGATATTTCGGGTGAACATTCACACTTTTTCAAAGTATATCATATATATATATATATATATATATATATATATAAGGAAAATGGGATTGGAATGAATCGACAGAATGAGGTAAAAAAAATGAATGAAAGAACAAAATTCAGACAAAAATGTGTGGTATATTTCGCTGGAACTTTAAGTTTCGCTTCCTCAAGCATTTATTATATAATAAAAGCTTGAAGAAGCGGAACTTAATGTTCCAGTTAAATATACTACATATTTTTGTCTGGGTTTTGTTCTTTCATTCCTTTTTTACCTCATATATATATATATATATATATATATATATACGGAAAATCAAAAAATATTCGACGGTATGATTTTTTTCCTTATCTTATTATAATGGAGATTGTGTGTTTTTCTGTCTGTAACCGAAACTATATTCCTACTCAAGTCACAATTCTCATAGTTATTGACATGACATTCTCCATGATTTTATTTTTATCTAAACGTCAATTATTAATAAAATTGTCTTACATTATTAATACTGTTAACTATGTCTACATACTGACAACATGCAATTATATTTATATATACAACAAAATAGCAGTTTACAGTGTGAACGGGAAGGCTAATTTGCATATCAATATTAAAAAATCGAATTTAATAAATATGTGCTTATTATTATTGATTTCTAACTGTTTGGTTTTATTTTAATGAATATAAGCAAAAATCTCTTCAATGAATCTTAAATGAAATCCATTAACAAGATAAAATAACTGTCATTTTATTCTTTACTTCCTCTTATAACTAAATACTTAAATTAGAAAAAATAACAATGAAAGACGAGAGTGATGGAAGAGTAAGTTTCAGTTGTCCATTTTTTATTATACTCCCTCTGTTTCAAATCTTTTATTATACTCCCTCTGTTTCAAATCTTTTTATCTGTATTCTTATTTAGTTTCATTAGCCTTTCTAATTTAATACAATATTTTATTACATTAAAACTTAAATACTTGCACCCGGGGGTGCATATATTTGCTAGTAAATCTAATGTTTATTTAAACCTAATGTTCTTTTTAACTAGAATATTTACCTATATACTGATGTATGATTTTTCTACCTTTACTTATATTGCAGAAATTCACAAAAATATTAAAGGGAAAAGATTCAGTGTTTGTAAGTAAACAGTAAGAAGACATTCACTCTGACGTGTCCAGTTTGACACATGGACGTACGAGTATAAGGGTTGTATTAATATAGTTCTAATTAATAATCCTATGTAGGTTACTGGTTCAATCCTGACCACGGGCAATCTATACATATAAGATGTGTCATAAAATTATCAAGATATTTTGTACTTTTTGACATAACGTTCCTTCATGAATTTTTATTTTCAGGATACAAGGTGTGTCATAAAAGTACCAAGTTTAAAGCTGTATTTACCAAGATAGAAATGAAGAATGAATGGAACATTATTTTTTTTTCAGATTACAAGTTGTGTCATAAAAGTACCAAGTTTAAAGCTGTATTTACCAAGATAGAAATGAACAATGAATGGAACGTTAATTTTTTTTTCAGAATACAAGGTGTGTCATAAAAGTACCAAGTTTAAAGCTGTATTTACCAAGATAGAAATGAACAATGAATGGAACGTTAATTTTTTTTCAGAATACAAGGTGTGTCATAAAAGTACCAAGTTTAAAGCTGTATTTACCAAGATAGAAATGAACAATGAATGGAACATTATTTTTTTCAGATTACAAGTTGTGTCATAAAAGTACCAAGTTTAAAGCTGTATTTACCAAGATAGAAATGAAGAATGAATGGAATTTTTTTTAAATACAAGGTGTGTTAAAACGTACAAAAAATCTTGATACTTTCTTGACACACCTAATATATAAAAGGCAGTTTGTGTGTATGTCCAGAGGAAACTATGAAAATAAAACAATTAATGACAAAGTAAATATATATACACATTCACTATCACCACATCTTTATTTTTGAACAAAAAATGAAGATTTGAATTAAAAAAATAAAATCTGGATGGATTTTTTTTTTAATATTTAGTATTTTAAATAGGAGACATTAATGTTCCTTTTCAGATTTCTGGATCAACACAAGGTCTTTTTTACATAGGGATCTTAAGGGAGCATCAGGCAATGATCTAACTCGCGATTCAAACAGAATGGATATGCGATACTCTTTTTTAACTCCTGTACCCAGGCGACGCTGGGTAGCCGCTTCTTGTAATAACATAGAATACTTAACATATTTTGTACTCTATCATGGTTAGCGGAATGAGATCAAATAATCCCGGTAGACTGAGTAAAGGGTTCGATTTGAAGTTCCGTGATGACACCTGAGTTTGATAAGAAGTTTCCCGAGTTTGACAATAAACACCTGAAGAAGTCGGTGAGCACATTGTCCGAAACGTTGTATATATAACTATAAAGATGCGGACAACAATATGAAAAATCTAAATAAAACATACAGTAAACACCTGAAGATGTCGGTGAGCACATTGTCCGAAACGTTGTATAAAGATGCGGACAACAATATGAAAAATCTAAATAAAACAGACTTTTCTTTTAGAAATAGAGTCAGAATCTATGACAGTTTAACATTTTTTTAAATTATCAACCAATTTATTTACCAAAAAGCCGACCATTTTTTTATAGACTCATAATAAAATTTGTTTTTGGGACTTAAATGGGAACAAACATTTTATATTTCTTCCTCTGATAATCAATGAAAAATGTTTTTATTTCTAAAAGTGAACATTTTTTTCTATCAAATCAACAGGCTATTACCCAGTTGTCTGGAATAAAAAGAGAAAGATTATTTTCTTTCTTTTTTTATTTTTAGCCATTTTAATTATCCATTTATCTGTTGTTGAATTTTCTTTTTTTGGTTGGGGAGGCAAAGTATGCCATACGATCTGAATATTTCATAAATACTAAGTTTTTCTTTTATTTATTTCTTCGGCCAATCAAAATTCGTTTTTTTTTTCTTACGTTTTCTTATTGTCATCTTTTCGTTTTTGTTTTTTTCACACCGACTTTTTTTCTTTTTCTTTCTTTAACACTTCTTCCTCATCTCTTTCTACCTTTATTTCTTTTTTATTTTCTTCCTTGTTTACCTCGAATTTTCTTCCTTGCTCCTTCATTTCTTTCTTTCTTTTATAATTTTCGTCCCTCTAATTCTATTCGTCTAATATTCTTTCTTTCTTTCTTTCTTTCTTTCTTTCTTTTTTTCTTTCTTTCATTCTTTCTTTCTTTCTTTCATTTCGTCTATTTTATCCAATTCATCTCTTTTCCTTTTCGTCCTTTCTTTCTTTCACCTTTTGTTTTCTCCGTTTACTCGGACTCTTCTTCCTTTTTTACTTCTTTCTTTTTTTCTTTCTTTTTCTTTCTTTCTTTCTTTCTTTCTTTCTTTCTTTTCATCTATTTTATCCTATTCGACCCGTGTCCCTTCTTTCTTTCTTTCTTTCTTTCTTTCTTTCTTTCTTTTCGTCTATTTTATCCTATTTGCCCCGTGTCCCTTCTTTCTTTCATTCTTTCTTTCTTTCTTTCTTTCTTTCTTTCTTTCCTTCTTTCTTTCTTTATTTCAATCTTTTTCGTTTATTTTATTCTATTCCCCCTTATCCTTTCTTTTTTTTTTCCTTTATTCGTTTCTTTCTTTCTTTCTTTATTTTTTTTAAAAACCCGAAATTCAAATTTCTCCCGTGTTTCAATAGAACTTTCTATAAACAATACCAATTTAAGCCGTAAGCGATAAAAGTTCAAAACTCAACCGTTTTCAATTTTAATCATTACCCAGAAATTTATCGATCCGTATTTTTGCTGATTCTATCAACATTTTGCCGTAAATAGTTCTGTTTCTTTTTATTCGAATTAAAGAAAAGAAAAACTGTTTGTCTTTTCAGTTCCTGTTTTGAACATTTTTGCTTTGATTTCTTATCTACAAAAATATCTACCTTTTATATCTACATATACTTGGTTCTTCTTTTTGTATTTACTAAGCAATTTATCAACCATTTACCGTCGCAGGGAAGCGAGTGCGTGATTATCGAATGAAATTTGAGAATCTAGTTCAAATCCTGAGATAGGCGGTTTGTATTCCAATTCGCTCCAATAGATATCTATCCGGAATTTAATTTTCCAGATACTACAGGGTGTAGAGTTGAGATCAATAAGCAAAATGATAACCGTTGCTCCAATGCAGCTCGAGTTGTATTCATTTCCTACTCTCTTGTAATGCACCCCTAATGATCAAAACTAGAGATTAAATAGTATTATCTGCGTTATTCGGACTATTGTCCTCATCTCTATTGTTATTTGTACAACGTTTCGGCCGATATACCCTTCGGCCTTCTTCAGGTATTTCTTGTCGGACTCGGCAATCTTCTCGGACTCGGGAACCTTCTTTTCAGACTCGGGAACTTTCTTGTCGTAATCGGGAGCCCGAGTCCGACAAGAAATACCTGAAGAAGACCGGAGGGTATATCGGCCGAAACGTTGTACAAGTAACAATAAAGATGAGGACAATAGTCCGAATAACGCAGATAATACTAATCATCAAGCCTCATCTCAAACATTCAGAGAAATAAAGATTAAATGTTGGTCCTTTATTCAATATCAGATCATAGTTCCAAGTTTGAATTCTTTGGGGCAATTTATCCCAAGCACGTTCATCTGTTTAAGAAATGGTTATTTTTGGTATTATTTGTATTTTTCGGGCTGTTGTACTCATCTTTATTTTATATACACAACGTTTCGGATTATGTGATCTCCGGCCTTATTCAGGGGTGTTTTGTCTTCATTTTTTAAAGGGGGCTTGATAATTTGTATTGTTTCAATTTTCTCGGACTGCTGTTCTCGTCTTTATTGTTATATATACAACGTTTCGACTTATGTACTCTCCGGCCTTATTCAGGGGGTATCTTGTCGAATTCAAGAAACTTCTGTTCGAACTCTGGATCCTTCATGTCGAACTCGGGAGTCTGCATGCCGTAATGGGGAGCTTTCACAAATCTTCGAACCGAAATTTTTATTCAATCCACCGGTGTAGAATGTTCTCATTCCGTTAACCATAATTGAGTACAAGTGTTAAGCTATGTTAAGTATTCTATGTTATTATCGCCCTTGAACAGGATTGAACCTGCTGCCTACAAATGATTGTAGAACTTAGAACTGTTTTAACTCAAACCCTACAACCGTTGCGCCATGCATCGAACTGGACACAATAAGATGAGGACAACTGTCCGAAAAATTCGAATAATACAAATTATCAAGCCTCATCTCAAAAATTCAGACAAACAGTTATTTTTTTACTTCTACTCTTTCTGGTTCGATATCGGTCCCCACCAACTGAGCGCATGAGTAGCACAGATTGGGTAATCTGATCTGTGCGGTAAAGTGGGGAGCGGACGAACGTCGCAGTAGATAGCAAAGAGTTAACTAATATATAGTTATTTTCGTTTCACAACTTTTAATTGTTGGTAAATTTGTAATTCATCAATATGTTAGATGTTATTCTAGACATGGAAAGAGGATGAAAGATAAAAAACGAATACAAAGATTTTCTGACGTCTTTATTTAACCCAAATTAACCATCAGCGAGGAAGAAATAACCATCTGGGAGACACGTCTGCCGTCTACAAAGGCAAATAGCAAATTCTGTGAATTCTAAGTCTACCTCCCGCTCCCATGAACCGAAATTCAGAGAATTCAGCCAAATTTTCCCATCTGAGGAGATTGATGTTAAAAGACTTGAGATCCTACTTACAGACATCCTAAAATCTAGTAATGTAACTGTTGTGGGATTTCAAGGGTTCAAATAAGAACAAAACAACGGGTAACAAATGTAGGAAAATGTATTAACAAAAGAGTAGACAATTACAGTACAGAGAAGTGGGAATTACGTCCAACAATAGAGTTATGAGCTGACTCGTATTGGCTTACTCTACAAGCCATAATTGTCCCTGTTACTTATAGTAACAGTCGGCGCATTCCATTGGTCTATAGGGTATATCACCTATAACAGTAACAGAACAACCCCCGTCGAAGTAGATACGAAAAGGTTAACTAATATATAGCTATTTTCGTTTCACTACTTTTAATTGTTGGTAAATAATTCATCAATATGTTACATGTTATTCTAGACCTAAACGAATACAAAGATTTTCTGACGTCTTTAGTTAACCCAAATTAACCATCACGCGAGGAAGAAATAACCAACCGGAAGACACGTCTGCCTCTTCTAAAGACCAATAGCTAACACTGAATTCTAAGTCCACCTCCAACTCCCATGACCAATCAAAGAACAGTCACAATGTCATCGAAAGGTCTAATCCCTTTAAAATCAGAATTACCGTTATTTATAATTATATATTCTAGTCATCATCGGCATCGCAGTCTCTGAATACCATTGATTCCAAGTGCCCTGGAGTTACGTTCTAGTGCCGCACCTTCTGTGACCGTGAAGGCCAATGTTTGAAAGACAGTTTTGACCACAGATGTCTGTGCTCTGTTGCTGTTGCTTTCTCTTGAACCGTTTTGCTTCATGGTGTTGCGCCAAGGTGAATTCAGACACGAATAGCCGCCACGGAGAGCCTGCCGCCACGGAGAGCCTGCCGCCACCGAAGGCGATCCAGAGCCAAATTTTCCCATTTGATGAGATTGATGTTAAAATACTTGAGATCCCAAGAAATAACCATCTGAGAGACACGTCTGCCTTCTATAAAGACCAATAGCTAACTCCCTGAATTGCGAGTCTACCTCCTACTCTCATTAAACGAAATGACCATCCATAGAATAGATACAAGGTCACAAAAAGCCAAAACCCTTTAAATTCAGAATTACTGTTAATCTTAATTTATACATTCGTCATCAGCCCTGTTAGGTGGGGCTTTAGGATGCATCGACTGAACATCTGTAGAGCGGTAAGACCCCCGCCCAATGGGGCCACCTATCTGCTGTGGGTGGTGACCTGTGATGCTTAAGGCTGGAAGCCAGATTGCTGAGCCGTCAATGACATGCAACACTCCTTAACTTATTCTAGACATGGAAGGATGATGAAAGATAAGAAACGAATACAAAGTTTTTTTTTATGTTTTTAGTTAACCCAAATTAACCACCACGCGACGAAGAAATAGCCATCTGGGAGACACGTCTGCCTCTTTCAAAGACCAATAGCAAACTCTCTGAAGTTTAAGTCCACCTCACGCTCCCATGAACCAAAATGAACGACCAGAAAACAGCCACAAGGTCACCATCGCTTTAAATTCAGAATTACCGTCATTTTAGTTTCTACTCCAGCGGCCGGTTTAGCTTAGTCAGTAGAGCATATGCCAAGGAATCGCAAGGTTACTGGTTCGAAACCGGCCCCCGTCAACTCAAAGTATGAGTAGCACAGTAATCTGATCTGTGCGGTAAAGTGAGGAACTGGCAGTAGCCTTGGTCTAGCGAAGAGGGGATATACTCCCTCGCTGTCCGGCTGATACCGACAATAGGCCATTCCACTAACTTGACTTATTTACTCTAACGTAATGTTACCAGAAGAAGAGAAACTCCTGTCGAAGTAGTTTGTTTTTGTTGTTGTTTTGTTTTTTTTTTGTTTTGTTTTTTAGAGGGGGTGCTGAACGGCATCTCAGTCCTTTCCGGGTCATTCAATACCAAATTTTTTGTTTTGATATCAGTTTGCTACTGGGTGTTCATTAAATGGTCACCCATCTAAGTACTGAACAAGCTCGTTGCTGCTTAACTTCAGTGATGTAGCGGAAACCGGTTCTTTGAAAGTGACTTAATCGCAAACCTGTCGAAATAGATAGCAAAGAGTTAACTAACACATAGCTATTTTCGTTTCACTAGTTTTGATTGTTGATAAATATGTAATTCATCAATATGTTACATGTTATGCTAGACATGGAAAGAGGATGAAAGATAAGAAAAAAAATTCCTTTTAGTTTCATATTTAATTAAGACGGATTTAGTTTTACAAATTGCAAATGTCTGAAATAATTTTATTTGTTTTATTCATTCATTCTTTATAAATCTATTAAATTTCATCCTCCATTTTGTCTTTAAAATGTTTTCTTTATAAAAGTTATTTATTTCATTTAAATCTATTTGCAACTTATTTTCATTATTTACATCTGAATGTGTTCTTAATAAATCTTAACAATCCGACTCACATAAATATACCAACAAGATTATCAACCCGACATCAATACAGCATCATAGATATTTATAATTTGAAAAGTTCTCAATCTAACCAAGGAGTTGATATCTTGACAAGAATACACAAACGTCTCACAACAGATTGAATATGCAAATATCGTTCCGTGAACAATCAGTATATGAAAGGGGTACAAACATTTGTTGAAAAGTTCTCAATCTAACCAAGGAGTTGATATCTTAACAAGAATACACAAACATCTCACAACAGATTGAATATGCAAATATCGTTCCGTGAACAATCGTATATGAAAGGGGTATAAGAATTTGTTGAAAGGTTCTCAATCTAACCAAGGAGTTGATATCTTGACAAGAATACACAAACGCTCACAACAGATTGAATATGCAATATATCGTTCGTGAACAATCAGTATATGAAAGGGGTACAAGAATTTGTTGAAAGTTCTCAATCTAACCAAGGAGTTGATATCTTGACAAGAATACACAAACGTCTCACAACAGATTGAATATGCATATATCGTTCCGTGAACAATCAGTATATGAAAGGGGTACAAGAATTTGTTGAAAAGTTCTCAATCTAACCAAGGAGTTGATATCTTGACAAGAATACACAAGCGTCTCACAACAGATTGAATATGCATATATCGTTCCGTGAACAATCAGTATATGAAAGGGGTACAAGAATTTGTTGAAAAGTTCTCAATCTAACCAAGGATTGATATCTTGACAAGAATACAGAAACGTCTCACAACAGATTGAATATGCATATATCGTTACGTGAACAATCATTATATGAAAGGGGTACAAGCATTTGTTGAAAAGTTCTCAATCTAACCAAGGAGTTGATATCTTGACAATAATACACAAACGTTCCACATCAGATTGAATATGCATATATCGTTACGTGAACAATCAGTATATGAAAGGGGTACAAGAATTTGTTGAAAAGTTCTCAATCTAACCAAGGAATTGATATCTTGACAAGAATACACAAACGTCTCACAACAGATTGAATATGCATATATCGTTCCATGAACAATCATTATATGAAAGGGGTACAAGCATTTGTTGAAAAGTTCTCAATCTAACCAAGGAGTTGATATCTTGACAATAATACACAAACGTTCCACATCAGATTGAATATGCATATATCGTTACGTGAACAATCAGTATATGAAAGGGGTACAAGCATTTGTTGAAAAGTTCTCAATCTAACCAAGGAGTTGATATCTTGACAAGAATACACAAACGTCTCACAACAGATTGAATATGCATATATCGTTACGTGAACAATCATTATATGAAAGGGGTACAAGCATTTGTTGAAAAGTTCTCAATCTAACCAAGGAGTTGATATCTTGACAAGAATACACAAACGTTCCACATCAGATTGAATATGCATATATCGTTACGTGAACAATCAGTATATGAAAGGGGTACAAGCATTTGTTGAAAAGTTCTCAATCTAACCAAGGAGTTGATATCTTGACAAGAATACACAAACGTCTCACAACAGATTGAATATGCATATATCGTTACGTGAACAATCATTATATGAAAGGGTACAAGCATTTGTTGAAAAATCTAACCAAGGAGTTGATATCTTGACAATAATACACAAACGTTCCACATCAGATTGAATATGCATATATCGTTCGTGAACAATCAGTATATGAAAGGGGTACAACATTTATTGAAAAGTTTTCGATCTAACCAAGGAATTGATATCTTGACAAGAATACATAAACGTCTTACAACAGATTGAATATGCATATATCGTTCTATGAACAATCAGTTAGCAAGCTGTGGGCGAGCGGATTCCCAGCCTCCCCAAACAAAGCGCGTCAGGATATGTTTGGCCTGTGCGAGGGGGAGGGGGCGAGTGGCCACGGATGTTTGAACTCGCTACCTCCTCGTAGCTGAAATGCTTTTGGCAGAAACCAGGATGAGATATGTCGGAATTTGCATAAAGCGTGCATAAATAACGGACAGTAGCTGATAAGGGGAGTGAGGAAGAAAGCAAGTGTTTGGACGACAAGTGAAATTTGACGACTGCTGTACTTGGGGTGTCAGGAAGGGAGAGTAACGTGCTCAGTTGGTAGAGACTGTGCTGACAGCGAAAGGAATTTACATTTCGTTTGCTAGAGAAACTTGGAAAAGATTAATATTATCTTAAACTTTTAGACCATTCAATAAAGGATAGAATCTTGTGAAAACGTGTGATTAGATACCTCTCATTTGCCCTGTAGAGTGGAAGGGCTAAAGAAGAAGACCAGCAGAAATTATAGAAGGATATCTTTTCTTCATCCTTTGTATTTAACCCATCCAGTTTTTATTTCTATATTTTGGCCAGACTGTTCTTCAGTCTTCTGAATATCTAATTCGTTACCATATTGTTGGGTGAATAGATTAAACAATAGCAGGTCTTCAGAGGGCAATTTTAGGCGCACCGGTAATCTAAAAAAAAAGTGGGAACATGTACGAAATCAGGAAATTATCTCTTAGTGTTTCCTGTGACACGTTTGAGAGCCATATATGGCGCTCAAACAACAAGATAAGATTAAGATTTCAGATTGCCCTGTTATTTACCCATAGCTGAAGGGAGAATAATAGATTTCATACCTTTAAAAAGTTTTCGATCTAACCAAGGTGTTGATGCCTTTCACTTGCTATCAAATCACGCTTAAAACATTCCCCGTATTATGTTTCCTGTGACACGTTTGAGGACCATATGTAGCTCTCAAACCGCATTAAAAATAATAGATCAAATCTTGTGAAAACGTGTGAGTAGACACCTCTAATTTTCCTTGTACAGTGAAAGGGTTAACGAAAAGAACATGATTTATAGAAATGTATCTCTTATTTTTGGTTTGTATCTAATTGTTTCTACTTTTAGCACCAAATATTTTGTCCAAACTTTTTTTGAGTCTTTTGAATAATAAATGCATTACCATGTTGTCGAATTTACACATTGAACTGTATTAAATCTTCAGAAGACAATCTGGAGGCGTACATGTCGATCTAAGGGGGAAAAAGCGACTGTGGACTTAAACACACACACACACACACACACACACACACACATATATATATATATATGTGTGTGTGTGTGTGTGTGTATTTGTGTGTGTGTGTGTATTTGGGCAGCATTCTTTCATTTATGCATGTTGAATTAAACAAAAGACACATCTCCTGCTTAACAATTTTATTTGTTTTCAAGTTTTCTGGCCAACTTTTTGTGCTTAATTGAAGTCATACCTAATTTGAAAATTAATTAGTTGATAATTAATTAATATATTCGCCTAATTCATTAATTATCAGCTAATTAATTTTCAAATTAGGTATAACTTCAATTGAGCACATATTCTCCCCAATATATATAGAAGTGAAGTAGTCGGGGCTGCCTAATGTCGGTATCAACCATACAGCGATGGAGTTTATCCCCTTTTCCCTAGCGCAAGACCAAGGAGATTATTTTAGCACCTTGGGTGGAGCGCCACAACTACCATCAGCCCCTCCCTTTACCTTTACAGATCCCTGTGCTATACATACACTGAGTTGGCGAGGGCCGGTATCGAACCAAGAATCTTGTGATTTCCTATCCGAACGCTCTACCGACTGAGCTAAACCGGTCCTATAACCGGCCCTATAAACATGTAACCATTACATATAACCACACAAGTAACTCAACTTTTAATACTGCTTAACCCTTTCACTGTTGTAATGTAATGTTTAAAGATTGCTTCAAAATTAATTGTCCACCCTGTCAGCTGGGGCGTTAGAATGCCCCGACTGCACCTCTGCAGAGGGGTAAGACTCCCCCAATGGGGCCACCTGTTGGTCATGGGTGGCGACCCGTGATGCTTAAGGACAGAACGTAGGTGGATGATCAGTTCATGACTTGCAATACTCCACTTTGGCCCTATCTTGGGCTAGACGGGCGGTCGGAGAGGCCCTCTCCGATCAATCGGCTGGTCACGTCAAGCCCTAGCACCTATATGATTTTCCCAATCCTATTGCCCTTATGGCAACCCCCCAACCCCTTTTTATCATATCCTTCGAGAATACGGCAGGCCACTCATCTCGTGTTCTCTGTCACACATCCATATGATAAAAAGGGGTTGGGGCTTGCCATAAGGGCAATAGGGTTGGGTGACGACAACAGGGGTGACGACAGCAGGGAGTTGCGATTTTTCAGCTGCTGAAGATATTTGAGTTGGTGATTTTACGACGACCACGGATTTTTTGTGCTATAGATTTTGTGCCGGCGACGACATTATTGACCCCCTTCAACAAGTCGAATTTATTTTTCCCCCCTATTTTTTTTCTTTTTCATTCTAGAGGGTGCTAAAAGGCAGTGACCGAGGGTCTACATGTCCTGGGAATGACGTTAAACTCTATCTGATGGTGAGGTTCCAGTTTTGGAGGTTTGAGGAATGTGGAGCACCCCTTCACCACCATTGCTCCCTGGTCCACTCTGACCCGGAGTGGTAGTACCTGTTAGGGTCACATCTATGGGTTAAATAGAAAAACATGAGTTGATAAACAAAATTGTATTATGCATTAAGAATGAATTTATTTAACAACTTTGTCGGCATTAAATGACCCACCGAGGTTGATATGCCGTAAAACAAAACAAACCAAACCAAAGCTAATTGTCTAGAAATTTGGAAGATTCTCTTGATTCAAAAGACAACATGTTAAATATTACATTGACTGAATATCTTATTAAATTAGTGCATTTTCTTATTGGACAACAATATTACTAATTATCTTAACAGACTCCCAAGAGAACTGATATTCCTGAATATTGTTATATAATTGTGGTGAAGTCAAACATAGTTGTCTCCCCCTGTTTCATTTCACAATAAATACTAAAGAATCCTCACCTAACAGATACATCAATATTATTCACCAGCCCCTCCGCATGAGCAGGATGTGACATAAGGTCAATTTCTTAAGCGGAGTTTAACAGTGTAGGAGTTATTTTTGTATTTGCCTGTGGAGTTGTCTGCCCGTTTAATGTCGCTGGTTCCCGCTAGGGGCCTCGTGTGTTTAAGCGGCTGATTTGAACTTCTCTTTCTCTTTGCCTGCTGCTCGACCTACGAGACACAATGAGATAGTCTTATGCCTACCCCTTTCTTGTTGGGGCTTTGCCCCCCTTACAATATTGTAAGTGATTTCCCAGCATGGACTATTCTTAGTCTCATGTCTGTTGCTTTTATGTTTATCCTTTTTACATGTAACTTTATATTACGTGACTTTTATGTATGTATGTATGTATGTATATACACTATTCCATCTTCTATTCTTTATGTATCTCGTCATATCCATGTGCTGTATATCTATTAAATGTTTTGTCCCTCAACTTTTGTCGGAGTTTGTTTGCGTTCCAACGAGTTATGACTTTGTCATAACCTTTGAATCTTACAACAGGTTTGAATTTAGAGTTTTCCTTCTCCCTTATCCTATAGTCATGGTTACAGAGCCCAATCAGGGGGAGAGTAGTTAGATGCATACCTTTCCCAAGAGTATTAGCGCTATGAGAAATGCAAACAGCTTTGAACTCGCGTCGATGAGTACATTTCCTACAACTCTAACCAATACACCAAGCGCCTCTTGATTGTTAAATAATACATTGACTGAATATCTTATTAAATTATTGTATTTTCTGTTTGGACAACCATGTTTCTAATTATCTTAACAGACTCCCAAGAGAATTGATATGTCGCAGTATTGAATTCCAACATAATAGCTACTTAAAACAGTTAAAACTTGTCTCTAAAATATTATTAACTAAATTTTAACTAAATAAATTGGAATTTAGAAGCAGAGATATTGAAATAAAACAGTGAAGAAATATCAATGAGTAATAATAAACGTATAATTAGAATTATATTTTAACTATTTTTTTAACTATTATTTTTAATTAAGTTAATTACAATTCAGAAATGAGAATAAATAAATTACTATTACTAATATTATTATTTCACTACAGCTCAGTCGGTAGAGCGTTCGGCTAAAACCACAAGGTTCCTAGTTCGATACCCGTCCTCGCCAACTGAGCGTATGAGTAGCACAGGGATCTGTGCAGTAAATTAAGAAACTGATGGTAGGTGAGGCGCTGCGGTAGGTGTGGAGTGAAGTTTCAAACCGTCACCTTTCCAGCGTTCGTTCTTCAAACTTCAAATTTTGAACAGATTGATAAACAAGGACTATCGCAGTTTTTCTCGTTATTCTATGATAAAAATTTCTATTACTTTTCCTTATATCAACAAATGCCCTGAAGAAGATCTACTTAACGATCGAAACACTGCAGCGTCGGCTAATAAACTTACCACTCATTTTATTTAAACCTGTGGGGTTTTTTTTCAAATTTCTTATATACTACATATATAAGTATATACATATATGTATATGTGTCTGTGTGTATGTTTGTTGGTGTGTTTGTGTGTGTATGAATATATACAAATAGAGAGAGAGAGAGAGAGGAGGAGGAGGAGGGGAGAGGTGGAGGAAGAGAGAGAGAGAGAGAGAGAGAGTCTTCTGTATTCGTTTGCAATTTTCAACTACTAATTTGAAGCGGGTTTTTTTTAATACTTTAGTTGTCAATGTCTTTTTTTTTTGCTTTGAAAACACTATTTTGCATTTTTTTTCCTCACCAAAATAATTGACTATGGAAATTTTTGAACCGCTAAATTAGTGTAAGTGGGGGGGGAGACATGGATCTTCGCAGGATCTGCACCGGAAGAACAAAGAAGGAGACTTTCAACAGAGAAAGAAAACCTTGCTCTACGATCCGAGGCTGTCCTCTCCGAACTTCGGGCTTCATAACGGAAATCCAGGAGATCGTCAACAATGATCGAAGCAAGTCGATACGTGACATAGGAAGGGAGGAAAGGTGTAGATGGAAAGGTCACCGGGTGTTGCATGGGCACATTTGCTACCAAGTTCGATAAGGGACTCAAATAAACCTGGAAAATGATCAGGTTGAAGATGGAATCGAAAATGTTGGGGTTATCGTCGTGGGAAATGGACAAGGTGGCTGGCTTGGTTGTTTTGTTT
>CM042172.1:43928988-43931488 GCA_023376005.1 Doryteuthis pealeii
TCTAGCACCTATATGATAAAAAGGGTTCGGGTGTCGCTATAAAAACAATAGAGTTGGGACAATCATATAGGTGCTAGGGCTTGACATGGCCAGCCAATTGATCGAAGGGGGTCTCTGTGACCGACTGCCTAGCATAAGTAAGGGCCAAAGTGGAGTGCTGTATGTGACGAGGATTCAATCTTTAAGCATCACGGGTTGCCATCTATGACCAACATGTGCCCCTATTTAAGGGTGGTTACCTCACTGTAGTCGGTGTATTCTGAAGCCCCAGCCGAGAAGTCTGGCTAAACATCAGTTTAGCCCTATGTCTGAGTTGAAAAGACAGTCTATGGAAGGGAAACACCCTGACTCTCCTGTAAAGAAAAAGTTCTGGGTGCTGTGATCCGTAAAGCAGGTCATGCTGTCAGTTTATCTGATTCACTTATAAAAGGATCTGTGATTATTGATTTCATTGAAATCGATGCAACTCTAAACGGTGCGTCCGATTTGACAAATCCTTTGACAAAATTCACCTTATTTATTGAATAACCCTCGTATATTGCATGTGTAGATGTAAGCGTGTAAGAGTATGTATGTGTAAGTAGGTGTGTGTTTGTGGAAGCACGATTGTGTGTGAGTGAAAATATGTGCATCTGAGTGGAAGTAGATATGAGTATGTGTGGAAGTAGGTTTGTGTAAGTGTGTGTGAAACTAGGCGCGTGTGTGTGTGTGTGTGTGTGTGTGCGTGCGTGTGAAAATATGTGTGAAAGAAGGTGTGTGTGTGAAAGAAGTGTGTGTGTGTGAAAATATATACATTGAAAGTAGGTGTGTGTGTGTGTGTGTGTGTGTGTGTGTGTGTGTGAAAGTGGGTGTGTATGTGTGCGTGCGTCAATGTGTGAAAATAGGTATGTGTATGTGTGTGTGTGTGTGTGTGTGAAATTAGGTGTGTGTGTGTGTATATGGAAGTTGGTGTGTGTCTATTTGTGAAAGTAGGTTTATTATATGTGTGTGTGAAAGTAGGTGTGTGTAATAATAGTTGTGTGTGTATATGTGTGTGTATGTGTGTATATATATGTATGTGTGTATGTGTGTGTATGTATATATATGTGTGTGTGTGTGTTTGGTGTGTGTGTGTGTGTGTGTGTGTGTGTGTGTGAAAGTTGGTGTGTATGTGTGGGTGCGTGAATGCGTGAAAATAGGAGTGTATGTGTGTGTATGAAATTAGGTGTGTGTGTATATGGAAGTTGGTGTGTGTCTATTTGTGAAAGTAGATTTATTATATGTGTGCGTGAAAGTAGGTGTGTGTAATAGTAGTCGTGTGCGTATGTGTGTGTGTATGTGTGTGTCTATATATATGAGTGTTGTGTATATGTGTATATTATATATATATATATATGTGTGTGTGTGTGTGTGTGTGTGTGTGTGTGTGGCCGGATACCGGTGGGCTTGTCTATGGAAAATTTCGGAAAATCCTGTTATTGTTTCAGTGTAAAAAACAAAAACCGGATTTTCCGACACAAGTTTCACTTCCTCTGGCGTAATACCGCAACACAATCTACCTATCCTCATTTAATTTCATTTTCGTTCGTGTCTTTTGATATTAATTGAAGAAGAAAAATATATATGTGCTTGTATGTATATTCATGTGCACGTGCGTGAGTGTGCGTGTGTGTGTTGGTTTGTTGTTTTGTTTTACGGCATATCAACCCTTTTCGGATTATTCAATACCGACTCAAGATTTTTTTTGTATGCAGGACTGAATTGATTACAGTACCTGCCTTTAATTAATTGTGTGTGTGTGTGTGTGTGTATATATGTGTAAGTGTGTGCGTGTGCGGGTGTTGGCTTGTGATCGTGGGAGTGTGTGTAACTGTCAGTTTCTCACATATGCAATTTTCATATATATCTATATATCTATATGCATATATATATGTAATATATATATATATATGCTTACATATACATATATATGATAAGTAAATACACATTAGCGATGTGTTTATGATATGGCTTTTTTTAGCCGACAATTTTTGGGAGAATATGTGCTTAATTGAAGTACCTAATTTTTGAAAGTTAATTAATTAATAATTAATTAATTAATTAGGCGGGCATACCTATTTAAATGTAAGGCTAAACAAATCGAGAAAAATCAATGTATATGCATATATATACATATATATATATATACGTATATATAAGAGTGAGTGTGTGTATAAAGAGAGAGAGAGAGAGAGAGAGATAGATAGATAGATAGATAGATAGATAATAGAGAGAGAGAGAGAGAGAGAGAGAGAGAGAGTACTCCCTCATGAATAGCGATACCCTAATATAAACATAGAGAACAACTGATAGATATATAGCAACTAGAGACCTTCATTAAACTATGCTTAGCAATATAGAGAAGTGAGTTCGATACCCACCAGCGTTCCCACTATTGTAGCCTCTTATATATCTGTGGAGAGGCTCCAGAATCTAGTACTCCCACATAAACAACGATAAACATTGAGAAAAACTGAGACAG
>CM042172.1:43941488-43948674 GCA_023376005.1 Doryteuthis pealeii
TTCAGGGATTGACATTTTCTCGGTTTGTTTAGCCTTACATTTGAACATATATGCCCGCCTAAATTCATTAATTATCAACTAATTAACTTTCAAAATTAGGTATGACTTCAATTAAGCACATATCCTCCAAAAATTGTCGGCTAAAAGCCATATAAAAAAAATAAACACATTTGTTTGTTACTTAACCTCATATATATATATATATATATAATATATATATATATATATATATATATATGTATATGAGGTAGGTAGAAGGATGGTGAACAAGAAATGAAAACACAAAACAAATCAGAGAATTGAAACGTTTCCAATAAAAATCATTTGACCGATGATGTCCGTATGAATTCGGACGAAACGTTTCAACTCTTTGATTTGTTTCGAGTTATCATTTCTTGTTCAACATCCTTCTACCTACCTCATACTGTCGGATTCTACTACATCCATCCTATCTCCATATATATATATATATATATATATATATGTGTGTGTGTGTGTGTGTGTGTGTGCTTGTATATATATATAAAGTAAAGTAAAGTCGACGGGGCGGCCTAAAGTCGGTATCAGCCAGTCAGCGAGGGAGTCTATCCCCTTTTCACTAGCGCTAGACCAAGGAGATTGTTTTTTGGCGTCTGAGGCGGTACGCCACACCTACCATCAGCTCCTTACTTTACCGCACAGATCCCTGTGCTACTCGTACGCTGAGTTGGCGAGGACCGGTATCGAACTAGGAACCTTGTGGTTTCTAGCCGAACGCTCTACCGACTGAGCTAACCGGGCCCATGTATGTATATATATATAGTCTTTTTTAAGAGTCCATCTTATAGGATGAATAATTATTATCAATATTACAGAGGCTTTACATGTAATATATATATATATATATATATATAATATATATATATATATGCATGTATTATATATATATATATATATATATATCACATGTAAAGCCTGTAATATTTGATAATTATTTATCATGCTATAAGATGGATTCTTAAAAAGACTATATGATTTATTAGACTGAGCTAATTGGCTGGCATCATACATGGAAAAAGTAAACCAGCAAAGAATGTCTCTATACATCTATTACATTTCGTCTCAGACTTAGTAAACTTTTTCTTAGTTTCACTGACATTTTCGACTCTGAGTCTTTCTGCTGTAGACAGCAAAACGAAAAACAAAACCAAAAAACGATTTCCTTTAACTTGCTGATGGTAAGCTCATGAATAATTCAAGCAGTAAAACTTACATCCCCGAAAGTCAAGTCTCGCTAGTGCAAATCACACACACACACACACACCACACACACACCACGCAATATATATATATATATATATATATATATATATATATATTTAATATCCTAAAGGTACACGGTAATAACCTACTCGAGTTTCACCATAAGGATCTTCAGGGTTAAATCCACTGGATTAATCAAGACATTGATTTATTGCAGAGTCGATTTCACGTGAAATCGACTGCAATTAATCAATGTCTTGATTAATCCAGTGGATTTAACCCTGAAGATCCTTATGGTGTAACTCGAATAGGTTATTACCGTGTACCTTTAGGATAATAAATTTTGCTCTACTAACGTATTGGGCACTTTATATTTGTTATATCGCTGTCTTATCATTGTGAAACTTGAATCAACTAACCACTGTGACCATATTCACCGGTACGCCACTTTTTTCCACAAATACCATGTAATATATATATATATATATATATTATATATATAATATATAACGGAATATATGGAGGGCGCGTGGGCTAGTGGTTAGAATCGTGGGAAATGGACTCGTAGACGAAGCTGTTGGCATTTCACATAGCGTTAATAACCTTGGAAAGTATGAATCCATATATTCTCCCTCCAGCTATGGGTTAAATAGTAGGGCAGACTGGCCCTTCAGCCTTGGGTAGGTAACCAGTCTATGAGAGGGATAACTCTGAATTCAAAATTCCTGAGGTCGGTCGTTGATTGGGTTTGTGGCAACATTTGATGCACCAATTCTTTCTATCGACTGTGCCAAAAAGTGTGGATGGTCCTACACAAACCTTCACCACTATAAACAAATCACTGTGTGGGTGTTCATTGATAGAGCATTTATATTTAAATTAACGTAGCGTGGACATGGAGTCAACACCTGGTTTACTGAGAGTTTCACGCCTGTGTGATCTTCAGACCTAATAGGAAATTGGTTAAAAACCCAGTTCTCCTTTCCCCATTAAAGACCAAACTACAGCGTATATTAACAAACCGCTAAACCAATTTCACATTTGGTCTAAACATCGCATAGGCGTGAACTGTCAGTAACCAGGTGTTACTCTATGTCAAGGTAACTTAACTTAAACTACCAAGAATATGTGCCCCCCGGGAGTGATTATTAAGTATTAATGTAATGAATATTATTAAATAAGAAAGGCTAACGAAAATTAAATAGTTATGCATATAAAAAGATTACAATTATTTTCAATTATATTTTAATCATGTATAAAATCATTCATAGGATTGATTTCAATACGTTGGGGAATAAACAATATTAGAGATAAATAACACCAAGTAATTTATTTATTAAACCTGAGTTTGCTAAAACCAGTATGCCAATTAACCACACCATATATTATGTAAACCTTTATTTCTAACATATATAAGACACATTGCAGGATTTTAATGTACTAATAACATGGGCTGTTTTGAGGCAAATATAACGAAGATTTTTATACGGACATCGTTAATAAATAAAAATTATTTATATACATTAAGGATTTTGACGATGATAAATTAAATACTAATTTCATACGCAATTCTTGGGAGTATTGCGACGTAGTTTCGTCTTCAGACACCGAATCTCCATTATAATATATATATATATTATATATATATATATATATATATATATTTAATATAATATAATATAATATAATATTAATATAATAAATATATAAGGTTTTACATATATATTTATTAGGTGACAAAGAAACATTCACGACCGTTTCATGCGAGGCAATTCATCAGGTGAAGATGTTTCAAATGTAAGGAAAATCGAAAAAATTTCAAAAAAATTCAGAAAATTCAATAGACATGGGATGTGTATGATTGGATAAAATGATGTGCGTATGTATGTGGTGGTAATTTGAATGTATTAGAGTGTTTATGGACAGCATAAAGGTTATGTATTATATTATATAACAGCTCTATTTTATATTGAGCACTCTACCAATAATACTGCCTTTGGGACGCCATTCCAGCAAAGCTGAAACAGTGACCATCCCACACACTATATATATATCTATATATTTGATGTCATATTTCAAAACCGTCTCCTTTTTTCAAACTTCAGAAAAATTTTTAAAACAGACTGAATAGAAGGATTACCACTCACTTTTTCTCATCATTCTGTGATATAATTTCTTATCTTATGCCCTGAAGATGATCTATTTAATAGATCGAAACACTGCAGCGTCGGCCAATAAACTCACCACTTAACCCATTTAAACCTGTGTTTTTTCAACTATTACATACCGTCGGATTTACTTCCTCTCTCACACACACAATATATATATTATTATATATATATATATAGATATAAATATATAGAGAGAGAGAGAGAGAGAGAGAGATAGGCGTATGTGTGTACAATATTTCAACTCTAAAACAGAACAAAATAAAAACAGGATGTATAACAGCTGAGTTTCCCGTTGCCTATACTCAGGTGAGGTAATATTTGATACTTACATATGTTTTGTTATTCGTTATCCGATTCTAAAGCGGGATTATTAGAATAGCGTTTCGCTGTTGCGTTATAGTGCACTGTAAAGATTTTACAGATTAAAAATGCTATTAACGTGGAATTTAAACATAACTCATCTATCTATATAAATCGTTATATATATATATATATATTATATATAATATATATATATAAATATATATATGATAATCAATTGTAATATTATGGATTTGGACTCATAACTTAAAGCATGGTTATGCAATCACAGGAGTCAAATGGTTCAGATTATATAATAACGCAAAACACCTATTCATTATATATATATATATATAATATATATATATATATATATATATATATATCGTGTTTAATATTACATGTGTGTGTCTGTGTGTGTGTATAAAGTATATATAAATCGTGTTTAATAATATATATATATGTGTGTGTGTGTGTGTGTGTAGAGAAGTATATATAGATTGTTTTTATATATATATATATATATATATATATATAAGTCGACGGGGCCGCCTAAAGTCGGTATTAGCCAGTCAGTGAGGGAGTCTATCCCCTTTTCAATAGCGCTAGACCAAGGAGATGTTAGCATCTGAGGTGGGGCGCCACACATAAGCGAGTTTCTTTCAATCACGGCTGGGAGTAGGCTGCTAAATCTAGCGGCACTGAGATGTGATACGTTTAAACACGGTATCTGAGGATGACTTATATATATATATATATATCAGGAATAATTACCGAATTGACCACCCAAAATTGAAGCGGACTATTAGAAAAGGTGATTTTCTATCCAGTAACATTCGAAGTGGAGAAGTTCAAACATGTAGTTTTATGTGGAAGAACATGTCTCTTTAGGGCTTGCCTTGTGAGGCATCAATATATATATATATATATATATATATATATATATATATATATAAAATTTTACTTGAAGGCACTACAACGGCATGTATCGCATAAAATTTCGAACTTTTTCTTATAGAAATTGTAATCCCAGCAAAGATCGCCGGTGTGTAGAATATCGTACAGACTGTTTCGCTAGTCTAGCTACTTTTCTTATTTGCTTTTCTTATAAATCATACTAATAAAATTTGCTAATTAAAAGAAGTGAACTAGTTTCTAAATGTAGACATGTCAACAAATTTATTTCGTGTCTTACACCTGTCCTTAATTAATCCCATATTTTATGCTCCACCTTTATATTTTTATTTATTTACATCTGAACACTGCGTATATTAATGCCTAAGCATCTTATATTTTTGAATATAAGACTGGCTAAAAAAGTTTATATCACGTCAACACAAATCACGTTATTACAAACGCTTGACCAATCACTACTAATCACCCGTCTGAGGATTGCTTAATATGCATGAAACTCGAGTAACGCTAATAGAGTCCCATAATATTGTATTTTAGTTTTTAAACATGCTCTGCTAATTTAACATTGAGCACTTTTGTATGCAAACAGTTTTCATATTTACCATGTTTCATCATTTCATTATATATATATATATATATATAATATTATAATATATATATATATAAAATTGGTAATTTGCTTGAAGCATTGTTAAGTATGTTATAATATATTAATTTGATTCGAAGGCAATTACGATGCATATAAAAATAAAAACAAAGATGTTATTTTTGTCTTATCGATTTCAAAGTAGAAACTTCATCTTCAGAGGTGAATATCAGAAATGTAACGTGCTTAAGTTTTTTTTTGTGTGTTATATTTATTTTTTCTTTCTTTTTTTTTCCTCTTCTTTTTTTCTTTCTTCTTCTCCTCCTTTCTTTTTTCCTCATGTTATGAATTGAAATGGGCGAATAACTGTAATTTTTTTTGAATGTCTGTTGAGAACGAATGCTTGAACCCTGTATCCAATATTGTCTGTTTGTCATCCGGTAATATTGCAAGATTGTAGCCATGTCAAATTCAAAATAAAAACCGTCAATAGAAAATTTATATACTTTGCTTTTGTTTTGTTTTGTTTTTATTTTATTTTTCCTTTCTTTTTTTTTTTGTTTTTTTCCTTTGTTTCTCTTATTTACTTATTTTTTATTTGAAAAAATAAAATCTATTAAAATTAAATAGGTTGACCAGTAAATAAGTAAATAAAGATTATCTTAAATTATGTATTAGGATTGATGGGAAATTTAAGAAAATATCTTTTATGAGTTTTTATAAGTTGAAAATGGAAGAGAATCCGACGTATGTTGAAATGAAAAATAAAGGAAAGAAAATGTTGAATGGATAAAATAAAATCTATCTTATTCTAATTTACTGACACGTGTTTTTGCCAGGGATTTATCCATGTACACATGTATTCTACCTATTATTAACGGCCTTCGTCAGAGTAAATCCTTTGGTGTTTTGAACAAAAAAAAAATACCAAAGGATTACTCTGACGAAGGCCGGTATTTCTTTGATATACTAAAGAAAATTTTTTTGTAGTTTTTTCTATTATTGTTATTTTTATTTTTAGTGGACTCTCCTATCGTGAACGATAGATGAGTGTCAGCAGTGAGTGATTTGTTTCCTCCCATATCGTGCATGCTATCAAGAAGACATTTGTGTTTCCTTGATTGCCGATAGCAGCCCAGCCTTGCTGCAAGCTATGAAGCCACACTAACAGATGACATTTTTAAAAGCGGGGTTCAGATGTTTTTGTTAGACGGAACTGATTTCTATGTTTCAGTCTATTTTCTCATAGCTCTTTAATTTAGCGAAACATCTCTTACGCCAATCTTTCCGATTTGATGCTAGATTTTCCCAAAGCACTCAGGTTAATATTGCGACGCTTCAAATTGTCCTTCAAATTTGTCTTTATAGCGTAAGAGTGGACGTTATATATATATATATATATATATTAATATTATTATATATATTGAGAGGATATAAATCTTCATCCCTGTAAAGGAGGATTCCAAATTGACTTGTTACAGTTATAGGCAGGAGATTTTAGTACCGTTTATATTCGCTTTATTTTGGAACCTGTGCACGTATTGTTAAGACTATATTAATCGGAAAGTTTTGATATTGGGTAAATTGGAACACATTCTGCAATCTTACTTTAATCATATATATATATATATATAATATATTAATATATATATGTGTGTGTGTGTGTGTGTGGTGTTGTGTGATGTGTGTGGTAGTGTGTATGAGGGAGTGCTTCCGCTATATATTATATATTAATATATATATATATATATATATATTATATATATTTAGGTAAGTAAATAAACATGTGTTATGAAAAGGCTTTTAGCCGACAATTTTTGGAGGATATTGTGTTTAATTAAGTTCATATGGTTATTATTTTGTTGAAAATTCATTTAGTTAAGGTGTAATTATATGAAATTATAGCGGGTCAATTTATTGTAATCAATGTGATGGCTAAGCAATTTTGACATTGGTGTGTATTCGTTTTGTT
>CM042172.1:43948774-43953774 GCA_023376005.1 Doryteuthis pealeii
GAGAGATGAGATTGTTTTTTGGCGTCTGAGGCGGTAGCCATACTACCATCAGTCTCCTTACTTTACCTGCACAGATCCGCGTGTGCTACTCGTACGCTGAGTTGGGCGGGACCGGTATCGAACTAGGAACCTTGTGGTTTCTAGGCCGTAACGCTCTACGCGACTGAGCTAACCGGGCCCATGGTATGTATATATAAATATATTTTTTTTAAGAGTCCATCTTATAGGGTTGAATAATTATTATCAAATATTACAGGCTTTACATGTAATATAATATATATATATATATATATATATAGTATATAATATACTATATGCATGTATATATATATATATATATAAATATCACATTAAAACCTGTAATATTTGGATAATAATTATTCATGCTATAAAGATGGATTCTTAAAAAAGACTATATGATTATTAGACTGGAGGGCTAATTGGCTGGCATCATACATGGAAAAGTAAACCAGCAAAGAATGTCTCTATAACATCTATTACATTTCGTCTCAGACTTAGTAACTTTTTCTTAGTTTCAACAACTGACATTTTCGACTCTGAGTTTTCTGCTGTAGACAGGCAAAACGAAAAACAAAACCAAAAAAACGATTTCCTTTAACTTGCTGATGGTAAGCTCATGAATATATTCAAGCAGTAAAACTTACATCCCCCGAAAGTCAAGTCTCGCTAGTGGCAAATCACACACACACACACAGCACACACACACACCACGCATATATATATATATATATATATATATATAATATATATAATATCCTAAAGGTACACGGTAATAACCTACTCGAGTTTCACCATAAGGATCTTCAGGGTTAAATCCACTGGATTAAATCAAGACATTGATTTATTGGCAGAGTCGATTTCACGTGAAATCGACTGCATAATCAATGCTTGATTAATCCAGTGGATTTAACCCTGAAGATCTTATGGTGAAACTCGAATAGGTTATTATCGTGTACCTTTAGGATAAAATTTTGGCTCTACTAACGTATTGGGCACTTTATATTTGTTATATCGCTGTCTTATCATTGTGAAACTTGAATCAACTAACCACTGTGACCATATTCACCGGTAACGCCACTTTTTCCAACAAATACCATGTATATATATAATATATATATATATATATATATATATATATATAACGGAATATATGGAGGCGCGTGGGCTAGTGGTTAGAATCGTGGGAAATGGACTCGTAGACGAAGCTGTTGGCATTTCACATAGCGTTAATAACCTTGGAAAAGTATGAATCCATATATTCTCCCTCCAGCTATGGGTTAAATAGTAGGGCAGACTGGGCCCTTCAGCCTTGGGTAGGTAACCAGTCTATGAGAGGGATAACTCTGAATTCAAAATTCCTGAGGTCGGTCGTTGATTGGGTTTGTGGCAACATTTGATGCACCAATTCTTTCCTATCGACTGTGCCAAAAAGTGTGGATGGTCCTACACAAACCTTCACCACTATAAACAAATCACTGTGTGGGTGTTCATTGATAGAGCATTTATATTTAAATTAACGTAGCGTGGACATGGAGTCAACACCTGGTTACTGAGAGTTTCACGCCTGTGTGATCTTCAGACCTAATAGGAAATTGGTTAAAACCCAGTTCTCCTTCCCCATTAAAGAACCAAACTACAGCGTATATTAACAAACCGCTAAACCAATTTCACATTTGGTCTAAACATCGCATAGGCGTGAAACTGTCAGTAACCAGGTGTTTACTCCTATGTCAAAGGTAACTTAACTTAAACTACCAAGAATATGTGCCCCCCGGGAGTGATTATTTAAGTATTAATGTAATGAAATATATTAAATAAGAAAGGCTAACGAAATTAAATAGTTATGCATATAAAAAGATTACAATTATTTCAATTATATTTTAATCATGTATAAAATCATTCATAGGATTGATTTCAATACGTTGGGGAATAAAACAATATTAGAGATAAATAACACCAAGTAATTATTTATTAAACCTGAGTTTGCTAAAACCAGTATGCCAATTAACCACACCATATATTATGTAAACCTTTATTTCTAACATATATATAAGACACATTGCAGGATTTTAAATGTACTAATAACATGGGCTGTTTTGAGGCAAATATAACGAAGATTTTTATACGGACATCGTTAATAAATAAAATTATTTATATACATTAAGGATTTTGACGATGACTATAAATTAAAAATACTAATTTCATACGCAATTCTTGGGAGTATTGCGACGTAGTTTCGTCTTCAGACACCGAATCTCCATTATAATATATATATATATATATATATATATATATATATATATATATATATATAATATATATAATATATATAATATAATATAATAATATATATAAAGGTTTACATATATATTTATTAGGTGACAAAGAAACATTCACGACCATATTTGTTTCATGCGAGGCAATCATCAGGTGAAGATGTTTCAAATGTAAGGAAAATCGAAAAAATTTCAAAAAATTCAGAAAATTCAATAGACATGGGATGTGTATGATTGGATAAAGTGATGTGCGTATTGTATGTGGTGGTAATTTGAATGTATTAGAGTGTTTATGGACAGCATAAAGGTTATGTATTATATTACATAACAGCTCTATTTTATATTGAGCACTCTACCAATAATACTGCCTTTGGGACGCCATTCCAGCAAAAGCTGAAACAGTGACCATCCCACACACTATATATATATATATATATTTGATGTCATATTTCAAAACCGTCTCCTTTTTTCAAACTTCAGAAAAAAATTTTTAAACAGACTGAATAAGAAGGATTACCACTCACTTTTTCTCATCATTCTGTGATATATAATTTCTTATCTTATGCCCTGAAGATGATCTATTTAATAGATCGAAACACTGCAGCGTCGGCCAATAAACTCACCACTTAACCCATTTAAACCTGTGTTTTTTTTCAATTTTCTTGATATATTACATACCGTCGGATTTACTTCCTCTCTTCACACACACATATATATATATATATATATATATATATATATATATATAGAGAGAGAGAGAGAGAGGAGAGAGATAGGCGTATGTGTGTACAATATTTCAACTCTAAAACAGAACAAAAATAAAAACAGGATGTATAACAGCTGAGTTTCCCGTTGCCTATACTCAGGTGAGGTAATATTTGATACTTACATATGTTTTGTTATTCGTTATCCGATTCTAAAGCGGGATTATTAGAATAATGCGTTTCGCTGTTGCGTATAGTGCACTGTAAAGATTTTACAGATTAAAAATGCTATTAACGTGGAATTTTAAACATAACTCTATATCTATATCTATATAAATCGTTTTTAATATATATATATATATATATATATATATAATATATATATATATATATATATATATATGTATAATCAATTGTAAATATTTATGGATTTGGACTCATAACTTAAAGTTTCATGGTTATGCAATCATCAGATGAGTCAAATGGTTCAGATTATATAAACGCTAAAAACTACTCTATTCATTATATATATATATATATATATATATATATATATATATATATATATATATCGTGTTTAATATATACATGTGTGTGTCTGTGTGTGTGTATAGAAGTTATATAAATCGTGTTTAATATATATATATATATGTGTGTGTGTGTGTGTGTGTAGAGAAGTATATATAGATTGTTTTTAATATATATATATATATATATATATAAAGTCGACGGGGCGGCCTAAAGTCGGTATTAGCCAGTCAGTGAGGGAGTCTATCCCCTTTTCAATAGCGCTAGACCAAGGAGATTGTTTTTTAGCATCTGAGGTGGGGCGCCACACATAAGTCGAGTTTCTTTCAATCACGGCTGGGAGTAGGCTGCTAAATCTAGCGGCACTGAGATGTGATACGTTTAAACACGGTATCTGAGGATGACTATATATATATATATATATATCAGGAAATAATTACCGAATTGACCACCCAAAATTGAAGCGGACTATTAGAAAAGGTGATTTTCTATCCAGTAACATTCGAAGTGGAGAAGTTCAAACATGTAGTTTATGTGGAAGAACATGTCTCTTTAGGGCTTGCCTTGTGAGGCATCATATATATATATATATATTATATATATATAATATATATTATATATATATATAAATTTTTACTTGAAGGCACTTACAACGCATGTATCGCATAAAATTCGATACTTTTTCTTATAGAAAATGAAATTGACAAGTGTAATCCCAGCAAAGGATCGCTCGGTGTGTAGAATATCGTACAGACTGTTTCGTCTTTATTAAGTCTCATCAGTTTGTCTAGCTACTTTTTTCTTATTTGCTTTTCTTTATAATACAAAATACTAATAAAAATTTGCTAATTAAAAGAAGTGAACTAGTTTCTAAATGTAGACATGTCAACAAATTTATTTCGTGTCTTACACCTGTCCTTAATTAATCCATATTTTATGCTCCACTCTTCATTATTTTTATTTATTTACATCTGAACACTGCGTATATTAATGCCTAAGCATCTTATATTTTTGAATATAAGACTGGCGAAAAAAGTTTATATCACGTCAACACAAATCACGTTATACAAACGCTTGACCAATCACTTTTTACTAATCACCCGTCTGAGGATTGCTTAATATGCATGAAACTCGAGTAACGCTAATAGAGTCCCATAATATTGTATTTTAGTTTTTAAACATGCTCTGCTAATTTAACATTGAGCACTTTTGTATGCAAACAGTTTTCATATTTACCATGTTTCATCATTTCATTATATATATATATATATATATATATATATATATATATATAATTATATATAAATACTTGGTAATTTGCTTGAAGCATTGTTAAGTATGTTATAATATATTAATGATTCGAAGGCAATTACGATGCATATAAAAATAAAAACAAAAAGATGTTATTTTTGTCTTATCGATTTCAAAGTAGAAACTTCATCTTCAGAGGTGAATATCAGAAATGTACGTG
>CM042172.1:43958774-43972369 GCA_023376005.1 Doryteuthis pealeii
AATTCTTCCCCTGGTTTCTAGTTCTTTTTTCCAAGATTTTTGGACCGTTCCAATTGCACCAACTACAATTGGTGTCACTTTTACCCCCATATTCCACAGTTTTTTTTTTCAATTCTCTAGCAAGGTCTAGCTATTTGTTTATCTTTTCGTTTTCTTTCATCTTCACCCTGTGATCATCTGGAACTGCAGAGTCTACCAAATGACAAATTCTCTCTTCTTCTTCTTTTTTTTTTTTTTTTTTTTTTTGTTAATCAATACTAGGTCTGGTCTTCTAGCTGGGATAATACGATCCGTCTTTATCTTAAAGTGCCAGAGGATTTTATGCGTTTCATTCTCAAGAACAGATTCTGGTTTATGGATATACCATTTTATTGTAGGGTCAAGATTCAGTTTTTGGCACAATTCCCAGTGGGTCACCTTTCCAACCCAATCGTGCCTGCATATGTATTCCCGTAGTACTCGTTTGCTGCATTTGCTTAATACATGGTTTATTGTCTCATCTCTGTCACCGCACAGTCTACATTTACTGTTTTGTTGTGCTTTATCAAATTATGCTCTGATGTAATTTGTTATCTTTCATATTGTTTGTTCTAAAATTCTCATGGAATAAACCTTCCTTTTATCTCCGGATCCGCATAATTGTGTGCATACTGAAGGGCTTCAGTGGTGCTCAACTAGTTTCATTTTTTGTAATATTTTCCAAGACCCCGTTATCATTTTTTTAAAATGTTGTTGTACCTGATAAAGCATTTAAAAATAAAACATATGCAAATTGGAATTTTCAAAAACTTTGTCTATAAAAATCTCGTTTTTTAGAAATATCTGAAATGATTTTAAGTTTAGAGTACAAACCCAGGCTACTAGAATCCATCTGATGATTATGTGGACAGATGAAGCTTTCATCAGGTTCCTTTTAAGAGTTTGAATTATTTTGAGCAGCATTTATAAGCGACTCGGTTTATCCCTAGAGATTTCCCCTTCTTAACCATTTCCAGGTTTTTCCATGTACAACCCCCTGTTGTCGTTTGAAGTATCCATATAATAGTTTTTCGGTAATTTATGAGGAAGTGCGTCCCGGTCTCCTGCCTCAAAAATTACTACCCGGTGACTATCAAAATAACAACCCCAGCTCGTCGTAATTCTTGTTTATTTATCGTAATTTGTGGTAATTCTTGTTTAGATATTAAGATGGATATATTGTTTGGAATAGACTGAGATAGATAGATAGATAAACAAACAAAATAATATAGATAGATATTAACAAATGGAGATAGAGATATTTTCGACAAGTAAATGTATGGGGGGTTGCTTCTTTTTTTTTTTTTGTCGTAATTCTTGTTTAAACTAAAAACAAGACATTAAACAAACATGAATAAAAAAATCTTAGTATTTAAAGTAATATAGATAAATATGAACAAATTGAGATAGATAGATAGATATGAAGATGGATAGTTTTGAATAGACTGAGCTGGGTCGTTATTTTAATATTCACCGGGTAGCAATTTTTGAGGCAGGAGACCGGGACGCACTTCCTCATAAATTACCTGTTTTTCTACCAATTTCTATTTTCTTGTTGTTTTTTTTTCTTCTGTTTGTCCATATGTTGCAGCTGTAGTTATTGGCTGCCACAAGTAATCTTTCTTTGCTCTTTTTTTGTGTATTCTTCGAATGCTTGGGTTGTTGCATCTACACCATCTTCTATGTTGGCAAGACATCTTCCACCTTCCTTTCCTGATACATTTAGCCTATCCCTATCGTTTCTAGGGTGTAAAGCCTTGTGCATTGTCATTAATTTTCTAGTCAATCTGTCTGAGTTTCTCTTTTGTCCATTTTCAGAATGGCCTAGAGTATCTGTTAAGTATCTGGCCGCCATCCTTGGCCAGTTGAAAAGGACTTATTCACTTACCAAAGGATTCTATAGCTCGGGACTTACTTACTGTAAGTCCTGAGCTATAGAATCCTTTGGTAAGTGAATAAGTCCTGAGTTATGGAATCCTACGTAGTGTCAAAGGTCCAGTAATATAATCCTATGTTCCGTCGTTCACGAAGGCTCAGGTATGACCAGAAAAGCCAGTATAGATAATAATATCAGCAGCAGAATACTGCCAGTGGTTGGTCCATAGGTTGGTCACATGGTTATCGGCGAGTCTATAATTAGAAGTGATCATTTACCACACGCCTTATATATTAAAATTCTCAACAGTATCTTATAATGGGGATAGCCCAGGTATTAATTCCTTTGATTAGATTTCTGCTGCTGAGCTTGGTTTCTGTGAGGTTTTTTATTGTTTTCCTGAGGTATTCTTTTTTTACTTTTACTTTCATCTCTGTTTGTTTGATGGTAATACGGTTGTTCCTAAATGTTCCGTCCGGTATCATCTTGCAACACCCTCTGGTTAAAAATAAGACCGTCCAAATTGTTCAAGATGCAATGCAATGTAAATCCAGATTATTTGGTGTTGCTTAATCGAAGATTTCTTATTTGTCCCATTTCATTTTAACCAAATTTTAAAATGAAACATTCCAAATGGTCTTTCGTCGCTTGAATGTCCAACGTAAAAAAATAAAATGAATTGGAAAAAAAAAGAAGACACATGTTTGTTTTGTTTGTAATATTGAAGTTGTGAATTACGGAATATATTTTGGTCATTTCTGACCAACTTAAATATTTTGTAAGATTTGTCAAGATTTTGTAACTTTTTTGTTGGCAAATCGTTGTAGATATTTTGAATGCCCCCCCCCCTCAGATTTTCATCGACAAATCAATTTAAATATTGTACAACGCTCCTTTTAACAAAGTGTGTGTGTGTGTGTGTGTGTGTGTGTGTGTTTTGTGTGTGTGAGAGAGAGAGAGGAGAGAGAGAGAGAGTTAATTCAAGATTATTAAACATTTTACATGCTGAAATATCAGCTCTTAATTAAACATTTCAAATGTTGTAATAATTAAACTATCATACTGTGGTATATCAAAGGGCCCTGCTAATTATAATTATTATCATTTCATTCATTACGATGTTTTCACACCAGTTTAAGCTGAATGTCTTTCATTTGAGTATGAGTGACAGCAAGTCTCCTCAGCTCTCCAGACTAATATATATATATGATTAAATGATCACGACCAGCAAATCTAACAATAAAGCGTGGGCTGGTGGTATTGGAGTACAATTTCAGCTCTGCGTTCTGTGGTCACTGGTTCAATCTCTGTCAGGGGGAGATCACGGTATGCCCTGCGGATGAGGCTTAATAGGTCGAAAAAGCTCTCCGGTGTTCCGCACGTCGCACGCGTTATTCATCGAATTTGCTGGTCGAGAGAGAGAGAGAGAGAGAGAGAGAGAGAGAGAGAGAGAGAGAGAGTGGGGGGATGGAGATAGAGATAGGGAAGAGATAGAGAATATATATAAGTAGACTTACTCTAACTATATCGGTTTTCGAAACCAGTTCTACAAATGTATTGAGCACTTTTATATTCATTCTTAATTACGATTTATTCGGTTAATTAATTTTTTTTATCGAGTCAAAATTACAACACGCTCGATTTTTTTGCCTTCTCCATTAAGTCATCTCATTTTCATCAACATATATATATATTTTCTCCTTGACTAGTTTCATTGTCCTGAAGATAGTTTCTTTATAAACCAAAATGTTCAAACATCGACACTATGATTAATAAATGTCCATCCATTGTAACACCCCGTATTTGTTTTATATTTCCTCCCCACCCACCGGCTTCCTTCTCTTCTCTTACTATAAAAAATAAAATTTCATTCTCTCCCCCTTCCTCTTACATATCAAACACACACAGCAACTCAAAATGTTTAAAGAATATTCTCTTGCTACCTGAAACATACATCGTTTCTCAATGGTAACCATGCTTACACACACCACACACACACACACACACATACATACACACACACAAACACACACACACACACAACCTTGAGGTTTGTTTCGCTGTCGTTTATTGCAAAAGATTTATACACACACGCGCAACCACACACCTAAAAAATGCACAATGCTTTCTTTTCGATACACACACTTACACAGTCCCATACTCACCCCGTAAAAGAGAATATTTGACGTCATATTTCAAACCGTCTCTTTTTTTCAAACCTCAAATTTTAAACAGACTGAGTAACAAGGACTACCACTCGCTTTTCTCGTTATTCTGTGATAAGAATTTCTTATTACCTTCCATATACCAACAAATGCCCTGAAGATGATCTAATTAATAGATCGAAACACTGCAGCGTCGGCCAATAAACTCAGCACTTAACTCATTTAAACCTGTGTTTTTTCATTCTTTCTTAGTATACTACACACACACACACACACACACACACACACACACACATATATATATATATATATATATATATTATATATATGATGTCCCAAGAGTGTACTCACTTTTGAATGACAGTACATGCATTGTTTATTGAGTTAGGAAAAAATACTAATGATTAAATGGATAAATTCATGTTTACTAATATTCAAGGTGACAACCACCTCTTTCTAAACAGCCAATTAACACAGTTCAGTGGATTCAACAGCGTCACGAATTATTTCATTTGGATGTACTGTGATCCATTGTCTTTCAATTTCCTTTTTGTCGTACAGATTTCTGTGGGGATCGTTAAAGAGTTTTAACAGCAATTGCGACGTTGGTTGCTAACCGCGTTCTTTCTCAACACTTCTTTTGGACATCATGCAAAGTTTTATCTACTTCAATCTTTTTCTCAGATGCAAGATCCAGAATTAGAAACTTGATTGAGCTGCGTAATAAATATTATTATCATTAATTCATGACTCCAAGCTTTGATGATTTTTTAATTTTTTCTAAATTAAAATCTAATGTAATTTTCTCTGAGAAACCAGAACATGCGTTTAAAAAAAAAGCAAATGAACATAAACATAAACGTGCACACACACACTTACACACTCACTTACACACACACACACACACACACACACACATAAACAAGCACCCTCCCACACACACATAACTTTGAAGACATGAGACAGAACAAATGAACAGCCACTAGCAACAACTTCAGTTCTAGTAATCTCCTGTATATGGGATTTTTATCCCGAAATATTGAGAATAAATCACAGGTTAACAAACAACACCACAGTCACCTTTTTTCTTTACACTTGCATTGTGATAGCCTTCAAAACCAACCAACAAACCAATATAAACACAAATTACAAAACCCTTTTATGCGTTTTTTTTTGTTTTAATTTTCTTACACATTTTAAGCTTTGTTATTCAACGGTGGGTGTAGAATGCATAAATTAATATTCGTGTTCCTTAATTCTACGAGCGTTATCTTGCAACACCCTCTGGTTAACAATGAGACCATCCACATCATCCAAGATGAAATGCAAAATTTAAACCCTGATTATCTGGTGTTACTTATCCACCAGATTCTTATTTCTTATAAATGTAGTTATATGAAAATGAAAGGGAAGAAAAAGTGTTGCATATGGCAAAAAGACAAAGAGAAAGATTAAAATATATATTTTTAAAAAGTGAGAACGGAAGAGACGTCTTTCGTTTTTTTTTGTTTTTTTTTTCATATTTTGAATTTAAGAATAGATCACTAAATTTACAGTTCTAAGTATTACCTTTCCATTTTTTAAATTTATTGAGATGTTTGCCATATTTCCTTTTTAGGGAAATGTTTGAGAAGTATCTAAAGTTGACTTAGCACTTTATTGCTCTTGCAATTAAAAATTGAAAAAAAATCATGACATGATCTTGTGCAGTCTTCAATATTTCTTCATAAAATATATATATATAAGTCATCCACTGACACCATGTTCCGACATTGTACGTCTCTACAGTGTGGCTAGATGCAGCAACTACCTCTGACCAGGAACGAAACCCGACTGACTTTACCTCAGCTCGATTTGTTAACCTCACGGCCATTTGACCGCTGTGGTGTTTAAATCATTAAATACATTCATTTGTTTATATATTTTACGGTCACCAGAGAGATCCAGTCTGAAAACAACAGACGATTATTGCTTTATGCTGGCAGTGAAAGTTAATTTAAGTCGTCCCTAGAGAGCTCTACCTGGTTTTGGGAGCATATGATAAGTCATCCACAGACACTGTGATTTGTTAACCTCACGGCATTTGACCGTTGCAGTGTTTAAACTATTAAATACATTCATTTGTTTAATATATTTTACGATCACCAGAGAGATCCAGTCTGAAAACTGTGAGTTTTTAAATGCCATTCTTGGCCAGTTGAAAAGGCTTAAAGTAAGTAAGTCCTATCTCTCTCTTTCTGCAAATAAGTCATATCAGCGTATTGTTAAAGGTCCAGTGTGATATATCCCACGTCAGTCGTCCACGAAAGTCAAAGCTGTTTATAAGTAGTTATGCCAGTACAGCCGTTATAAGTATTATATCAGCAGCAGAGTACTGCCAGTGATTGGCCAAGAGAGATCACATGGTTCTTGCCGAGTCTATAAGTAGAAGTGGGCTTTTGACACTTATATCAAAGAAAAATCTCACAAAAACAACAGACGATCATTGTTTTTATGCTGGCGTGAAAGTTAATTTCAGTCGCCCCTAGAGAGCTCTGCCGGATTTTTGGTGCATGTAATAAGTCATCCATAGACACTGTGATTTGTTAACCTCAACGGCCATTTGACCGCTGCAGTCTTTAAAACTATTAAATAACATTCATTTGTTTATTATATTTTACGATCACCAGAGAGATCCAGTTTGTAAACAACAGACGATCATTGCTTTATGCTGCGGTGAAAGTCGCCCCTAAGAGAGCTCTTTGGGAGCATATAAGTCATCCACAGACACCTTATTTTGACGTTAAAAATATTTACGTCTCCCCTTAGTCTTTCCTCATCTCTAATTAACAATTCAAATATTTACTTTGCTTTTCAAAATTTATATGTTCAAGGTGAACGCATTACGGTAATACATTCAAAGTATGTAAATACACTCTAATGGAGTAGTATTTATCTTTATATATAATTAATTCTTTCAATTTCATTTCCCCTCTCTCTTCTCTCTCTCTCTCTCTCTCTTCTCTCTATATATATATATATATATATATATTATATATATATATATATATATATTTATAATGGAGGATTGTGTGTTTTTCTGTCTGTAACCAAAACTATACTGCCTACTCACCATTCACAATTCCCTTTGTTATTTACATCCCATTCTCCATGATTTTATATTTTATCTAAACCTCAATCTTAATAAAATTGTTTTACATTATTAATACTTGTTGACCAAATTACATACTAATACATGCCAGTATTTATTATTATATATACATAAAAATAGCTGTGTTACAGTATGAATGCGGAAGGCTAATTTGCATATAGATCTTAAAAAATGATTTTATAAATATATGCTTAGTATTATTGATTTCTAATTGTTTGTTTTATCTTTAATGAATATGAAGCAAAAATCTCTGCGGATAAATCTAAAAGAAATCCATTAACAAGAAGAAATAACTGTAATATTATTCTTTACTTCCTATTTTAACTAAATAGTTAGATTAGGAAAATTTACCAATGAAAGACGGGAGTAATGGAAAACGATGGAAGAGTTAGTTTCAAGTTGTTCTATTTTTCAATTCATACCCCCTCTGTTCCAATCGTTTTATCTGCATTTTTATTCAGTTTTATTAGCCTTTCTAATTTAATATGATATTTATTATATTAAAAGTTAAATACTTGCACCCGGAGGGTGCATATATTTGCAGATATATATATTATATATATATATATAATGTATATATATATATATATAATATATATATATATCGTTGTTTTAAAATTTATGATAAATATGTACATACATATGGTTGTTTTAAAAGAATTTTTTTTTCACATATTTAAATATTAACAAAAGCCGCTTCATACCAAACGCAGAAGGCTGGCAGACTTTAGTTCACTATTAATTTATTTTTCTTTAAACAAACAAACTCCCTGGGGAAGGTTTGTCAAAGAAACTGAAATACTGCAACGTCGGCTTATTAAACGTCACACATAAATGAAAACTAATGAATATATATATATGTGTGAAGAATTGAAGGAAAAGTGGAAGTAAATCCGACAATATGTAATGTTATAAAATTGAAAAAAAAAACACAGAATTTTTTTATCAAGAATAACAAAAAAAGCGAGTGATAGTTTCTCGTTATTCTGTGATAAAAAATTCTTATTACCTTCCATATACCAACAAATGCCCTGAAGATGATCTAATTAATAGATCGAAACACTGCAGCGTCGGCCAATAAACTCACCAAACTCATTTAAACCTGTGTTTTTTTTTTTCAATCTTTCTTAATATACTACATACCGTCGAATTCACTTCCTTTTCTTCATACACACACACACACATATATATATGATATATTGAAAAAAACAAAAAGATGTTTACAAGTGCATGGCTCATCAAAGAAGAATGTCCAAACCGTTTCGCGGGCCTTCCTCTCTACGGTTTTATTAAAAAGCAGCATCGGCCCTCCTCACTGATGTAAACATCTTTTGTTTTTTCAATATATCAAATTCACACTGTCGGGATTAAGTTCCATTTTATTTCATATATATATATATATATATATATATATATATATATATTATATATATATTTAACACTATTTTAGCTATTATACGGAGATATATTAAAGAATCCATGTCGATATTAAGGGAGGTTATAAGCGAAATTGCACAGGCTTTCAAAAATCTGTCGTAGTCTTTTGTTATGAATATGAGCTAATATTGTGGCATCATTGAAATTAAAGTTATGATTAATTTCAGACATATGTTGGAGGGGGTGTTCTAGAAATTGCCCCATTTAATATCACGTTTGTTACTCATTAAACGCTTCTGAGAGATATCATATATATATATATATATATATATATATATATATATATGATGTGTGTGTGTGTGTGTGTGTGTGTTGTGGTGTCTTATTGATATACTATANGATAGATAGATAGATAGATATACGAATTGCCTGAGATAGATAGATAGATAGATAGATAGATAGATAGATAGATATACGAATTGCTGAGATAATAGATAGATAGATAGATAGATATACGAATTGCCTGAGATATATATATATATATATATATATATATATATATATATATATATATATATATATATATATATTATAGATAGATAGATAGATAGATAGATAGATACATAATAGAATAGATAGAGTATACGAATTGCTGAATGGATAGATAGAAGATAGAATATACGAATTTCCTAGATAGATAGATAGATAGATAGATAGATAGATAGATAGATATACGAATTGCCTGAGATAGATAGATAGATATATATATAGATAGATAGATAGATATACGAATTGACTGAGATAGATAGATAGATAGATAGATAGATATACGAATTGCCTGAGATATATATATATAGATAGATAGATAGTTATACGAATTGCCTGAGATAGATAGATAGATAGATAGATAGATAGATAGATTGTTGTAGGCCCAATGACAGAAAAGTAAATGTTGAACGTGTGTGCGTGCGCGTGTGTATGTGAAAGGGAAAGAGAAAGAGATAAATAGAGAGATATAACAAGAGAGAGAGAGAGACAGACAGACAGACAGATAGACAGACAGAGATGACAAGAGAGAGAGGGGGGAGAAAGAGAAAGAGATAAATAGAGATATATAACAAGAGGGAGACATACAGTCAGAGAGATATAACAAGAGAGAGAGAGAGTTAGAGAAAGAGAAAGAGATACATAGAGAGATATAACAAGAGAGAGAAAGACAGACAGATAGACAGACAGAGATAACAATTGAGAGAGAGTGTGAGAGAAAGAGAAAGAGAAAGGCATAAATAGAGAGATATAACAAGAGAGAGAGAGAGAGAGTGAGAGAAAGAGAAAGGGATAAATAGAGAGATATAACAACAGACAGACAGACAGATATTACAAGAGAAAGGAGAGAGAGAGAGAAAGAGAGAGAAAGAGATAAATAGATATAACAAAGAGAGAGAGGCAGAGACAGACAGACAGACAGATATATATAATATATATATATATATATATATATATATATATATAGCAAGAGAGAGAGAGGGGGGGGAGAAAAATAAGCTATATAAAGTATGGCTTAGGGCTCGGTTAATTAAAACTTGGGTATCCAAAATTTCAGGATTGCAGGTCCGAATTCAGCCCAGAATTTTTTAATTTACTCACGGAGTCCAAAATGGTATGACATGTTGGGCTACGGCCTATAGAAATAAAGTTGAAATAATTTATTATTAGAGATTACCAATTTTTGGCGGGAAGTATCAGTTCTTATCGATGAGATTTTATAGAAATTGCTAGTATCATTTTCTTTGAATTCCCGCGAATAACCGGTGCTTTTTTCTGTAAAGTTTAAAGAGTCAGTATTTTAGAAATGAACTTTGCTTGCGGGGACGAACTTCATTTCCTTGCAGCTGGATAAAAAATTATTCAATAGCCATCTTGACTTATTTAAGATTTTCTCTGAACTAAAGTTGATAATCTATGGGGTTAATATTGGAAATGATACTGTAGAAATATAGTTATGATAAATAGTAAATACACTTCTGGTCGAAATCTCAAGACTAGATACAAAATGCTTTGAAGAAATATAAAATACTGTTACTTAAATCGAAATGTATTTGTGAGGTGCGTGCGTATGAAATGGACTCGTTGACCTGAGTTCAAATCCTGGACAAAGCTACAGTTCACAGAGTGCTAATACCCTTGAGAAAGGTATGAACCCAACTACACTCCCTTCCGGGTAAATAGAGCAGACTGAGCTCCTTGACCTTGGTTAGGCAACCAGTATAGGAGAAGGAAACCTCTGAATTCAATCCTCTTAAATCTCCGCTTGGGGTGATCATTACAAGAATAGGTTTAGCCTTAATTAGTGATCTATTTCACTGGGCTCTTTAATCTTGGTTAGGCAACCAGTCTAGGAGAAGGAAACCTCTGAATTCAATCCTCTTAAATCTCCGCTTGGGGTGATCATTACAAGAATAGGTTTAGCCTTAATTAGTGATCTATTTCACTGGGCTCTTTAACCTTGGTTAGGCAACCAGTCTAGGAGAAGGAAACCTCTGAATTCAATCCTCTTAAATCTCCGCTTGGGGTGATCATTACAAGAATAGGTTTAGCCTTAATTAGTGATCTATGTAAAAGAAGAAAAAAAAAGAATTAAAAAAAAAAAATAGGAACATTTGCGCTTCAAACGCACCTAGGTTATTTCCAGCATTAGATTTCAGATTTTAAAATGGCTATGGGTAAAATTTTAACAAAGTTCGAACAGGACAAGATTGCAAATATATTTCAATTAAAGTAACACTATTTTGTATTTTTAACTCTTATGTTTGTTTGTTTGTTTATTGATTTTAACGGCATATCAACCCATCTGGGGTTATGTCATGCCTAACGGTTAGGTAGTAATACATATCGTGTATTTATATTTATACTTTTTAGTAATTGGTTTTAACAATGTGTTAGCATTATTGGGGATTATGTTGTATGGTATTGATTTGTTTCATGTCTATATTCTATGGTATAATTTTATTTCCCTAAAAAAAGAGAGAATATCCTCCATGTTGACGTTTTCAAACAGATCTTTCATATTGTTTGCTTTAAAATAACGGTTTCTGATGTGAGCAAAAAACCTGCATTCCATGAATAAATGTTTATCTATCAAAGGTGTTTGACATGTTTCACATTGTGGTTGTTGTTTGTGTTTGAGTATATAGGAGTACGTTAGTGTTTTGTATCTAGTCTTAAAATCTTAACCAAGAATGTATATTAGAGTTACTCAAAAGTTTGTAAATATTCTAAGGTATTAACCCTTTGAAAGAATGTACGTATTAACACAAGACCATTTTTAAGTACAACTGTTGTATAGCGCCTTCTTTACTGGCACTAAATAGGTATTTGTTATATACTGGTCTTTTCACGTTACCCAAATCAGCATATAACGTTATATACCTTTCTTTAATTCTTACTCTGGTAGTCTATTCTTCTGGCCGGCTTTGCTTCTGATCGTCTATCATCTATCTTGGTCTGGTATATCTTCTAAGGTCTCGTCTGGTCTTCTATTGAGGATTCCGGGTCTGGTTTCTGTTGGGGATCACTCCTTATCAGAAGCCCTGTGTCATTGTTAGTTTTTAGTAATAAACACAAGACTTCGATTTAGGTTGATGTTACTTTATTCCAAATCCCCACCCAGACAATCTGCGCAGATGAGGCTTACATGTTGCTAGCTCGGCTTCTAAGTTCTAACTGACTAATTGAGTTGCCTACTCCTTAAACCGGAAGAGGGCCTTCTATGGGGTTCCGGTTCTCACGATTCATCCCCAGAACGCAAGGTCAGAGTGAGGTCAAACGCGGTCACTCACTCTCAAGGCCATCAGCTGTACTAATCGCCATAATGATTTCTACAATACCTTAAAAATGTATTAGGGATCCAATAATTATGCAACACAACTGGTTTGAATTCAGAGTTTTCTAGATAAGGGGAAACGGCAGTATAAGTAGAAGTGGGGTGACGGCAGTAAGAGTGTTGCGACTTCAGCTGCTGGTAGACGCCGACGACAGTGTTGTAGCCTGCGAATAAGGCGTTTGACTCGTTTATTTTTTGCCCCCCCCCTCAACAAGAACATTTACTTGAAACCCCATGAGTGTGCAAAGAAACCAAACCAATCTTAAACAGACTGGAGATCGAAGACTGATCATAAGCAGAACAAACAAAAAAATTATCTCCCCCCCCCCTCTATTTTCTTTCCTTCTATACAATATTCCGGCATTCTTTAAGTGTCCGTTACACCATGTGACAATTTATTCGGTTCGAAGTTCCGTGAAAGTTTCAGATTACGATATGAAGGCGAACGAATTCGACAAGAAGGTTCCCGAGGTTCGACAAGAAGGTTCGACAAAAAACCACCTGAAGAAGACCGGAGGGCACAATTCGGACAAAAACGTTACGTCTCCTAGATTTTTTATTCTTTAGACTTGTTTGCTTAACCAAGGCTAAAGAACCCTTCTGTCTACTAACTTTTTCCATGAGCATTACCGCGAAAGAAACACAAAGAGACAATTCGAGATTTGAACCTCGAGGGACCGATTGCCATTTTTTCTACTACGATAACCGTTACAACATAGTTGCGTACCTTGTTTTGAAAATAAGTAACCAAAAATATGGATATGTAATTAGTCATTTCTGGTTATTTACTAAGCTAAGCTTAGATGTGGCATAAGGTCAAAATTAAGGGGCGCCCAATGCGAATTGAACTCACTAACAACGGTCTGCAAATCTAGCTTGCTAACCATTAAACCACGTGAGGTGCCCTATTAATGGTGTCTATGGTTCATTTTTTAACTTCTTCCCTTTCCCTTTTTTTTATTTACCCGTCCAAAACAAGGTAGGTTTCTTTAAATTTTATTTTATATTTGATTGCAGTAAATTTGAGAATATTTCTTATAAAATTGTCAATATTTTGAAGTTAATATGGATTTGACATCAGACCGGATGCAAATCTCTCCTTCTCTCTCTCTCTCTCTCTCTCTC
>CM042172.1:43972469-43984969 GCA_023376005.1 Doryteuthis pealeii
TACGAATTTCCTTTCACATGGTTGAAACGTCCGACCTCCCGATAGAATTCAATTTAGAATCTCTTAATCAACACCCTTTTTTTCTTCTTTTTTTTCCTTCTTGTGGGGCAAATCAGAAACCGTTTTTGAGAGCTTTAATGTATTTTGTCGGTTCTTGCCGAGAGCGTGAGACAATTCTTGCATTGTTCGTAGCTGATATATTAATGGGGTTGAGAACCTTTTTTAATTAAAATATGGAAATCTCAAAATTCTTCCAATCTTTTGTGAAGTCACTCTCTGGATTCGGTTAGATTTGGTTTTGGTTTGCTTTCTTTGCTTTAATGGCAGAGCAAATTTCGTGGGTTATTTAATGCCAATTAGCATTTATATAACAAAAATGAATAGTTTCCGCTTCCTATAACAAAATTCATGAAAATGGGAAATAATGGAATTTCTTAAAAGTGAAAACGAAAATAACAAAATTGATGAAAACCAAATAAATGAAAAAACAATTCTTAATAATTTTCCGTGTCTTAACAATACTTCTATAACAAATGCCCTGCGTTAAAAGATTGTATTAATCCGATTTGGTGGGAGGTCAGAACAAATATCTCCTTTTATAACAAATATCCTCCATTTTTATTGAATAATTTTTTGCGTCGCGAAAATTCGACTCCATTTATTGTCTCGTCCGGGTATGACGTTAAATTGCATCTGATGGTGAGGTTCCCAATTCTGGAGCTCTGTGCAATGTGGAAGTACCCCTTCATTAGCATTATTCCCAGGTTCACTCTAAGGTCTTAGTATCCTGGGTATGATGTTAAACTGCATCTAGGGGTGAGGTTCCAATTCTGGAACTCTGGGCAATGTGGAGTACCCCTTCATAGCATTATTCCCAGGTTCACTCTAAGAGTCTTAGTATCCTGGGGATGATGTTAACTGAATCTTGTGGTGAGGTTCCAATTCTGGGAACTCTGGGCAATGTGGAGTACCCCTCATTAGCATTATCCAGGTTCATTCTAAAACTCTTAGTGTCCTTAATAGACATTAAACTGCGTCTAGGGGTGAGATTTCATTCTGCAGCTCTAGGCATGTGGAGTACCCCTTCATCAGCATTATTCCAGGTTCACTCTAAGGGTCTTAGTATCCTGGGTATGATGTTAAACTGCCACTAGGGCGAGGTTCCAGTTCTGAACCCTGGGTAGTATGGAGTACCCTTCAATGTCATTACATCAGGTCCACTCTGCCTCGGAGTGGTAGTACCTCTTGGGTCCATCTGTAGATTAAATAGAAAATAAAAATGTTTTTTAAAAATTGAGTATTAAAAAAATTGAGTACCATGAAGAAATGAATAAAACAAAACATCTTACAGGGACTATGTCCTTCCGATTAATCGACCGGTTACATCAAGCACTAGTAATAATATGATTGTCCCACGCCCCTTGTCCTATATAGCAAGCTCTAACCATTTTTATCATATACTGTGCTAGAAGGCGTTAGCTGAGAGTCTTAATGTCCTGGCATCTGATTGTGAAGTTCCAATTCTGGAGCCTGGGGAGTATGGAGTGCCTGTTCATCGCTATTACATCCCAGTCTACTCTGACCCGGAGTGGTATTAACTGTTAGGTCCCATCTATGGGTTTAAATAGATAAAATGAGTTTAAAAAGAATGTATTTAAGAAGGAAAGGTGAGTTTTAGAAGAAAGTTAATATCCAACAAAAATGAATAAAAGGAACACGAAAACGTCTTCGGCATAAAATAAACCCAACAAGTGTTGAGATGCCCGTAAAATCCAACCATTAGATTCATTTACTGTCTCGTCTATGAAATAAAGGGGATGTAACATGAACAAAACAATGACTTAAGAGGCGACTAAAGACGTTATACATTCTATACAGTGTCATAAATTGACTGGTTGGTTGTTTTTTTTATGGCACATGAACTCTTTCGGGTTATTTAATACCCAATTAAGTCATTTCGATAAAGTTTTCTATGTTTCAAGTTTTTCTTGATTATTGGACAATTTTCCTTATCTTTATGTTATCGGTAAAAACGTTTTGGCGATGAACCCCCTTCTTCTTCAGGTATTTCCAATTGGACACATAAGCCTTGTGAATAAAGGAGTTAGGTAAGACAGTTCTATCTTTAGATTGCAGGTTCAATCCTGTCAGGGGCAGCATAACATAAAATAATATTAACACAGCTTAACACCTGTACCCCAGCTATGTTAGGGGAATGAGAACAGGATACCCCCGTGGACTGAATAAAGGGTTAGGTTTCAAAGTCCCGTGATGGCTCCGATTACGACAAGAAGTTCCGAGTTCGAAAAAGAAGGTTCCCCCGAGCCCGACAAGAAATACCTGAAAGAAGACCGGAGGGAACATCGCCGAAACGTTGTACAGATAACAATGAAGATTCAGGACAATAGTCCGAATAATCCAAATAATACTAATTATCAAGAAATGAATATTTGTTCAGAATATACATTTCTGTGCAGTTTATATTCAGTAATTTTCATATATTGTATTTATACTTTTCGTATATATTCATATTTTTATTTGTAAGATATTCACATTTTTCCATATAGACCTATTGCCTTTAGGAAGTATTATAACGTCTACTTTAGTTATTTTTAACAGTTCTTTCATTTATCTTTTGCTAAAAATGTTTCTTGAAGAAGCAGATAAATGCATTCATGAGAACATGTTTTAATGGTCTACGCAGTCTGGCATGCATGATTACTTTAGATGTTCTTTTTAAGCAAGGGGAATTTTAATATCCCATATGGCCTATGTGAAATCTGGATTGTACTACTTGTTCTTTTCGTTTCCTCTGAAGATTTGTTTCATTTCCTAATGTAGGTCTTGTTTTGGGAATGTGTTATGTTTATTTCTGCTCCAATGGTGTTGCTTTGTTTTTGTATAATTGCTTTCATTTTTTTGAAAATTTATGAGTTTTTAAACTTGTATAATTGCTACGGGGGATCCTTCAATAATTCTTTTTCTTTTGTTTTAGAAAAAAAAAGGCAAAATGAACTTGTTCTCTGAATGTTTGGAGATAAGGCTTGATGATTAATATTATCTGCGTTATTCGGACTATTGTCCTTCATTTATTGTCATCCTATAATAATTAACACAGTTAACTCCTCTAACCCAGCTATGGTTAGCGGAATGAGGACAGGATACACCCGTGGACTGAAAAAAGGGTTAGGTTCAAAGCTCCGTAATGGCTCTCGATTACGACAAGAAGCTTCCCGATTAACAAGAAAGTTCCCGAGTCCAAAAAATAAGGTTTCCGAGTCCGAAAAGAAGGTTCCCGAGTCCGACAAGAAATACCTGAAGAATGCCGGAGGGCATATCGGCCAAGACGTTGTACAGATTACAATGAAGATGAGGACCAATAGTTCGAATAACGCACATAATACTAAAATAATACTTGTTTTTCTTAGGATTTTCTATTGTTCCTCATTATTCTGATTTCAGCAATATAAAAATTATATAAACAAAACCTTTTAAGCTATTTTGAACTTGTTTTTTTTTATCCCTCTTTCTCGGTAAGTGAAACGAAGGCTAGAGATTTAGGTGTCTGGTCCAAGACAATCTGTATTAAATGAATATTTAAGAAGGCAACCATGCAGGCAGAAAAAAAAACCAATGAGATAAGTAAGGCTGGTGGATTCCAGGAAATGTATATAACAATAAAAGTACGAATTTTCAGACGAATGAAAAATACGACTGATGTTGATGATGTGAAAATATTTGTCGAAATACTATGCAAAAAGGATATTGATAATCGTTCGAAAAATATAGAGTAGAGAAATATTTCGGTTGTCCTTCTCTGCTCTCTCTCTTTCTCTTTCTCTCTCTCTCTTTCTCTCTCTCTCTCACACACACACACACACACACATACACACACACTATTCTTCTCCTTCTTTCACTCGTTTTTTCTTCATTCTTCTGTAAAAAAAAAATTTCAAATTATCTTGGTTAATAGTTTTACATCATGTAAAATATGTGCTCAAAAACCTTATCTATATGAAATATTCTCTTGCGAACTGAGGGTTATCATTATTCTTTATGCTTTATATATATATATATATATTATATATATATATATTATTATATATTTATATATTTGCATATATATTTTCTTTATGTAAAACATTTATTGCAAACATAATTTAAAACATTTATTGCAAAAACACGGACATAAAATGAGTGTTCAATTTATTTTATAGAATGAATTTACAAGGAAAAAGTTGAAGATTACCAATTTCAATTTAGTAAAATTCCTTTGTATTATTTGGATACTCAGTTCTTTATATCTACACAACGTTTCAGTTGATATGTTTTCTGGCCTTCTTCAGGTATTTCATGTTGCTCAAAAAACATTATATATGAATATTCTCTTGTCTTTAGTCACCTGACGTTATCATTATTTCTTTTATGCTTTTTTTAAAAATGTTTATTCATATATTTACATATATTTTTTCTTTATGTATCTAATTATTTCTTTCTATTTTCTTTCTAATAATAGGTTATTGTAAAGGTATAGCTACCCCCTCCCCTCCCCTTTTTTTCATTTTTTTAAAACTGGTTTAAGAAAAGAAAGGATTGTGATTGGGGCAACCTCTTTAAGCATGGATTCTTTTCGCTTGCCCAATACAATGAACTTTTTTTCTTTTTTTTTCCCCTCTTTTCTCAGCCTCCCACTCACATCCTTTTTATATCTCTTCCTTCCCATCACACTTTTGTTTTCCCTCGCTGTTTAGACCAGCTGTTGTTTAAGTCCATTATATTCCGCCTATGAAATAGCAATCATGGAGTCCATCTTGTTACCTAGCAATCATGCTAAGTTCATTCTCCTGTTGTTTTGGACTAATATCTAATCATGACTGTAATTACATTTCGGCTGATATTCTTCTTCGGCCTTCCTCGAGTGCAAAAAAATGCATTAGTTCAGGGAAATATTTGTTCCTCATACCCCACTTGTATGAAACTGGGCACAAGGCCTCGTTTTAATGTGGGGCCCACACCACAACCGAAGCTCATGGGTGGGAAAGAACAAAAAAATTGCGTCGATCCCCTCGGCATTCCCCCAAGGGTCGCCTCAGGCACTGGGCAATAAACCCAGCACTGTCCCTTTAAGTCAAGGGCAGGTGTGTCTGGGGGGATGGCCCCCTGGGATCGACGCTATAATTGTACTTTACCCCGATCCAGTGGCTGAAGCACACTGGACCCCCCCCGAAGGACGAGTATGTCAGGGAAATGCATTAGTTTCAGGGAAATTCTTAAACCATCAATAAGAATAGTATAATTGTTGGGTTGATTGGTTGATTTTACGGCATGTCAATCTGTTACATAATCTATGCGGTTGCATAAGATTATTGTTAATCCCCTGTATTTCTGAAGGGATTGCCTTTTCATATCACGGGCGGGCCTTTCCAGGAATAGTACAGAAAGCCCACGAAGTTACGTGGGATTCTGTTGGTCTTCAGTTTTCAGCTTGACGTCCCAGCTAAGGCAGACATATCTTATCTGCCTGACGTCCAAGCTGAAAACTGAAGACCCAACCAGATCCCACGTAACTTCGTGGGCTTTCTGTACTATTCCATGGAAAGTCCCGCCCGTGATATGAAAAGGCCATCCCTTCAGAAATACAGGGGATTAACAATAATCTTATGCAACCGCATAGATTATGTAACAGATTGACATGCCGTAAAATCCAACCAATCAACCCCCAACAATTATTACTATTTCTATTGATGGTTTAAGATATTTCCCTGAAACTAATGCATTTCCCTGACATACTCGTCCTTCGGGGCGGGGGTCCAGTGTGCTTCAGCCACTGGATCGGGGTAAAGTACAATTATTAGCGTCGATCCCAGGGGGCCATCCCCCCAGACAACACCTGCCCCCTTGACTTAAAGGGACAGTGCTGGGTTTATTGCCCAGTGCCTGAGGCGACCCCTTGAGGGGGAATGCCGAGGGGATCGACGCAATTTTTGTTCTTTCCCACCCATGAGCTTCGGCTTGTGGGTGGGCCCACATTAAAACGAGGCCTTGTGCCCAGTTTCATACAAGTGGGGTATGAGACAAATATTTCCCTGAAACTAATGCATTTTTTTCACTCGAGGAAGGCCGAAGAAGAATATCAGCCGAAATGTAATTACAGTCATGATTAGGATATTAGTCCAAACAACAGGAGAATGAACTTAGCATGATTGCTAGGTAACAAGATGGACTCCATGATTGCTATTTTCATAGGCGGAAATATATGGACTTAAACAACAGCTGGTCTAAACAGCGAGGGAAACAAAAGTGTGATGGGAAGGAAGAGATATAAAAAGGATGTGAGTGGGAGGCTGAGAAAAAGAGGGGAAAAAAAGAAAAAAAGTTCATTGTATTGGGCAAGCGAAAAGAATCCATGCTTAAAGAGGTTGCCCTCAATCACAATCCTTCTTTTCTTTAAACCAGTTTTAAAAAAATGAAAAAAGGGGGAGGGGAGGGGGTAGCTATACCTTACAATAACCTATTATTAGAAAGAAAATAGAAAGAAATAATTAGATACATAAAGAAAAAATATATGTAAATATATGAATAAACATTTTTAAAAAAGCATAAAAGAAATAATGATAACGTCAGGTGACTAAGACAAGAGAATATTCATATAGATAATGTTTTTTGAGCAACATGAAATACCTGAAGAAGGCCAGAAAACATATCAACTGAAACGTTGTGTAGATAATAAAGACTGAGTAATCCAAATAATACAAAGGAATTTTACTAAATTGAAATTGGGTAATCTTCAACTTTTTCCTTGTAAATTCATTCTATAAAATAAATTGAACACTCATTTTATGTCCGTGTTTTTGCAATAAATGTTTTAAATATGTTTGCAATAAATGTTTTTAAATAAAGAAAATATATATGCAAATATATAAATATATAAATATATATATATATATATATATATATATATATATATATAAAGCATAAAAGAAGTAATGATAACCTCAGTTCGCAAGAGAATATTCATATAGATAAGGTTTTTTGAGCACATATTTTACATGATGTAAACTATTAACCAAAGATAATTTGAAATTTTTTTTTTACAGAAGAATGAAGAAAAAACGAGTGAAAGAAGGAAAGAAGAATAGTGTGTGTGTATGTGTGTGTGTGTGTGTGTGTGAGAGAGAGAGAGAAAGAGAGAGAGAGAAAGAGAAAGAGAGAGAGGAGAGAGAGGACAACCGAAATATTTTCTCTACTCTAATATTTTTCGAACGATTATCAATATCCTTTTTGCATAGTATTTCGACAAATATTTTCACCATCATCAACATCAGTCGTATTTTTCATTCGTCTGAAAATTCGTACTTTTATTGTTATAACATTTCCTGGAATCCACCAGCCTTACTTATCTCATTGGTTTTTTTTTCTGCCTGCATGGTTGCCTTCTTAAATATTCATTTTAATACAGATTGTCTTGGACCACGACACCTAAATCTCTAGCCTTTCGTTTCACTTACCGAGAAAGAGGGATAAAAAAAAACAAGTTCAAAATAGCTTAAAAGGTTTTGTTTATATAATTTTTATATTGCTGAAATCAGAATAATGAGGAACAATAGAAAATCCTAAGAAAAACAAGTATTATTTTAGTATTATGTGCGTTATTCGAACTATTGTCCTCATCTTCATTGTAATCTGTACAACGTCTTGGCCGATATGCCCTCCGGCATTCTTCAGGTATTTCTTGTCGGACTCGGGAACCTTCTTTTCGGACTCGGAAACCTTATTTTTGGACTCGGGAACTTTCTTGTAATCGGGAAGCTTCTTGTCGTAATCGAGAGCCATTACGGAGCTTTGAACCTAACCCTTTATTCAGTCCACGGGTGTATCCTGTCCTCATTCCGCTAACCATAGCTGGGGTAGAGGAGTTAACTGTGTTAATTATTATAGAGATGACAATGAAGATGAGGACAATAGTCCGAATAACGCAGATAATATTAATCATCAAGCCTTATCTCAAACATTCAGAGAACAAGTATCATTTTGCTTTTTTTTTCTAAAACAAAAGAAAAGAATTATTGAAGGATCCCCCGTAGCAATTATACAAGTTTAAAAACTCATTACAATTTTCAAAAAAATGAAAGCAATTATATACAAAAACAAAGGCAACACCATTGGAGCAGAAATAAACATAACACATTCCCAAAAACAAGACCTACATTAGGAGAATGGAAACAAATCTTCAGAGGAAACCGAAAAGAACAAGTAGTACAATCCAGATTTCACATAGGCCATATGGGATATTACAAATTCCCCCTTGCTTAAAAAAGAACATCTAAAGTATCATGCATGCCAGACTGCGTAGACATTAAAACATGTTCTCACTGAATGCATTTATCTGGCTTCTTCAAGAAAAACATTTTATAGCAAAAGATAAATGAAAGAACTGTTAAAAAATAACTAAAGTAGACGTTATAATAACCTTCCTAAAGGCAATAGGTCTATATGGAAAAATGTGAATATCTTACAAATAAAAAATATGAATAATACGAAAAGTATAAATACAATATATGAAAATTACTGAATAAAATAAACTGCACAGAAATGTATATTCTGAACAAATATTCATTTCTTGATAATTAGTATTATTTGGATTATTCGGACTATTGTCCTGATCTTCATTGTTATCTGTACAACGTTTCGGCCGATGTTCCCTCCGGTCTTCTTCAGGTATTTCTTGTCGGGCTCGGGAACCTTCTTTTCGAACTCGGGAACCTTCTTGTCGTAATCGGGAGCCATCACGGAACTTTGAACCTAACCCTTTATTCAGTCCACGGGGGTATCCTGTTCTCATTCCCCTAACCATAGCTGGGGTACAGGTGTTAAGCTGTGTTAATTATTATTTTATGTTACTGCTGCCCCTGACCAGGATTGAACCTGCAATCTAAAGATAGAACTGTCTTAACCTAACTCCTTTATTCACAAGGCTATGTGTCCAATTGGAAATACCTGAAGAAGAAGGGAGGGTTCATCGGCCAAAACGTTTTACCGATAACAATAAAGATAAGGAAAATTGTCCGAATAATCCAAGAAAAACTTGAAACATAGAAAACTTTATCGAAATGACTTAATTGGGTATTAAATAACCCGAAAGAGTTCATGTGCCATAAAACAAAACAACCAACCAGTCAATTTATGACACTGTATAGAATGTATAACGTCCTTTAGTCGCCTCTTAAGTCATTGTTTTGTTCATGTTACATCCCCTTTTATTTCATAGACGAGACAGTAAATGAATCTAATGGTTGGATTTTACGGCATCTCAACACTTGTTGGGTTATTTTATGCCGAAGACGTTTTTCGTGTTCCTTTATTCATTTTTGTTGGATATTAAACTTTCTTCTAAAACTCACCTTTCCTTCTTAAATACATTCTTTTTAAACTCATTTTTATCTATTTAACCCATAGATGGGACCCTAACAGGTAATACCACTCCGGGTCAGAGTAGACTGGGATGTAATAGCGATGAACAGGCACTCCATACTCCCCAGAGCTCCAGAATTGGAACTTCACAATCAGATGCCAGGACATTAAGACTCTCAGCTAACGCCTTCTAGCACATATATGATAAAAATGGTTAGAGCTTGCTATAAGGACAAGGGGCGTGGGACAATCATATTATTACTAGTGCTTGATGTAACCGGTCGATTAATCGGAAGGACATAGTCCCTGTAAAGATGTTTTGTTTTATTCATTTCTTCATGGGTACTCAATTTTTTTAATACTCAATTTTTAAAAAACATTTTATTTTCTATTTAATCTACAGATGGGACCCAAAGAGGTACTACCACTCCGAGGCAGAGTGGACCTGGATGTAATGACATTGAAGAGGTACTCCATACTACCCAGGGTTCCAGAACTGGAACCTCGCCCCTAGTGGCAGTTTAACATCATACCCAGGATACTAAGACCCTTAGAGTGAACCTGGGAATAATGCTGATGAAGGGGTACTCCACATTGCCTAGAGCTGCAGAATTGAAATCTCACCCCTAGACGCAGTTTAATGTCATATTAAGGACACTAAGAGTTTTAGAATGAACCTGGGAATAATGCTAATGAAGGGGTACTCCACATTGCCCAGAGTTCCAGAATTGGAACCTCACCACAAGATTCAGTTTAACATCATCCCCAGGATACTAAGACTCTTAGAGTGAACCTGGGAATAATGCTAATGAAGGGGTACTCCACATTGCCCAGAGTTCCAGAATTGGAACCTCACCCCTAGATGCAGTTTAACATCATACCCAGGATACTAAGACCCTTAGAGTGAACCTGGGAATAATGCTAATGAAGGGGTACTCCACATTGCACAGAGCTCCAGAATTGGAACCTCACCATCAGATGCAATTTAACGTCATACCCGGACGAGACAATAAATGAGTCGAATTTTCGCGACGCAAAAAATTAATTCAAATAAAAATGGAGGATTATTTGTTATAAAAGGAGATATTTTTCTGACCTCCCACCAAATCGGATTAATACAAAATCTTTTTAACGCAGGGCATTTGTTATAGAAGTATTGTTAAGACACGGAAAATTATTAAGAATTGTTTTTTCATTTTATTTGGTTTTCATCAATTTTTGTTATTTTCGTTTTCACTTTTAAGAAATTCCATTATTTCCATTTTCATGAATTTTTGTTATAGGAAGCGACTATTCATTTTTGTTATATAAATGCTAATTGGCATTAAATAACCCACGAAATTTGCTCTGCCATTAAAGCAAAGAAAGCAAACCAAACCAAATCTAACCGAATCCAGAGAGTGACTTCACAAAAGATTGGAAAGAATTTGAGATTTCCATATTTTAATTAAAAAAGGTTCTCAACCCCATTAATAATATCAGCTACGAACAATGCAAGAATTGTCTCACGCTCTCGGCAAAGAAGCCGACAAAATAACATTAAAGCTCTCAAAAACGGTTTCTGATTTGCCCCACAAGAAGGAAAAAAAAGAAGATAAAAAAGGGTGTTGATTAAGAGATTCTAATTGAATTCTATCGGGAGGTCGTGAGTTCAACCCCAGTGAAAGGAAATTCGACATTACAAGGTCGAAATAACTCAAAAGACAAATTAGTTGAGATGAAATATCCGAAAGGCATGGACAGTGGATTGAATAAAATGGGGTTGACGAGAGGGTCATCATTCTCTGAAGGTTACTGGCTATGACAAAAAAAAAAGACACCTAAAGAAAGCCGGAGGATACAGCGAGCGAAACGTTGTGGTAAATATAAAAAAGCAAGATAAGGACAAAAGTTCGGGACGAGTAGATAGTATCTATGTTAAAAACTACTTATCTAAAAAAAAAAAAAAATTGGAAGTAACTGGTGACGTCATTTTTCTTTCATCGAAACAAAAGAGAAATAAAAGAATAGAGAGAGAGAATGGGGAGAGAGGGGGAGAGAGATACAAGAGGAGGATGAAGAGAGAGAGAAAAGTGAAGAGAGAGAGAAGGAGAAACAGGGGGAGAGAGATAGAGATGGAGAGAGATACAAGAGGATGAGGAAGAGAGAGAGAGATAAAAGTGAAGAGAGAGAGAAGGGAGAGAGAGGGGTAGAGATAGAGAGGGAGGGTGATACAAGAGGAGGAGGAAGAGAGAGATAAAAGTGAAGAGATAAATGAGAAGAGAGAGAAGGGTGGAGAGAGGTACAAGAGAAGGAGGAGGAGGAGGAGGAAGGGAGAAAAGTGATAGATAGGGAGAGAGAGAGAGAGAGAGAGAGAGAGAGAGAGAGAGAGAGAAATGCGAGAGATGAGGAGAGGGAGAAATAAAATTGAAGAGAGAGAAAGAAGAGAGAGAGAGAGAGAGAGAGAGAGAGAGAGAGAGAGAGAGAGAGAGTAAAAGAGGAAGAGATAGATAGATAGATAAATAAATGAGAAGAGAGAAAAATAAAAGAAGAGAGAGAGAGAGAGAGAGAGAGAGAGGGGGGAGAGAGTTACTGGATATCTCAAGTTTTTTTGGGCTTTTTCTAGCTAAACAGCGACGCAAGATAAAGATCGAGGAAACTTTCATAGGGCCATATGGCCCCCTGTTGAGAAACCCTGGTCTAACTCATATTTCCTCTCCACCCACGTAAACTGTCGATGATTGTAACCCACCCGATTATCCATCCTGCGGCCAACCACCCTAATTTTGAGAGCCACTTCTTTCTCAACTGACCCCTCCTAACTTGTAGGTGTCTGTGTTGATACAATATATATTTGATAATTGAATGAATATTCCCTGGGTTGAGAGCTTTCTCTTGCCACTTCTTCTATTTGGATCTTAATTTCTAACAGCTACGCGTGTCTAATTAGAACGGTATGACCTTCCGTGAAATACCTCTTTGCTTGCTGTAAACTTTCTTAACTTCCATGTGCCTTGACTCCCTTCTTACATGTAAATACCCCACTTTTAACATGATACCAGCCTTCCACCCGGCTTCGGCCGGGGGTCCAGTGAGCTTCGTCCGCTGGA
>CM042172.1:43989969-43994816 GCA_023376005.1 Doryteuthis pealeii
TAGTGATTCGGCCTGTGCCGGAGTATCTGCAAGAAGTGCAAGGTCATCAGCATAGTCTACATCTGTGACAGTCTGTGCAGGATATCGCCTGCTTCTTGCCTTTTTTTCTTTTTTTCTTTTTTTTCTTTTAAAGGCTAACTTATGTGCTGTAATATGTTTTAATGTTTGTTTGTTTTTATAAATACTATTTTTCTTTGGTCTGATGCATCTGGAAACTTTAATGTTTTTAATGAACTCATTAACATTAACGTATCTGAATCGTACGTGAAATTTTAGTTCTTAACACAAAGCAAAAAATCGACCGAGTGTCAGCTCGTAACACAGAAAACTCGTAAGTTGGGTCACTCGTAAGTCAAGGTAACACTGTATGTTCATTATTGCAAATGTCACATCCAGACTCACACGAACATACATTTGCACACGCATGTATATACGCAGGTACACCAATAAATGTACAACATAATGATGACAGAAATAATCAGCATTCATTGTCAGTGTATCTAATTCCAAATATATATAATTTTTACATATCGAACTATTTGGCAATAGCTCTTAAGTAAACATATCAAACGTTGTAATAATTGAATCATCATACTTTGGTATATCCACAGTTCCTGCTAGTAAAGTGCTAAATTCTACACAAGACCCCTATTTTCAAGAGGAGTCTTCCCCCTCTACAGGGAATTTTGTCAGCGTATTGTATGATTAGACGATTGAGCTTAATAAAATAACAGAAACCTATATTATATATATATATATATATAATATATATATTATATATAATATATGCAAATATAACTTATGAGCAGGTCCACCCCAACAATAAAGAGGAAATGATACATAATTTGAACTAGCTAAATGATAATTTACAGAAAACAGGCTCTCTCGGATCTTCATAGATGTATGTGTGTATTGTGTGTATTGGGTATGTGTATGTATATGTGGGGGGTGTAATGGTGTAATAAGTGTGTAGAGCATATGATGTGTATATGTATGATATTATATATATTATATATATGTAGTATATATGTAAATGTGTAATATAGCCATTCCAAACATACCTGTTTACAACTTATCATATGTAATAATATATGTATATACTGCGTGTGTGGGTATGTATCTGTGTGTGTATTATACGTATGTATATGTAAGTTTTGTATATGTATGTATGGGTGTGTATATTTGAGCGTCATGGAAATAAAAATTATAAATTAAGGTAAACAAAAGCTACTAAATAAGTGAACAGGGGTGGCCCTGAATTCTGGAATTGATTGAAGACTTAAACAGTAACTCCTAACAATTACTGACAAGCCCGTCAGATATCTTTGGTTTTTATTATTATTGTTTATTAATTTTTTATTTTTATTCCTATTTTTATTCATATCTTTTATTACTCTACAGTCTGAGGCAGAGAACAGGACAATTTAAAAGGAAGGGAGGGGAAATCTGTTTTCAAGATGCCTTAAAAAGTTAATTAAGAAGTAAGCATACAAGAATATCATCATTCGCATCTGATGAGTCGGGAGAATTATGAACAATTTGTCTAAGCTTCCCCGAAATAGTCTATAAATGCAAGATCTCTAAGTGTTTTGGTTATTACTTTAATTATATATATATATATATTTTATATATTCCTAGTAAGGTACTATAAGTATATAATAGTTGTAGGAGTCATGGTGTAAGATCGAGTTCAGTGTTAATGTGAGAAATAAGTAGTTAGTGTCCACTTTCTGTTAAGGTCAAATTAGTCTTCATTGTTAAGATTGCTACTGTGTACCAACTTATCTGAAACTCTTTATAAAATGCGAAGCACTATTTGCAAATAGTCCCTCTATAGTAGTGCATATTCAAACGTTGAGTAATATAATATGAAATTTATAAATAAACTTTAGGTTATAAAAATACCAACAGTTTACCTTCGTGTGCTAGTAAATCGATAGGCGCTAAATTCTAACAACAAGACCAAGCCCTATTTTGAGAGAGGAGTTCTTCCCCCTCTACAGGGTAATGTCAGATTCAAGTCGTATAGATTATGATTAGACGAATTGAGCTTAATAGAATAACAGAATACCTTTTATACTATATAGTATATTATTTATTATAATATATATATATATATAGTAGTAATATAATGAATTATGTTGAATTTTTTAAATGTATAATATGTTTTCATTATGGCTACCTACCTTTCAAGTTTCCAAGCTATTTTGCTATCATCAAGAGTTGATAATCAAATCTTCCGTTGTGATTTTATGTGAAGATCATTGTTCTTGCTGTTATGATATTTTAGGAACCATAACAGCAAATTAACGTCCGGTTGTATTTATGTTGAGACGCTACGTCTTTTATTTTTTGTGATTGTACTGTTTTCATCATCTTTGTAAATTATTTACATATTCCCTCGGCAATTCCTCTTCATCTCTCCTTTATAGTATATTATATATATATATATATATATATATATAATATATATAAACCGCGTTTCTTTTCTTTTATTTGTTGAGTTTTTTTCCTGGTCCTTTGAAAGGTAAATACTTGCCCTTCGTCGTTTAATTCTAAACTGTCATTGGAATTAAATCATATATTGAGTCTGCCTCTCATAGGTGAATTTGTATAAAAGAAAATAAAAAATAATGTGTATGCAATGTTGACTGTTTGCACCTACAAAGAGCACTCGTCATACGATGGCTCTATAACAGTGAGATTTTGAAGATCGCAAATAGAACATCCCTACAACGGCAGTCAATTGATTAGCTTATCACTTTAGTATATATAACGTTATATATACAAGAATATATATATAGCTGAGAGATAAGTATAAACCATGTGTTCTTATTTGATATGGCGTTTAGCCGATAACAATTTTCGGACTAAAAGCCATTATGAAAAATAACACATCGTTTATTACTTACTCTCTATACTCGTCGTGTAGCAAGTTCAATAAAAAGTGGAATATAAATTAAGTTTCAAAACGAAACGCAAGAATGTGGAATTGCAAGCTAGTATCAGACTGGTTAGAGACTTCACCTGTCACTTGACAGTCGAGGTTTCGAGTGAACACACGGCAGGAGTCTGTCCATTGTCTATAACCTTGCTGATTGCGACTAATAGGTCGAATGTAAGCATTCAAGGGCATTGACATTTTTCTCGATTCGTTTAGCTTTTACATTGGGAAGCATGATATGACCCGCCTGAAATTCATTAATTAATTAAACTATTTAATATTTCAACACTCTCGGTAATGACTTCATTAAGCACATATCTCCAAATATATATACTATATATATATATATATTAAAATATATATATATATAAAAGTGACTCAATGATTGTTTGAAATGCGCTAAGGCGACAATTTTTTAGCGACGCATTTAATGTTGCTTTAATATGACATGGATTAGGGAGATTCAGAATCGCCGCACAAAGACACTGCACTATCTATAGCTACGCTGATGAGCTCACTAATAGGTGAAATGTACATATATTCGAGATCGAGACTTTTAGACTCCGATATTGTTTACGACTTTACATTTAAACCGATATGCATCGCCTAATTCATTTAATCATAATTAATTTAATTAACGAAATAGAAGGTAGACGACTTTAATATTAAGCAGCATGATCTCCCTAAATATATAATATATACTACTATATATATTAAATATATACTCAATAACTATAATAAATACTCATAATGCTATTAGAGTTTGTTAACTGTCTCCTAGAAATTTTAGTCTTTTTCTTTTTTTATTAAAAACATATTGTGCCCGGATCATCTAAGGGTTTCGACCCGCTATCAGAAGTAGACCGTTGTGGGTCGACAGGCCTTGTTATTCCCCGACGATCGCTCTCACTCTGTGAAACAAATTGTCTTCTGTATTGTTCTAGCTCACATCATAACAAGTGATCTTTCAGATCGACTCGGTATTGGTTTGTTATGTTTTTAACGAGAATATTGCGACCATCAGTGGGTCTTCATTTAATGGCAGATAAAGTTTGAAATAAATCAATTCTTAAATGGCATAATACAAATTTTTTTATAAATACATTCATTTCTATTTAAACTCCGTAAAAGAGGACCGAACTAACAGGTAAACTGCACCACTCAACAACTCCGGGTCAGAAGTGGACCAGGGAAGCAATGGTGACGAAGGGGTGCATCCAACTTCCCCAAACCTCACAAAAACTGGAACCAGTCACCAATCAAGAAATAGAGTTTAACAGTGCATTTCCAGGACATGTAGACCCCAGCAAGACCAACCCGCAATTCTACACCCATAAATGAAAAAATAGGGGTTGGGCTTGCATATAAAGTCGCAACAATAGGGTTTAGGGAAAAAGTCATATGTAGAGTGCTAAATGGCTTGACGTCGCAGCCGATTGAATCGGAAGGGGGTGGACTCTCCGACCAGCCCGTCTAGCCAAGATAGGGCCAAAGTGGGGTATTGCATGTCATGAACTGCTCATGCACCTGGGCTCCTATCCTAAGGCATCACGGCGTGCCACACCACGGCCAACAGGTGGCCATTGGGGGAGTCTTACCCCTCTGCAGAGGTGCAGTCGATAGCATTCTTCTAAGCCCCAGCGCGAAGGCGGATTTTCAGTCGAGTAGCTATCAACCTGAAAGAATACCTACTTGTAGTACAACTGGTTTGAATTCAACGGGTTTTCCTTTTTTTCTAAACCGGGTCGCCAGTAATTTTGGTCGGCATTTATTTAGATGAGGCTTTAAATGTGATAAATTTTGACGTTTGGGCTGTTGTCCTCATCTTTTTGTGGTGTATATAGACACAACGTTTTGGCCACTTTATCCCATCGACTTTTCTCAGGTGTTTCCCTGAATTTTC
>CM042172.1:43999916-44012416 GCA_023376005.1 Doryteuthis pealeii
GCAGAGAAACTTTTATCAAAATGACTTCTTTCGGCATTAAATGACCCAAAAAGGGTTTATGTGCTGTAAAACAAACAAACAAAACAAAATGAAGTTAATGAAAATTATTTATACCAATTTGAAGATAATAAGAACTTGAAACATAGAACCTTTTATCAAAATGACTTGCTTCAGCATTAAATAGCCCGAAAGGGTTGATATGCCGTAAAATAAACAAATCAGATCAATCAACTGGAACACACAGCTTGATTAATCAGAACCTACACGGAAGACAATAGCATCGAGATATTGAGATGACGGGTCCAATAAGAATAACCATCCCCCACCCCACCGACAAACGTCTGTAAAATCTGCTGAGAATCGTAACTTCTGTCGTATTTCGTCAATTGACTAGTCGACCGGAACGAGATTCTCCCACAGACTCTCGGCTATCTAGACATCATTTGCGCCACCTGTAACCGGGATAGAATTAGATATCAATCAGCTGGGTTGACTTAGGAAATATCTCTGGTGCGTTGAGCCGAAGCTGGACGCAAAGATTTCACTTCGTACTCCGTTTTCCAGACGGCAAACTTATTTAAATTCACAAGTAACAAACCAATATTTATGAAATGAACATGAATTCTTAATAACCTCAAACGTGGTCCAGGTCAGAATTATTAGTTTCAATATCATATATATTAAAATGTCATCAATATATCTTATTATACCTCGTATATATATATTTCGGGTGAACCATCACCCTTTTTCAAGGTATATGATATGAGACGATCTGGAGAAAAAAATGAAATGCTGTATATGAGAGTAAAAAAATAAATAAATGAAGTGAACGGAGTATATATTTATTCATGATTGAATGAATAGTTAATCATTCGTTGGATAGTTACATTTTGTTTGATTTTATTTGTTTTTTGTTACCCCCCCTATATATTATATATATATATATATATATATATATATATGTATATATATATGTATATATATATATATATATATATATATATATATATATATAGGACTTGAAAGTAATCAAATGGAAATCATTAAGAAGAAATGTTCCATGTCACATAAAAATTGTTTAAATAATAATAATAATAATAATAATAATAATAATAATAATAATAAACCTGGTGAATCACAGAGTGAACCTGAAAGAAAACGAAAAATAGACAAATACTAGGACCTTGCCAGAGAAAAAAACTTTGGGACATAAATGTAAAGGTCGTGCCAATTGTACTATGGGGCCCTTAGAACGGTTTCCAAGGGTTTGGAAAAGAGTCTGGAAGAATTGGAAATCCGAAGAAGAATCGAGACCATCCAAACAACAGCACTGTTAAGATCAGCTAGCATACTCAGAAGAGTCCTGGAGATACGAGACGACTTGCTGTCAATCAGCCTCTATTATTAATAAATAATAATAATAATAATAATATAATAATGATATAGACAAATACCTGGACCTTGCCAGAGAATTGAAAAAGCTGTGGAATATGAGAGGGAAAGTGTTACCAATTGTAGTTGGTGCACTTGGAACGGTCCCAATAAACTTGGAAAAAAGACTGGAGGAACTGAGAATCAGAGGAAGAATTGATACCATCCAGACTACTGCATGATGCAATCGGCTAGAATACTCAGAAGAGTCCTGGAGACCCGAGGAGACGGTATGTCACTCAGACTCTAGTGAAATACCATCAGCTAACGCAGATGTGAAAAACTCAAAAGGAGTGAAAATAATAATAATAATAATAATAATAATAATAATAATAGTAATAGTAGTATAGTAGTAGTAGTAGTAGTAGTAGTAGACGCGATAGATGGACAATCAGAAAAACAACAAAGACTAGAAAACAAAAATGGGAAGAAAAACAATTATATGGACGCTTCAAACGACAAATCGGAGAGGTTGCGCATGAAAAGACTTGGACATGGTTAAGAAAAGGAAACCTCAAAAGAGAAACTGAATCACTTATAATTGCTGCACAAAATAATGCCATAAGGACAAACTACATCATTCAGAACACTGCACTTCTGCAATTTGCCAGAATACTCACAAGAGTCCTGGAGACCTGAGGAGACTTGCTGTCACTCAGACTCCAGTGAAAGACCATCAGCTAATGCTGATGTGAAAACTCAAAAGGAGCAAACAATAATAATGACGTTGATAATGATGATATATATATATATATATATATATATATATAATATATAGTTGTATATTGCTGATTAATCAGCATTCATTGTGTGAGATCCTAATGATAGCCTTAACCCGAGTATTTAGTGATTAAGTTGGCATAGTTTATATGGCACAAGGCCAGATGGAGAATAATGGATGATGGAAGGAAATTGTTGGGTGCCAAACATCCTTGCGGGTACCACGCCTATATCCCTAGGAAATAGGCATTCAGATTCCTTGTCTTTTCACACGCGGTCTTTTCACGACCATCTCTTTTGCTTCTGGCAAATACAAAACTGATTCGCAAAGCGAGCCAGGTATTCCCGTCTATTTGTATAGATTTTGTTTCAATTGTTAGTCTTTAGTATATTATCTTATTTGAATTTAGAATAGTACTTCTCCTAGACTGGTTGTAGATTGACTGGTTGGCTGGTTTGATTTTACGGCATGTCAACCATTGTTGAGTTATTTCGTCTAGACCAATTGTCTATTAGTCCAAGATTTAAATAGCAACTAGTTTCTATTCTGGTTAAAACAAAAGGTGCACCATTCTCTCATGCTTAAAAAACCCAGTACATTTGTATTTTTATAACGTTGACACACACACACATATTTATTTTTATCTATATGGTGAAAAATCCCAGATAATGCTATTTGTAAATAAAATAAATACGTTGAAAAGAAAAAAATTTCTATGAATTTTTGAGATGAGGCTTGATAATTTGTATTATTTGGATTATTCAGACTGTTGTCCTCATCTTTATTGTTAAGATACTATTTCTATGAATTTTGAGATGAGGCTTGATAATTTGTATTATTTGGATTATTCAGACTGTTGTCCTCATCTTTATTGTTAAGATAAAGAAAAATACAAAAAAAAAAAAAAAAAAAAGAAAATATCAAAACATCAAAAAAAATCAAACAATACCGCAATGACTGATCAAAAGAAGAAAAAACACCGAAATCTTTGACTAAGTTAATATGTAAAAGTGCTCAATATGTAAAAGTGCTCAATATACTAAGTAGAGCAAAAAATAGAAACCTAAAAAAACCCAGATATTAACTACCAACCTAAGTTTCACCAAAAGGATCTTCAGGATAATTCTGGTGGGCTGGTTGGTTGGTTGGCTGGATTTTACGGCATGTCAAACTTGTTGGTTATTTTATGCTGAAGACGTTTTTTTATATTCTTTGGTACTCAATTTTCTTTTTAAACTCAATTTTTTCAACAAATTTTTAAAAACACATTTTGTTCTAGTATTATCTGAATTATTCGGACTATTGTTCCCATCTTCATTGTTATTTGTACAAAGTTTCAGCCGATATACCCTCCGGCCTTCTTCAAGTATTTTTTTCGGACTCGTGAACCTTCTTTTCGGACTCGGAAACCTTCTTTTCGAACTCGGGAACTTTCTTGTCGTAATCGGGAGCCATCACTGAACTTTGAACCTAACCCTTTATTTAATCCACAGGGGTATCCTGTTTCATTCCGCTAACCATAGCTGGGGGGGTAGGAGTTGTGTTAATTATTTTTCTATCTTACTGCCTCATTTTGTTCTATTTAAACCATATACGGTACCCTAAAAGTCCTACCACTCCAGGTCAGAATTACCATGAATTCAGAATTTTCCTTCTCCAGGCTGGTTGCCTAACCAAGGCTAAAGAATCCAGTCTACCTGACTATTGACCACTTCACTTTGGCCCTTACTTAAGCGAGTTGAATTCTCTTAGTATCACAGCAATGTAAAACACATTTCTGGAAATCACCGCATCTGAAAAATGTATCAACAAGAAATTTGAAAGAACAGATTTTTATTTTGCGTAAAGATAAGAGTCATGGATATATATATATATATATATATATACCAAACTTGTTGGTAAATCCTCGCGGTGAGAAAAAAACCTGCAATTAGTTTGATTGTAAAAATACACTACCAAACATCACCTGGGGAGAAAAAAAAAATTGGAAAAAAGAAAAGGCGAAGATAATCGTACCAACCAAAAATAATCTATTGATACAATACTTGGCCAAAAGAAAAAACACAATTATATATATATATAATATATATATATATACAAACACCGCTAGGATATACTAAAACTAATAAGTAAAGCGTGCTCAATACCTAAGTAGAGCAAATAATAAAGTCGGCTCTTAGCCCTGAAGAGCACTAAGCAAAACTTTAAGTAGGTTTATCTGACTCATTAGGTTTATTTAACATTATATATATATATATATATATATATATATATATATATATTATATGTGTTTATAACCATATATATATATGTATATTAGTTCTTATTTACCCAAACCGTTCGCCACAGGTAGGATATGACACAAGGTCGCAAGTATGAGACATCCCGCGAGAATTACTATAGAGTAGTAAGTGACTTGAGTGCATAGCTTACTAACCATTACCCTTATTTATTTCTCTTTCTCTTTCTCTTTCTCTCTTCACATTTATAAATCTGAATCTTGTCTGTCAATACTGATCATTTACACAGAACTAATTCTGGTTCTGCCATACTTTCATCGCCAAAGTTATTTAGTTATTCTTAAGAAACCTTGAAATGTTATTCTTTATTTAAAAGAAACTTTAAACTTTGATTCATTGTTTTTTTCTTTCTCTGTCTCTTTTTTTATTTAAAAAAAAAACACTGCTATTCTAGCATTGTGTGTTTACTGTATATTGAGATATCTGAAACTGATGAATTTTTATGGCTTTTAGCCAGAGGTTTTCCTTTGTAAATATTACTGTTCATAGGTTTGGTGCGGCTGATAGGGAAAGGTTAAAAAAAACTACTTTAAAGAATTTTAAGTTTTTTGAATTACACAGAGTTTGTATTATTTGTATTATTCGGACTATTGTTCTCATCTTTATTGTTATCTGTACAACGTTTCGGCTGATGTGCCCTCTGGCCTTCTTCAGGTATTTCTTGTCGGACTCGGGAACCTTCTCAGACTCGAGAATCTTCTTGTCGGAATCAGAAGCCATCATGGAACATCGTCACGCGTAGGATGTGGCACAACAACGTGATTCTTTAGCCATAAAATAATCAATCAATCTTTTCCTTTTTAAACTCAATTTTGTTCTTTCTAACCCATGGATGAGATGTTAAAATGTCCTACCACTCCGGGTCAGAGTGAAACTGGGAGCAATGGGAATCAAGGGTTACTCCACGTTTCTCAGAGCTCCAGAATTGGAACTTCCCCATCAGATAATTAAACGTCATATCTAACCGCCTATGTGATAAAAAGGTCAGGGGTTTGCCATAATGGCAAACAGGGTTGGAACAATCATATAGGTGCAAGGGCTTGACGTAACCAATCGATTGATTGGATGGTGCCTCTATGGTTTGGTTTGGTTTGGTTTGTTTAGTTTTATGGCATATCAACCTCAGTGGGTTATTTAATGCCGATAAAGTTTTGAAATAAATCAATTCTTAATGGATAATACAATTTTGTTTATAAACTCATGTTTTTCTATTCAACCCATAGATGGGACCCTAACAGGTACTACCACTCCGGGTCAGAGTGGACCAGGGAGCAATGGTGATGAACGGGTGCTGCAATTCCCCAAATCTCCAAAACTGGAACCTCACCATCAGATAGAGTTTAATGTCATTCCCAGGACATGTAGACCTCAGCCACCGCCTTCTAGCATCCATATGATCCAGTGAATTTATGTACAGCTTCTATCATATTGATGTATGTCTGCCTAACGAATGTATGTGCATGTGTGCGTATGCATGTGTGCGTATGCCTGTGTACGCGTGCGTGTATGTTTGTTTTTTATGTATATGAGAGTGTATGTGTGTGTGAGTGCATGAGTGTTGCTGTGAGTGTGTAAGTGTGTGTGTGTGTAAGTGTGTGTGAGTGCCACTTCCTCTATGTGCATATGAGTTCACGATAGTGCTACTTTTATCATATTAATGTGTGTCTGCCTAAAATATTTTTTCTCGACGCATCCATTTTGTGGGTGTGTCTCAGCACATATTTTTAATTGGACGTCTTATTAATATTGCTGCATGTGCGATTCTCCTTTCGTTATTAGTGGTATAGATATGTGAATAACCAGACAGTCAGCTGGCTAGCTGAACAAAATGTTAACAATATATATATATATATATATATATATATATATATATATATATAATATATATATATTCGAATAAGTATATTTTGCCAGCATTTTTTTTATTTATGAATCCACCAAAGGTTCTTATACTAGTACTTTCTGCACTACTTAGTACCGTCATCAGGTGAGAACTGGGGAGATGTCTTCCATTATTTCTTTTTAAACGAACAGTAGCAGTAGGAATAAGTAGGAGGAGGGGCTCATAAGTTTATCAGAATGTTATGAGGAATGGTGGGAGGAGTATTGTCAGGAAATTATAAACATTTCAGAATATGTTGGCTGGTTTCGAAGTTGATCTTAGAACCTTTGGTGAATTCATATACCAATTCCATCCTAATATAAAAATAAAGGTGCATCTCCACCTGGGTTCTATCCTTAAGCATCACGGGTCGCCACCCACGGCATCACAGGTGGCCTCATTGGAGGAGTCTTACCCTCTGCAGAGGTGCAGTCGATGCATTCTAACGCCCCAGCCGACAGGGCGGTCCATTTTGGGGAATTACCAGATGAATTCCCTCAAGAAATAAAATGTCATCCACAAATAAGTAAACATCTTATAAATTTTTGCTGCTCCAAGAATAAAAAAAAAGAAGTAATTTTTAACCAATGATCATCAAAGAACTAAACGATTCTAACCTCAGGTTTTTGGCATTACCAAAAGTCTTTGATTCCACATTTTCCTTTTTTTTTTTTTGCAGGGTTTCATTGGCAACGATTTCTTTCTTGTGAGATCGATTCACAGCAATTTGCTAAGTAACTACACTCTTTCTCCGCCGTACACACACACACACACACACACACACACAACACTCTCTCTCTCTCTCTCTCTCTCTCTCTCTCTCTCTCATCTGAACTCATACACAGGACAGAATTGTCAGGTGTCCCTGTATGATAAATAATTGCATCGGGTAGTGAGGTTTCAGTTCTGTAGTACTTCTCCTTTTCAACCTTCCCTCTCTTCTCTCTCTCTCTCTCTCTCTCTCTTTCTTCTTTCTTCCTCTCTCTCTCTCTCTCTATCTCTCTCTCTATCTATCTATCTATACATCATGTTTTTCTCTCTCTTTCTCCTCTGAACGTATACACAGGACAAATTATCAGGTCTCCCTTGTAGGTCAATAAACTGCGTAGGATGGTGAGGCTACAGTTCTTGAGTCCTGGTGAGCGGGGAGTCACCATTTCTTTTTTATGAGATCCGTTCACTGAATATTTGTGAAGTAACTGACACTGTCTCTATTTCCCACTTCGACTCTACTTACTCTTCCTCATCATCTCTCTCTCTTTCACTTCTCCCTCTCTGTCTCTCTCTCTGTCTCTCTCTCTCTCTCTCTCTCTATATACTATATATATATATATATATACAACTTTCTTTGTCTCTAACTTCTCTATCTACACCTTTAACTCATCCTCTTTCTCCACTTATCTCTTGTCATCCCTCTACATCCCTCTCCTCTTTACTATCTCTCTCTCTCTCTCTCACAACACACACGACACACAGCCACACTTTTCTCTCTCTCTTCACACACTTCTCTCTCTTCTCCTCATTCTCATTGGGTCTCTTATTCTCTTTCCTCCTTCTACCACTCCCACTCTCTTCTCTTCATTCTCTTTCTCCTTCTACTACCCCCCGCTCTCTTCACACAATCTTCTCTTTTTTCTACATTTACTTCTAGTCAAAATTGAGCTTCATCCCCCTTTCTCACATGTTAGAGAATAGAGTAGAATTATTACAACTATGTCACCAGATTTTACTATCTTTATACCTTTGTTTTTCTATATGTTTGGTGGTGAATAATAGTTTCAACATTTACGTCAAAAACTGCAAAAACATAGTTTCTTTATGATGCTCCCAGGTACAAAGCAGCTCAGTTCATCAGTAGAGCGATTCTACATTTTCCCGTCTCGATCGCACGGACGGGGATCGAGCTAAGGGCCCCGAGGGTTTCATAACACAGGCCTCTTCGTCCCTGCCACCGTTCACTGTGTGGTAAAATGTTGTTGAGCTAATGGTAGGTGAGGCGCAAAAAAACGAATTTTTCAGCTGATCACCAGCAGCTATTGAGAAGGGGATATAGCTTTCCCGTGCGCCCTGGTTTGGCTGATACTCCAGACTACATAGGGCATTCTCTTTCCGCTCTCTCATCGACTGTTACGCTCTTTTTCATCCTCCTCTCTCCTAGTAGGTTCTGTATTCTCTTTTTGTCTTCGTTTCTTCTGTCTTCCTGCCACTCTCATCCTCGCCTCTTCTAGTCTCCTGCGTTGCACTTCTCCCTATCTTATTTTATCATCTTCTTAAGTATTACTACTTATCTCTTTCTCTCCCATGCTTTTTCCTTTGTCTCTCAGTTTCTCGTTTTCTAGAACTCGTCTCTTTTCTCTTAATATTTGTGCTACTCTGGTTTCTTTTCTGTCTCTTTGTTCTGTTCTCTCTCTATCATTACTCTCTCGGTTTTTATCATTCTCTTCTTGTCTTTTTTTCTCTCGCTTTCTTCTGCTTTTCTCTGTCTCTATTTTTGAGTCTTCTTCTCTTCTCTTCTCTGATTTTTCCTGTTCCTGGCTTCTTCTCACTTCCTATCCCTGTGTTTCTCTTTTTGCATCCTTCGTCTGCTCCTTCTGTTCCGTTTACTTCATGCTTTCTTACTTGGTCTACTTATTCCTGTATGCTTCCTCTCATCTTGCTTTCTCTTTCTTCCTTCTGTTTCTATGCTGTCTTCTCTCATTCCATGTTCGTCTCTCTCGTTCTTCACTGATCTTTTCTGCCTGCTCCTTTTCATCTCCGTTTTTGCTTCCTTAATCTTCTTCTGTTAATCCTTTTCAGGTCTTTCTATCCTTCTTTTATCTCTTTACTCTCTTTCGCTCCTTCTCTTATCTTTCTTCCTGTATCCTTCTATCTTCTTCATCTTTCTCATTCCGTCATTTCTATTTCTTCTGCCGTTTGCTCCTTTCTTTCTCTTTTTCTTTTGTCTCTCTCCTTTTATCTCGCTCTCCGGTTTTTTCTTGTTCTTATCCTTCTTGCCTTTCTCTTCTCTCTTTCTTCTCATATTGCCTCTCTTTTTCTCTTCATTTACACTCTGTTTCTTCATTCTTTCTAATTCATCTGATACTTCGGTCGATATTTCTTTTTTCTTTCTCTACTCCTTTTTTCCTGCTTTTTAGTCTTCTCTTCCTTTTCTCGTCTGCCTTTGATATCTCCTGTTTTGCTCTTCCTTCTTTTTTAGTTATTCTCCTTTTCCCTCCTTTGGTATTTACTTCTCGCTCCTCTTCTGTTCTTTATAATTTTCTCTCTCTTCTATCTTCTCTTTCCGTCTCTCTGTGATCCTCTTCTCTTGTCTTACATCCATTTCACTCTCGTTCTATTCTTTTCTTACTCTCTCAATCTCTCTCTCTTCGTCTTTTCTCCCTCTCTTTCTCTCTCTCTTTCTGTTCTTCTTTCTCTCTTTTCTTCCTCTTCTTCTTTCTCTCCTTAATCTCTTTTCTCTTCTTTTTCTTCTCTCTCTTTATTTTTTGTCTTTTTCTCTTTTTTTCTTTTCTGCTTTTATTCTCTTTCTAGTGCGATGATCATCTCTCTCTCTCTCATTCTTTCTCTTCCTTTTCATTCTCTGCTCCTTCTTTGTATTACTTCTCTTTTCTTTCTTCTTGTCTTTCTTTTCATTATTCCTCTACTGTGTTCCTTCTGCTTGTAGTGGCTCTTATTCTTCACTCTCTCTGTTCTCTTCTCTTCTCTTCCTTTGTTTTCTGTTCTTGTTTCACTCTTTGTACTTCGTTTCTCTTCCTGTATACTGTTCTTCTCCGTTCTACTCTCTTGCCTTATCTTTCTATGTTTCTTTCTTTCTTCTCCTTTGCCGCTTCCTTATACTCATCGCGGCTCGTCCTTCTTCTCTTTTTTATCTCTTCCTCTCGCTTCTTCTCTTTTCTTCTTCTTCTTTTTTTTTTCTTCTTCTTTCTCCTTTGTTCATGTGAGCTCTCTTTTTCTCATCTTCTGACTCTGATTCTCCTTGCTCTTTCCCTGGCTCTCGTTCTCTTCTTTCTCTCATATCTTCTTTTACTTCTCATGTTCATTCTCTGTTCTCTCAGGGGGAATAAGTCTGATCCCGATAACCTCTCTACTACTCATTTCTCTCTCTCTTCTCTTCTCTCTCTGTCTCTCTCTCTCTCTCTCTCTCTCTCTATCCATTTTCTCTCATTTTGTCAATGCCCCCCCCTCTCTCTCTCTCTCTCTTTGTTGGTAGACAATTTTCATTAACTTTGTTGTCTATTATTAAATTTGAATAAATAATTTTCATTAATTTTACTAGCAAATATATGCACCCTCCGGTGCAAGTATTTAAGTTTTAATGTAATGAAATATCGTATTAAATTAGAAAGTCTAATAAGAAGGCAGATAAAAGATGTGTAACAGAGTGGGGGTATAATAGAAAAATAGAAATGAAACTTACTCTTCCATCACTCCCGTCTTTCATTTGCTGAATTTTACTTATTTAACTATTTAGTTAAATTAGGAAATAAAGAATAAAATGACAGTTATTTTTTCTTGTTAATGGATTTCATTTAAGATTCATTGAAGAGATTTTTGCTTATATTCATTAAATAAAACCAAACAATTAGAAATCAATAATACTAAGCACATATTTAAATAAATCACATTTTTAAATATCAATATGCAAATTAGTTTTCCCATTCACACTTTAAACCGCTATTTTTGTATATATAAATACAATGCATGTTATTTGTATGCAGATATGGACAACACTAATAAAATGGTGAAGCAATTTTCTTAATAATTGAGGTTTAAATATAAATAAAATCATGGAGAATGTGATGTAAATTACGAAGGGAATTGTGACTTGAGTAGTAATATAGTTTCGGTTACAGACAGAAAAAACACACAATCTCCATTATAATAAGATGTGTTGTCTCTAAGAAATACACATTCTTGATTTCCGGAAGTGAGTGCTGTGCAGAATTCAGTTATGGGTCTTTCTCTACAGATACAACTTCTGTTTTTTTTTTTTTAAGAGTATAATGTGTGCTGAAGATCACAACTTATATTTGTAAACTATTCCAAAAACAGCACAGCTGAATTGGCCAATCAACATGTATTTAATTTACTATTTAAAGGCGTTGATGAATTGTCCTACAATTACTCGCTGCAGGACAGACCACCAGACGAAAATCATGCAACTCTCTAAAGACGGATCAGCCGACAAAGATTAAAACTGATACTACATCTTTCTACTTCAAGAAAGAATCTAGCTTTATACCACAAGGTATCTCCACTGCAAAACTACTTTCAACGAAAGCCCTAAAATGGCTACACGATTTGTAACACTCCCGTTATTAAAAAAAACATCGATTTTTGCTTAGACAGGATTCTTTCCATCTTTAAGTCCTGATGAAGGTTTATTAAAAACCGAAACGTTATAACATCAACTTTACAACCAAGAATAAATTGATTTTTGGGAATAATTTATATATATATATATATATATATATGGTTAAAATGGTTAAAATCATGGAAAATGGACTCGTCGTCCCGAGTTCAAATCCTGGACGTGGTAATAGCCTTTCCCTTAGCGCTAATACCCTTGGGAAAGGTATGAATCCTACTCTCCCTCCAGCTATGGATAAATAGTAGGGCTGACTGGGACTCTTTAACCTTGGTTAGGCAACCGGTCTAGGAGAAGAAAAACTCTGAATTCAAACCTGTTAAACACCGCTTAAGAAATTGACCTTGTGTCACATCCTGCTTGTGCGGAGGGGTTGGTAAATATATATATATATATATTCGGTTTTGATTTTTAAATTTCCTATTAGTTCTGCGACACCTTCATATATATTAATCAGATCTTATCTTATTATAATGGAGATTGTGGGTTTGTATGTCTATAACCGAAACTATATTACCATTCAAGTCACAATTCCCTTTAGTTATTTACATCACATTCTCCATGATTTTATTTTTATATTTAAACCTCAATTATTAATAAAATTGTTTTACATTATTAATACTGTTGACCATATATACATACTAATAACATGCAATTGTATTTATATATACAAAAAATAGCGGTTTACAGTGTGAACGGGAAGGCTAATTTGCATATTGATCTTAAAAATTCGATTTTAATAAATATATGCTTAGTATTATTGATTTCTAATTGTTTGGTTTTATCTTAATGAATATAAGC
>CM042172.1:44017416-44022416 GCA_023376005.1 Doryteuthis pealeii
CCTCCTCTATCCTATCTTCCCACGGGACTGTAAGTTCTAATATCACCACCTGCTTTATTGACTCCGATGTTAAAACCATATCTGGCCAGAGAGAAGTGGTGAGGATCTTTTCCGGGAATTTCAACTGCCTCCCTATAATATATATATATATATATATATATATATATATATATATATATATATACAATATTACAATATACAACCATTACAATAGAAAAATTGCAGAAACACACATAACCTATCAAATATTGGACATATTCTGCCAGATTAATAACTCAATGCCTGAAGAAGACAACAGATCAGAAACACGTGTCGCGTATGTAAGATAAAAAGAATAAAACATTTTTCTGAGAACATAATACATTTTGCGGACCTTCTTTTTTATAAAATATTAAATTTACTCCCGTTGGAACCAGAACAACATTTTATATATATATATATATATATATATATATATATATGGGGAGATTTTGTGTACATATAGGTGTTCCCTGTGTTTTCGAATGACCCAACCTGGGATGTATTTTGAATAGTTTTACTGTTGATCAAACGGGCGTCGAAGAACTTTAAAAAACATTTGATTTAGCCTTTTCAGAGATTGGTTCCATATTGTGTTCATTTCTATACTTGGTCAATTCAAGAGGTCACTAGAGCTCAACATATGAGCTGCTTCTTTGAGATGTCTTCTTTTCCAATGTATTTCTCTATCTATTATTTTTCACATACCACAATAAAGATGAGGTCAATAGTCCGAAAAATCAAAATGTGGTTTCTAGACGGATGCCCTACCAACTAATTTAAACCAGACTCTTTTTACTTTAAAAAAAACAAAAACAAATTAATCTAGCCTTTTTCACTGTATGATAATTTAATCATTACAACGTTGAATATGTTTACTTAAGAGCTATTGCTAAATAGTTCAATATGTAAAAAGTATAATAATCTTGAAAAGCAGGACCTGTGGATATACGACAGTATGATAATTTAATTATTACAATGTTTGATATGATTACTTAAGAGCTATTACTAAATAGTTCAATATGTAAAAAGTATTTCTATGAATGTTTGAAATGAGGCTTGATGATTAGTATTATCTGCGTTATTCGGACTATTGTCACCATCTTCATTGTTATTTGTACAAAGTTTCGGCCGATATGCCCTCCGGCCTTCTTCAAGAAGATTCCCGAGTCCGAGTAGGTTATCGAGTCCGACAAGAAATACCTGAAGAAGGCCGGAGGGCATATCGGCCGAAACGTTGTACAAATAACAATGAAGATGAGGACAATAGTCCGAATAACGCAGATAATGCTAATCTAGCCTTTTCAATTATTAGATCCCATATTGTGTTCATCTCTATACTTTGTCTTTCTATTGTTTTAATGTATCGGGTCCGTACCGATTCAATATTATTTATCTATATTTCTTAGATGAGTCTTGATGTGAATAATTTTTTATGATTCGTACTGTTGTCCTCATCTTTATTTTGATATATATAGACAAATGTTCAAGAGAAAATTCAGGGAACACCTGAGAAAAGTCGATGGATAAAGTGGCCAAAACGTTGTGACTATATACACCACAATAAAGATGAGGACAACAGCCCGAAACGTCAAAATTATTCACATAAAGCCTCATCTAAATAAATACCGACAAATTACTGGCGACCGGTTTAGAAAAATGAAACCTCTGAATTCAAACCAGTTGTACTACAGTAGTATACTTTCAAGTTGATAGCTACTCGACTGAAAATCCGCCCTGTCGGTGGGGCATTAGAATGCACCGACTGCACCTCTGCAGAGGGGTAAGACTCCCCTAATGGGGCCACCTGTTGGCCGTGGGTGGCGACCCGTGATGCTTAAGGATAAGAGCCCAGGTGGATGAGCAGTTCATGACATGCAATACCCCACTTTGGACCTATCTTGGGCTAGACGGGCGGTCGAGAGAGCCCCCCGATCAATCGGCTGGTCACGTCAAGCCCTAGCACCTATATGATTTTCCCAACCCTATTGTCTTTATGGCAAGCCCCAACCCCCTTTTTATCATATGGGTGCTAGAAGGCGGTGGCTGCGGGTCTACATGTCCTGGGAATGACGTTAAACTCTATCTGATGGTGAGGTTCCAGTTTTGGAGGTTTGGGGAATGTGGAGCACCCCTTCGTCACCATTGCTCCCTGGTCCACTCTGACCCGGAGTGGTAGTACCTCTTAGGGTCCCATCTATGTGTTAAATAGAAAAATGTATTTATAAAAAAATTGTATTATCCATTAAGAATTGATTTATTTCAAAACTTTATCGGCATTAAATGACCCACTGAGGTTGATATGCCGTAAAACTAAACAAACCAAACCAATCGACTGAAAATCACTGTTAGATTAGCTAGAACTAATACAGAAGACAATTGTTTCACGATATTGAGGCGACTAGTCCAATAACAAGGCCTTCGACCCCCAACGTGAACTTTTGATAGCGGGTCGAAACTAATATCCGGCACAATATGTTTTTAATAAAAAAAAAGGAAAAGACTAAATTTTCCAGGAGACAGTAACAAAATCTAATAGCATATACATATATTATATATATATATATATATATAATATATATTAGGGAGATTATGTGCTTAATTAAAGTCATACCTAATTTGTTAATTAATTAATTATGATTAAATGAATTAGGCGTGCATATCGGTTTAAATGTAAAGCGTAAACAAATCGAGAAAAAGTCGATCTCTGTATGTACATTTCAGCCCATTAGGACTCATCAGCGGAGCTATAGACAGGGCAGTGTTTGTGCGCGATTCGAACCCAACCTGTCAATTAAGCACATAATCTCCCTAAAAAATTGTCGGCCTTAGCCATTTCAAACACATCGTTTGATCACTTCATATATATATATATATATATATATATATATATATTTGGAGGATATGTGCTTAATTGAAGTCATACCTAATTTTGAAAATTAATTAGTTAATAATTAATGAATTTAGGCGGGCATATATGTTCAAATGTATGGCTAAACAAATCGAGAAAATGTCAATCCCTGAATGTACATTTCGACCTATTAGGTCGCATCAGCAAGGTTATAGACATGGGAGACTGCTCCGTGTGTGACTCGAAACCTCGACTGCCAAGCTGACAGGCGGAGATTCTAACCGCTACACCAGCTGGCCATTCCCAGATTATTCATCTGTTTTGAACTTATTTATATTCCACTTTTTATTGACTTGCTACACGACAGTATGAGAGTAAGTAAATAAACAATGTGTTTATTTGATATGGCTTTCCGACAATTATCGGCTAAAAGCCATATCAAATAAACACATTGTTTATTTACTTACTCTCATATATAATATATATATATATATATATATATATATATATATATATATATATATATATATATATATAAGGTAATCCAAATGACTGTTGTAAGGGATGATTCTATTTGGGATCTTCAAAATCTCATTGTATAACCATATTGCATGCTCTTGTAGGTGCAAACATATATTCATACAATTATTTTTATAAATCCCTAGAGAGAGCTCAATATATAATAATCAATAATTTAGATTAACTACAGAGCAATATTTACCTTTCAAAGACAGGAAAAAAACTCAACAAATAAAAGAAACCGTTATATATATATATATATATATATATATATATATAAAGGTTTCTGTTATTCTATAAAGCTCAATCGTCTAATCATAGAATACGCTGACTGAATTTCCTGTAGAGGGAGAAGACTCCTCTCCAAAAATAGGGGTCTTGTGTAGAATTTAGCGATTTACTAGCAGGAACTGTGGATATACCAAAGTATGATAATTCAATTATTACAACGTTTGATATGTCTACTTAAGAGCTATTGCAAAATAGTTCGATTTGTAAAAAGTATAATGGTAGCACAGTTGCAAGTCTAACAATGAAAACTTGCAACAAGAAAGTGGACACAAGTACTATTCTAATAAACTGAACTCGATCTTCCATATCCTAAATATATATATATATATATATATATATATATATATATATATATATATATATATATATATATAATTTTACTTGAGGCACTTACAATGCATGTATCGCATAAAATTCGATACTTTTTCTTATAGAAAATGAACTTGACAAGTGTAATCCCGGCAAAGGGTCGCTCGGTGTGTAGAATATCGTACAGACTGTTTCGACTTTATTAAGTCTCATCAGCGATATATACTAACTTCGCCGAAGGGCATGAGGCCTGTTTGTTGTTATTATTCTCTCAACACCCCCTTACCTATTATGGTAGAGGCGTGTAGTATCATTTGACAAGGTTGATTTCGCAGGGATTGTTAGCTGTGTACTGTGGCCAAGGCGATATAGTGTTTGACTATGTCTGCTGAGGTCCCGGTTTCGATTTCTGTCGGAGGGAAGTCGTTAGTATATATCGCTGATGAGACTTAATAAAGTCGAAACAGTCTGTACAATATTCTACATACCGAGCGATCCTTTGCCGGGATTACACTTGTCAAGTTCATTTTCTATAGGAAAAAGTATCGAATTTTATGCGATACATGCATTGTAAGTGCCTTCAAGTAAAAAATTTAATATATACTTTATTCAACAATGCTTCTAAAATAAACAAACACCCAAAAATCTTATATATATATATATATATATTCCTGAAATGGAACACTATCAACGATAAGAGAACTTTGTGAATTTTTTTTTATTAGAAAATAATTTTCGGATGAAGCATTTTAACATTGCATTCTAACATCGCCCTGAAGAGGGTTTAACAAAAAACGAAACGTTAGTACATTGTCATATTTGAAAAATTCATCTTCTGAATCTTTTTTTAAAATTTATTTGATGGATTTTTTATGATGTGACGTAATTGCTTTTTTGTGGGATTTTGCTTCCAGGATTTGTCGAAGACAACATGCTGTATCCTCAATGCTGTAGTCTCCATCTTGCTTTTTACAATTTCAAAGTAATATTAATACTAATATTACTTATCTTT
>CM042172.1:44027416-44037416 GCA_023376005.1 Doryteuthis pealeii
AAACCAAAACTTTAAAATATGAAGTGCAGATATACTTTGAAACTAAAGTACTCACCTCATTTAATAAATAAGGTGAATTGACGTTCTGTCTCTTTTTACTATGAAATAATATTGATAAAAGCTGGTTTATTTTCCTCGTACCCCACTTGTACAAGGTCAGGCACAAAGGCCCTATTTACGCGGGACCACCCACAAGCCGAGACTCATGGATGGCACGTGGAAAAAATTGCGTCAATCCCGTCGGTATTCCCCCTCAAGGGGGGCGCCTCAGGCCCTGGCCAATAAACCCAGCCCTGCTCCTTTAAATCAGGTATTGCCTGGGGGGATAGCCCCCTGGGATCGATGCTATTAATTAACAACACCTGATCCAGCGGCCGAAGCATCTGGACCCCCGGCTGAAGCCGGGTGAAGGCTGGTTCATGTTAAAATGGGGTATTACATGTAAAGTGGGTCAAGGCACATGGAAGTTAAGAAAGTTTACAGCAAGCAAAGAGGTATTTCCCAGAAGGTCATACCGTTCTAATTAGACACGCGTAGCTGTTAGATATTAAGATCCGAATAGAAGAAGTGGCAAGAGAAAGCTCTCAACCCAGGGAATATTCATTCAATTATCAAATATATATTGTATCAACACAGACACCTCTACAAATTAGGAGGGGTCAGTTGAGAAAGAAGCGGCTCTCAAAATTAGGGTGGTTAATCGGGTGGGTTACAATCATCGACAGTTTACGTGGGTGGAGAGGAAATATGAGTTAGGGTTTCTCAACAGGGGGCCATATGGCCCTATGAAAGTTTCATCGATCTTTATTTTGTGTAGCTGTTTAGCCAGAAAAAGCCACAAAAATTTGAGATATCCAGTAACTCTCTCTCCTCTCTCTCTCTCTCTCTCTCTCTCTCTCTCTTCTTTTATTTTTCTCTCTCTCATTTATTTATCTATCTATCTATCTCTTCCTCTTTTAGCTCTCTCTCTCTCTCTCTCTTCTCTCTCTCTCTTTCTCTCTCTCCTCTCTCCTTCTCTTCTTTCTCTCTCTTCAATTTTATTCTCCCTCTCCTCATCCTCTCGTATTTCCTCTCTCTCTCTCTCTCTTCTCTTCTTCCCTATCACTTTTCTCCCTCTTCCTCCTTCTCCTCCTTCTCTTGTACCTCTCTCCACCCTTTCTCTCTTCTCATTTATCTCTTCACTTTTATCTCTCTCTTCCTCCTCCTCTTGTATCACCCTCCCTCTCTATCTCTACCCCTCTCTCTCCTTCTCTCCTCTTCACTTTATCTCTCTCTCTCTCTTCCTCCTCCTCTTGTATCACTCTCCATCTCTATCTCTCTCCCCTGTTTCTCCCTTCTCTCTCTCTTCACTTTTCTCTCTCTCTTCATCTCCTCTTGTATCTCTCTCCCCCTCTCTCCCCATTCTCTCTTCTACTCTTTTTTTCTCTTTTGTTTCGATGAAAGAAAAATGACGTCACCAGTTACTTCCAATTTTTTTTTTTTTTTAGATAAGTAGTTTTTAACATAGATACTATCTACTCGTCCGAACTTTTGTCCTTATCTTGCTTTTTATTTTACCACAACGTTTCGCTCGCTGTATCCTCCGGCTTTCTTTAGGTGTCTTTTTTTTTTGTCATAGCCAGTAACCTTCAGAGAGATGATGACCCTCTCGTCAACCCCATTTTATTCAATCCACTGTCCATGCCTTTCGGATATTTCATCTCAACTAATTTGTCTTTTGAGTTATTTCGACCTTGTAATGTCGAATTTCCTTTCACTGGGGTTGAACTCACGACCTCCCGATAGAATTCAATTAGAATCTCTTAATCAACACCCTTTTTTATCTTCTTTTTTTCCCTTCTTGTGGGGCAAATCAGAAACCGTTTTGAGAGCTTTAATGTTATTTTGTCGGCTTCTTTGCCGAGAGCGTGAGACAATTCTTGCATTTGTCGTAGCTGATATTATTAATGGGGTTGAGAAACCTTTTTTAATTAAAATATGGAAATCTCAAAAATTCTTTCCAATCTTTTGTGAAGTTACTCTCTGGATTCGGTTAGATTTGGTTTGGTTTGCTTTCTTTGCTTTAATGGCAGAGCAAATTTCGTGGTTATTTAATGCCAATTAGCATTTATATAACAAAATTGAATAGTCGTTTCCTATAACAAAAACTTCATGAAAATGGAAATTAATTGGAATTTCTTAAAAAGTGAAAACGAAATAACAAAATGAATAAAAACCAAATAAAATGAAAAAAGAATTCTTAATAATTTTCCCGGTCTTCAACAATACTTCTATAACAAATGCCCTGCGTTAAAAAGATTTTGTATTAATCCGATTGGTGGGAGGTCAGAAAAATATCTCCTTTTATAACAAATAATCCTTCCATTTTTATTTGAATTAATTTTTGCGTCGCGAAAATTCGACTCGTCTCGTCCGGGTATGACGTTAAATTGCATCTGATGGTGAGGTTCCAATTCTGGAGCTCTGGGCAATGTGGAGTACCCCTTCATCAGCATTATTCCCAGGTTCACTCTAAGGGACTTAGTATCCTGGGTATGATGTTAAACTGCATCTAGGGGTGAGATTCCAATTCTGGAGCTCTAGGCAATGTGGAGTACCCCTTCATCAGCATTATTCCCAGGTTCACTCTAAGGGTCTTAGTATCCTGGGTATGATGTTAAACTGCATCTAGGGGCGAGGTTCCAGTTCTGGAACTCTGGGGAGTATGGAGTACCTCTTCATCGCCATTACATCCCGGTCCACTCTGACCCGGAGTGGTAGTACCTCTTTGGGTCCCATCTGTAGATTAAATAGAAAATAAAATGTTTTTAAAAAATTGAGTCTTAAAAAAATTGAGTACCCATGAAGAAATGAATAAAACAAAATATCTTTACAGGCACTATGTCCTTCTGATTAATCGGCCGGTTACATCAAGCACTAGTAACAATATGATTGTCCCACGCCCCTTGTCCTTATAGCAAGCCCCAACCATTTTTATCATATATGTGCTAGAATGTGTTAGCTGAGAGTCTTAATGTCCTGGCATCTGATTGTGAAGTTCCAATTCTGGAGCTCTGGGGAGTATGGAGTGCCTGCTCATCGCTATTACATCCTGGTCTACTCTGACCCGGAGTGGTATTACCTGTTAGGGTCCCATCTATGGGTTAAATAGATAAAAATGAGTTTAAAAAGAATGTATTTAAGAAGGAAAGGTGAGTTTTAGAAGAAAGTTTAATATCCAACAATTAGTATTATGAATAAAGGAACACGAAAAACGTCTTCGGCATAAAATACCCCAACAAGTGTTGAGATGCCGTAAAATCCAACCATTAGACTCATTTACTGTCTCGTCTATGAAATAAAAGGGGATGTAACATGAACAAAACAATGACTTAAGAGGCGACTAAAGGACGTTATACAATCTATACAGTGTCATAAATTCATTGGAATTGAGTAAAAGATATTGACTGGTTGGTTGTTTTGTTTAATGGCACATGAACTCTTTCGGGTCATTTAATACCTAATTAAGTAATTTCGATAAAAGTTTCTATGTTTCAACTTTTTCTTGGATTATTCGGACAATTTTCCTTATCTTTATTGTTATCGGTAAAACGTTTTGGCCGATGAACCCTCCCTCCTTCTTCAGGTATTTCCAATTTGACACATAGCCTAGTGAATAAAGGAGTTAGGTTAAGACAGTTCTAAGCGACAGTTATCTTTAGATTGCCGGTTCAATCCTGGTCAGGGACAGCAGTAACATAGAATAATAATTAACACAGCTTAACACCTGTACCCCAGCTATGGTTAGGGGAATGAGAACAGGATACCCCCGTGGACTGAATAAAAGGGTTAGGTTCAAAGTACCGTGATTGCTTTCGATTACGACAAGAGGGTTCCCAAGTTCGAAAAGAAGGTTCCCGAGCCCGACAAGAAATACCTGAAGAAGACCGGAGGGAACATCGGCCGAAACGTTGTACAGATAACAATGAAGATGAGGACAATAGTCCGAATAATCCAAATAATACTAATTATCAAGAAATGAATATTTGTTCAGAATATACATTTCTGTGCAGTTTATTTCATTCAGTAATTTTCATATATTGTATTTATACTTTTCGTATTATTCATATTTTTTATTTGTAAGATATTCACATTTTTCCATATAGACCTATTGCCTTTAGGAAGGTTATTATAACGTCTACTTTAGTTATTTTTTAACAGTTCTTTCATTTATCTTTTGCTGTAAAATGTTTTTCTTGAAGAAGCCAGATAAATGCATTCAGTGAGAACATGTTTTAATGTCTACGCAGTCTGGCATGCATGATACTTTAGATGTTCTTTTTTAAGCAAGGAGGAATTTGTAATATCCCATATGGCCTATGTGAAATCTGGATTGTACTACTTGTTCTTTTCGGTTTCCTCTGAAGATTTGTTTCCATTCTCCTAATGTAGGTCTGGTTTTTGGGGAATTTGTTATGTTTATTTCTGCTCCAATGATGTTGCCTTTGTTTTTGTATATTATTGCTTTCATTTTTTTGAAAATTGGGATGAGTTTTTAAACTTGTATAATTGCTACGGGGGATCCTTCAATAATTCTTTTCTTTTGTTTTAGAAAAAAAAAGCAAAATGATACTTGTTCTCTGAATGTTTGAGATAAGGCTTGATTATTAATATTATCTGCGTTATTCGGACTATTGTCCTCATCTTCATTGTCATCTCTATAATAATTAACACAGTTAACTCCTCTACCCCAGCTATGGTTAGCGGAATGAGGACAGGATACACCCGTGGACTGAATAAAGGGTTCGGTTCAAAGCTCCGTAATGGCTCTCGATTACGACAAGAAGCTTCCCGATTACAAGAAAGTTCCCGAGTCCAAAAATAAGGTTTCCGAGTCCGAAAAGAAGGTTCCCGAGTCCGACAAGAAATACCTTAAGAAGGCCGGAGGGAATATCGGCTGAAACGTTATACAGATAACAATGAAGATGGAGACAATAGTCCGAATAACGCAGATAATACTAAAATAATACTTGTTCTTCTTAGGACTTTCTATTGTTCCTCATTATTCTGATTTCAGCAATATAAAAATTATATAAACAAAACCTTTTTAAGCTATTTTGAACTTGTTTTTTTATCCCTCTTTCTCGGGAAGTGAAACGAAAGGCTAGAGATTTAGGTGTCGTGGTCCAAGACAATCTGTATTAAAAAGAATATTTAAGAAGGCAGGCAGAAAAAAAAACAATGAGATAGAGAAAGAGAAAAGTAAGGCTGGTGGATTCCAGGAAATGTTATTGTTTAAAAAAAATAAAAATAAGAAGACCAACATATATGGTGGTGATCAGGACAACAGTCACTAGTTCAGAGCAGCAGCAACAACTCAACCTTGGCCTAAGAGATTCCACCCAAAGCATTCTGTGTTAGGACTAACCCTGCATTCTAAGGCCCCAGCCGACAGGGCGGCCTGGGTTATGGACCACTCAGTCACCACAATCCTGTCCTCAGACATTACCCATTTTGAACAGGTGTTTCATTTTCAAACAAATTTCTTTGATCCTTAGATTGGACTCTGATTACTGCCAGTCTGAATCAGAGTAGACCTGGGAGAAATGGAGCCTCACCGCTGGATGCATTTTTACCATAATACCCAGGACCCCCTCCCCCAATTTTTTTTAGTGAAGGGGGGGGGACCTTACCCCTCTGCAGAGGATTCAGTCAATATATTCTAAACTTTTCTATGTTATTTTAATTGATGAAAAAGATTATTACTTACCAGGCCTTGTCTCTTTGCAGCAAAGAAATAAATTTGGGGATCACCTAAAAGAAAATAACACCAAAAATTACAAAAACAGAGTCTTTTATTTCCTCTCAGCATGTGTAAATGTATGCGCGTGTGTGTATGCGTTTGTGTGTGTGACAATACCCACCCACCCCACAAGCAACAAAAAATCTATGTCAACTCAAATAAACGATGCTGTACTAAAATGAGAACACTAACTTCAAATCTGTAATCAGAATCCACCTAAAACATCAGACTTTCTGAGATAGAGTCATAATAATATATTAAGGCTACTAGTACAAATTTTTTAAAAACGGGCTCCGGGCGATGTAAAAATAGATTTTTGAAACATATTGCCTGAGGAGTGGGAATAAAAAATCCAATGTCAGCGAGTTTGTACCCTAAGTAAGTAAAATCATTAAATTCATTAAAGGATTAAAAAATAAAACAATTTGAAATGTAAACTTTAAATATGTATGAAAATAAAACAAACTATATATAGATATATAATACCAGTCATGTATTTATTAAAACTTGTTTTAAAAAACAATTTTCAGTGTATTTATTCTATGTTATGATGATTTTGGGTAATGTTACGTAAGCAGTGACGTAATTTTTGTTACAGACAAAAACCGGAAGTGAATCTCTATTATTAATAGATATTAGTATACTAGAAGCGGTTACCCATCATCATCTAGGTAGGCAGTAGACAAAAATGTGGTGTAATGGTTTTCATTCTCCTAGATTACGTTTTATTGAGAAGAGCTTATGTAAGTTTTTTTCCCCAATATGGGCTTTGTTTTTCTTAAAGAACGTGTTACACCTAGAGAATACGCTTATTTCATCCTTATTTTTTTCCTCATCTCATCAACAAAACCTCAATTTTTTTATAAACATTTTTCTATATAATCAACAGATGGGACCCTAACAGGTACTACCACTTCGGAGTGGACCAGGGAGCAATTGTGATGCAAGGGTGCTGGAGTCGCTCGTAGTGTCATGTTTATCGTCGTAGGAAATGGATAAGGCAACCCAAGTTCAAATCCTGAACGAAGCTGTTTGTATTTCACATAGCGTTAATACCCTAGCAATTGGGTAAATAGGAAGTCAGACTAGACTCTTTAACCTTGATATGCAACCGGTCTAGGAGAAGGAAAACTCTTGATTAAAACCTGTTAAACCCCGCTTAGAAACTGACCTAGTGTCACATTCTGCGTAGCACTTAAAAACATCAGATAGTGTAATCAACCAAGAAAACCACAATATTAAAAGTATGAAGCTTCAGTCGAATGAAAAATACGGCTGATGTTGATGATGGTGAAAATATTTGTCGAAATAGTATGCTAAAAGGATATTGATAATTGTTCGAAAAATATTATAATAGAGAAAATATTCGGTTCTCTCTCTCTCTCTCTCTCTCTCTCTCTCTCTCTCTCTCTCTCTCTCTCTCTCTCTCTCTCTCACACACACACACACACACACACACACTATTCTTCTTTCCTTCTTTCACTCGTTTTTTCTTCATTCTCCTGTAAAAAAAAATGTTAAATTATCTTTGGTTAATAGTTTTCATCAGCTGAAAAATATGCTCAAAAAACCTTATCTATATGAATATTCTCTTGTGAAATTTATTTTATAATGGGAATTTACAAGGAAAAAGTTGAAGATTACCGAATTTCAATTTAGTAAAATAACCTTATTCCTTTGTATTAATTAGATTACTCAGACTTTATTATCTACACAACGTTTCAGCTATGTCTTCTGGCCTTCTTCAGGTATTTCTTGTTGCTCAAAAAACATTATCTATATGAATATTCTCTTGTGAACTGAGGTCTTAGTCACCTGATGTTATCATTATTTCTTTTAGGCTTTTTTTAAAAATTTTTATTTATATATTTCCATATATTTTTTTCTTTATGTATCTAATTATTTCTTTCTATTTTCTTTCTAATAATAGGTTATTGTAAGGTATAACTATTCCCCCTCCCCTCCCCCTTTTTTCATTTTTTTTAACTGGTTTAAAGAAAAGAAGGATTGTGATTGAGGGCAACCTCTTTAAGCATGGATTCTTTTCGCTTGCCCAATACAATGACCTTTTTTTACTTTTTCTTTCTTCCCTCTTTTTCTCAGCCTCCCACTCACATCCTTTTTATATCTCTTCCTTCCCATCACACTTTTGTTTCCCTCGCTGTTGAGACCAGCTGTTGTTTAAGTCCATATATTTCCGCCTATGAAAATACCAATCATGAAGTCCATCTTGTTACCTAGCAATCGTGCCAAGCTCATTCTCCTGTTGTTTGGACTAATATCCTAATCATGACTGTAATTACATTTCGGCTGATATTCTTCTTCGGCCTTCCTCGATTGAAAAAAATGCATTAGTTTCAGGGAAATATTTGTCTCATACCCCACTTGTATGAAACTGGGCACAAGGCCTCGTTTTAATGTGGGCCCACCCACAAGCCGAAGCTCATGGGTGAGAAAGAACAAAAATTGCGTCGATCCCCTTGGCATTCCCCCTAAAGGGGGCGCCTCAGGCGCTGGGCAATAAACCCAGCCCTGCCCCTTTAAGTCAAGGGGACAGGTGTTGCCTGGGGGGAAAGACCCCTGGGATCGACGCTAATAATTGTACTTTACCCCGATCCAGTGGCTGAAGCACACTGGACCCCCGCCCCGAAGGACGAGTATGTCAGGGAAATGCATTAGTTTCAGGGAAATATTTGGACCATCAATAGAAATAGTAATATTTGATTGGTTGGATTTTACGGCATGTCAACCCTTGTTGGTTTTCTCTGGATTTTTTTTTTTTAGATGAAACTTGATAATTAGTATTTTTTTTTTAGATATTCTTCTTCGGCCTTCCTCGAGTGAAAAAATGCATTAGTTTCAGGGAAATATCTTAAATCATCAATGAAAAATAATTGTTGGGGGTTGATTGGTTGGATTTTACGGCATGTCAACCTGTTACATAATCTGTGCGGTTGCATAAGATTATTGTCAACCCCCTGTATTTCTGAAGGGATGGCCCTTTTCATATCACGGGCGGTACTTTCCATGGAATAGGAAAGAAAGCCCACGAAATACGTGAAGTCACGTGGGACCTGGTTGGGTCTTCAGCTTGGACGTCAGGCAGATAAGATATGTCTGCTTAGCTGGAACTCACCTGCATACGCGCGCTATGTTTAGTTACATGAAATGTTTAGTTAAGTAAATAAAAGCTTACGAAAATAACATGGTTTTGTGGTTGATGAATGTTTTGGCAGCAAGACTGGCCTAGAAAACCAGACACGAAGTTCCCAAGACTAGGTCCAGATGCTGGAAGAAGAACGTAAGATACCAAAGATGAACAGAAGAAAAATAGAAGTAAGGAAAGAAAGGGTTGGGTTTCTCTGGATTTTTTTTTTAGATGAGACTTGATAATTAGTATTTTTTTAGATATTTTTATTGGACACATAGCATAGTGGATAAAGGCGTTGTGTTAAGATAGTTCTAAGTGATAGTTATCCCTAGGCTACAGGCTCGATCCTCGTCAGGGGCAACAGTAACATAGAATAATAATTAACAGAGCTTAACGTCTGTAACTATCGTTAGCGGAATGAAAAATTTGAACTTGGGTATCGAAAAAAATTGTATCGGTTTAGCTCAGTAGAGTGTTCGGCTCGGAATCACAAGTTTCCTGGTTCGATACCGGCCTTCGCCAACTCAGCGTATGAGTAGCACAGGGATCTGTGCGGTAAAGTGAGGAGCTGATGGGAGGGTGGCGCTCCTCCCCAGATGCTAAAATCATATCCCTGGTCTAACACTAGTCAAAAGGGGATATACTTCCTTGCTGTCTGGCTGATACCGACATTAGACCGTCCCAACGACGATATATATATATATATATATATATTATATCTGTGTGTTGTGTGTGTGTGTGTGTGTGTGTGTGTGTGTGTGTTAATAAATGGAAGGGAATCCGACAATTATATTAAAAGATAAAAGGATAGAAAATGATGTATGGTTAAAAATTATATTTTACAAAAATTATTTATTATTTATATAAATTATTTATCATAAAAATTATATATATATATATATATATATATATATATATATATATATACTAGCAAAAGTGCCTGGTCCATGACCAGACTAAAAATAAAAATTAAGATGGGTGGTTTTTGTTTTATTAGAAATGAACATTGTATTTTTTTTCATACAGTAAGAGAGGTTGGTGCGGAGGTGTACCCACATCAAATAGTA
>CM042172.1:44039916-44057416 GCA_023376005.1 Doryteuthis pealeii
TCGACGACAGGAGAAAAGTTCTGGCGAAGAAAAGTCTTTTGAGAAAGTTTTTATAAGATGTTATTCTCTCTCTCTCTCTCTCTCTCTCTCTATATATATATATATATATATATATATATATATATATATATATATAATGTTCTTGTTCATTTGTTTATTTGATTACTATCAATAGTCGTCTAGTCTGGTGGTCTAATCTTTGTGTCTGTGCCGAATCTTTTTGACATAAAATTAATCAAAAAGTTCGTATTTGTAGAGAAAGCAAATAAAATTGGTATCCGTAGGTGTAAAGTTCAAATTAAACCTATAAATAAAAAAAATATTAATATTTTCTGATTATCTGAGATATACCTTGTGGCTCTGGGAGGTCAATTGGTACATTTAGTGCGATTCGAAATTGAAAACCGGAAGGTGTAAAAGGATTACCCCCCCCATCCCCACCCCCGCAAAAAAATGAATGGAACATAAATGGCACTGATTGGTTTTTGGCGGGAACTGAGACTTTCACTGAGGTGTGACACTAAATCAAATATACTCTATATATATATATATATATATATATATATATATATATATATATATATATTAATGATTTGAAGGCAATTACAATGCGTATAAAAAATAAAAACAAAAAGATGTTATTTTTGTCTCATCGATTTCAAAGAAACTTTATCTTCAGAGACAAATATCAGAAATGTAGAAAAATAATAAAAATATAGAAAATTAGAGAAAAAAGGAAAAGAAAACAAAAAAGAAATAAAATAAAATAAAAGCTAAGCATAAGAATTTTTCTACGTGACCGTTTTTATTTTGAATTGAACATGGCTACATTGTTGCAATATTCACCGGATGATAAACAGACAATATTGGATACATATACAAGGTAGGGGTTTAAAGATTCGTTCTCAACAAATATTAAAAAAAAAAAGAAATTACAGTTATTCGCCCATTTCATTCATAACATAAAGAAGGGGGAAGGGAGGAGAAAGAAAAAAGAAGAAGAGGGAAAAAAAAGAAGAAAAAAAAGTATAACCACGCAAAAAAAACTTAAGCACGTACATTTCATATATATTTTTTATATGTTATTTTTTTATATATTATTTATTTTTTTATATTTGTATTGTATATATTATATATACATTATATAGTATATAAAGGGGCCGGGTTAGCTCAGTCGGTAGAGCGTTCGGCTAGAAACCACAAGGTTCCTAGTTCGATACCGACCCTCGCCAACTCAGCGTATGAGTAGCACAGGTATCTGTGCGGTAAAGTAAGGAGCTGATGGTAGGTGTGGCGCTCCACCTCAGATGCTAAAAACAATCTCCTTGATCTAGCGCTATAGAAAAGGGGATAGACTCCCTCGCTGACTGGCTGATACCGACTTTAGGCTGCCCCGTCGACAATATAGTATATATATATAAATTATATACCATAAATTATATATATAATTATATATTTGTTGATATATACCTGTATCTTTACAGTAGCGCATGTGTTCTACGGAAATATTTACAGCGTAGCGTGCAGTCGAACGGGCCATTAGCACTGCAAGGTGATAAAAAATTGATACAAGGTAATTTAATGATAAGCGAATCATATAGAAATATTGAATGATAAATAATAAGTGTGACGTGCACTTCGTATCACATCTTTTAATTTGTGTCAATGGAATATGAAAAACGGATTAAGATGTTAAATGATTTATTCATGATTATTATTATGATAATAAAATGATATCAGTGATGATATATTATTAATATCAATGATATTTATTTTTTATATCAAATCCTCTATAAATAATTTACATTCATATATATGTGTGTGTGTGTATATGTATGTGTGTATATACATATATACGTATATGTATATATATATATGTGTGTGTGTGTGTGTGTGTGTGCGCGCGCGCATTTTTCTATCATTTTAGAATGGAACAATTCATAGATAGATAGATAGATAGATAGATGGAAAGAGACAGAGACAGAAGAGAGAGAGAGGAGAGAGGAGAGAGGAGAAGCAAGGGAGGAGAGAGATATATATATCCTACAAAATTGATACTGAAACAAGGTAGAATGGAACAGACTGAAATAGATAGATAGATAGAGAGAGATATATATATATATACAGAGATACAGAGGCAAGAGAGAGCGAGAGAGCGAGAGAGAGAAGAGAGGAGAGAGAGAGAGAGAGAGATCCTACAAAATTGATACTGAAACAAAGTAGATTGGAAGAGACTGAGATAGATAGATAGAGAGAGAGAGAGAGAGACAGAGACAGAGACAGAGACAGAGACGAGAGAGGAGACGAGAGAGAGAAAGGAGAGAGAGATCCTACAAAATTGATACTGAAACAAGGTAGATTGGAACATACTGAGATAGATAGATAGATAGATATACGAATTGCCTGATATATATATATATATATATATATATATATATATATATATATAGATAGATAGATAGATAGATAGATAGATAGATAGATAGATATACGAATTGCCTGAGATGGATAGATAGATAGATAGATAGATAGATATACGAATTGCCTGAGATAGATAGATAGATAGATAGATAGATAGATAGATAGATATACGAATTGACTGAGATAGATAAATAGATAGATAGATAGATAGATAGATAGATAGATAGATATACGAATTGCCTGAGATAGATAGATAGATAGATAGATAGATAGATATACGAATTGCCTGAGATAGATAGATAGATAGATAGATAGATAGATAGATAGATAGATATACGAATTGACTGAGATAGATAGATAGATAGATAGATAGATAGATAGATTGTTGTAGGCCCAATGACAGAAAAGTAAATGTTGAACGTGTGTGTATGTGAAAGAGAAAGAGAAAGAGATAAATAGAGAGATATAACAAGAGAGAGACAGACGGACAGACAGACACACAGATAGACAGACAGAGATGACAAGAGAGAGAGGGTGGAGAAAGAGAAAGAGATAAATAGAGAGATATAACAGAGAGAGAGAGACAGACAGACAGACAGATAGACAGACAGAGATGACACGAGAGAGAGGGGGAGAAAGAGAAAGGGATAAATAGAGAGATATAACAAGAGAGAGAGAGACAGACAGACAGACAGATAGACAGACAGGGATGACAAGAGAGAGAGGGGGAGAAAGAGAAAGAGATAAATAGAGAGATATAACAAGAGAGAGACAGACAGACAGATAGACAGACAGGGATGACAAGAGAGAGAGGGGGAGAAAGAGAAAGAGATATAACAAGAGAGAGAGACAGACAGACAGACAGATAGACAGACAGAGATGACACGAGAGAGAGGGGGCGAAAGAGAAAGGGATAAATAGAGAGATATAACAAGAGAGAGAGAGAGAGACAGACAGACAGACAGATAGACAGAGATGACAAGAGAGAGAGGGGGAGAAAGAGAAAGAGATAAATAGAGAGATATAACAAGCGAGAGAGAGACAGACACACAGATAGACAGACAGAGATGACAAGAGAAGAGGGGGGAGAAAGAGAAAGAGATACATAGAGAGATATAACAAGAGGAGACATACAGTCAGAGTGATATAACAAGAGAGAGAGAGAGTGAGAGAAAGAGAAAGAGATACATAGAGAGATATAACAAGAGAGAGAGAGAGACAGATAGACAGACAGAGATAACAATTGAGAGAGAGTGTGAGAGAAAGAGAAAGAGAAAGGCATAAATAGAGAGATATAACAAGAGAGAGAGAGAGAGAGAGAGAGAGAGAGTGAGAGAAGAGAAAGGGATAAATAGAGAGATATAACAACAGACAGACAGACAGATATTACAAGAGAAAGAGAGAGAAAGTGAGAGAGAGAGAAAGAGAGAGAAAGAGATAAATAGATATAACAAGAAAGACAGAGGCAGAGACAGACAGACAGACAGATATATATATATATATATATATATATATAGAGAGAGAGAGAGGGGGGAGAAAAATAAGGTATAAAAAGTATGGCTTTGGGCTCGGTTAATTAAAACTTGGGTATCCAAAATTTCAGGATTACAGGTCCGAATTCAGCCCAGAATTTTTTAATTTACTCACGGAGTCCAAAATGGTATGACATGTTGGGCTACGGCCTATAGAAATAAAGTTGAAATAATTTATTATTAGAGATTACAAATTTTTGGCGGGAAGTATCAGTTCTTATCGATGAGATTTTATAGAAATTGCTAGTATCATTTTCTTTGAATTCCCGCGAATAACCGGTGCTTTTTTCTGTAAAGTTTAAAGAGTCAGTATTTTAGAAATGAACTTTGCTTGCGGGGACGAACTTTATTTCCTTGCAGCTGGATAAAAAATTATTCAATAGCCATCTTGACTTATTTAAGATTTTCTCTGAACTAAAGTTGATAATCTATGGGGTTAATATTGGAAATGATACTGTAGAAATATAGTTATGATAAATAGTAAATACACTTCTGGTCGAAATCTCAAGACTAGATACAAAATGCTTTGAAGAAATATAAAATACTGTTACTTAAATCGAAATGTATTTGTGAGGTGCGTGCGTATGAAATGGACGTCGACCTGAGTTCAAATCCTGGACAAAGCTACAGTTCACATAGCGCTAATACCCTTGAGAAAGGTATGAACCCAACTACACTCCCTTCCGGGTAAATAGAGCAGACTGAGCTCCTTGACCTTGGTTAGGCAACCAGTCTAGGAGAAGGAAACCTCTGAATTCAATCCTCTTAAATCTCTGCTTGGGGTGATCATTACATGAATAGGTTTAGCCTTAATTAGTGATCTATTTCACTGGGCTCTTTAACGTTGGTTAGGCAACCAGTCTAGGAGAAGGAAACCTCTGAATTCAATCCTCTTAAATCTCCGCTTTGGGTGATCATTACAAGAATAGGCTTAACCTTAATTAGTGATCTATGTAAAAGAAGAAAAAAAGAATTTAAAAAAAGATTAGGAACATTTGCACTTCAAACGCACCTAGGTTATTTCCAGCATTAGATTTCAGATTTTAAAATGTCTATAGGTAAAATTTTAACAAAGTTCGAACAGGACAGGATTGCAAATATGTTTCAATTAAAGTAACACTATTTTGCATTTTTAACTCTTTTGTTTGTTTGTTTGTTGATTTTAACGGCATATCAATCCGTCTAGGGTTATGTCATGCCTAACGGTTAGGAAGTAATCCATATCGTGTATTTATGTTTATACTTTTTAGTAATTTTTAAAAATGTGTTAGCATTATTGGGGATTATGTTGTATGGTATTGATTAGTTTCATGTCTATATTCTATGGTATAATTTTATTTCCCTCAAAAAGGAGAGAATATCCTCCATGTTGACGTTTTCAAACAGATCTTTCATATTGTTTGCTTTAAAATAACGGTTTCTGATGTGAGCAAAAAATTTGAATTCCATGAATAAATGTTTATCTATCAAAGGTGTTTGACATGTTTCACATTGTGATTGTTGTTTTTGTTTGAGTATATAGGAGTACGTTAGTGTTTTGTATCTAGTCTTAAAATCTTAACCAAGAATGTATATTAGAGTTACTCAAAAGTTTGTAAATATTCTAAGGTATTAATCCTTTGAAAGAATGTACGTATTAACACAAGACCATTTTTAAGTACAACTGTTGCATGGCACCTTCTTTACCGGTACTAAATAGGTATATGTTATATACTGGTCTTTTCACTAAGCCAAATCAGCATATAACGTTATATACCTTTCTTACTTCTTACTCTGTCGTCTATTCTTCTGGCCGGCTTTGCTTCTGATCGTCTATCATCTATCTTGGTCTGGTATATCTTCTACAGGTCTCGTCTGGTCTTCTATTGAGGATTCCGGGTCTGGTTTCTCTTGGGGATCATTCCTTATCAGAAGCCCTGTGTCATTGTTTTTTTAGTAATAAACACAAGACTTCGATTTAGGTTGATGTTACTTTATTCCAAATCCCCACCCAGACAATCTGCGCAGATGAGGCTTACATGTTGCTAGCTAGACTTCTAAGTTCTAACTGACTAACTGAGTTGCTTACTCCTTAAACCGGAAGAGGGCCTTCTATGGGGTTCCGGTTCTCACGATTCATCCCCAGAACGCAAGGTCAGAGTGAGGTCAAACGCTGTCACTCACTCTCAAGGCCATCAGCTGTACTAATCGCCATAATGATTTCTACAATACCTTAAAAATGTATTAGGGATCCAATAATTATGTAACACAACTGGTTTGAATTCTGAGTTTTCTAGTAAGGGGAAACGGCAGTATAAGTAGAAGTGGGGTGACGACAGTAAGAGTGTTGCGATTTCAGCTGCTGGTAGACGATGACGACGACAGTGTTGTAGCCTGCGAATAAGGCGTTTGACTCGCTTCTTTTTGCCCCCCCCCCTCAACAAAGAACATTTACTTGAAACCCCATAATTGTGCAAAGAAACCAAACCAATCTTAAACAGACCGGAGATCGAAAGACTGATCATAAGCAGAACAAACAAATATTTATTTCCCCCCTCTATTTTCTTTCCTTCTATACAATATTCCGGCATTCTTTAAGTGTCCGTTACACCATGTGTACAATTATTCGATTCGAAGTTCCGTGAAGGTTTCAGATTACGATATGAAGGTTCCCGAATTCGACAAGAAGGTTCGACAAAAAACACCTGAAGAAGACCGGAGGGCACATCGGACAAAACGTTACGTCTTCTAGATTTTTATTCTAGACTTGTTGCTTAACCAAGGCTAAAGAACCCGTTCTGTCCTACTAATTTTCCATGAGCATTACCGCGAAAAGAAACACAAAGAGATTTGAACTCGAGAGACCGATTGCATTTTCTACTACGATAAACGTTACACATAGTGCGTACCTTGTGTGAAAATATGTAACCAAAAATGGATATGTAATAGTCGTTTCTGATTATTTACTAAGCTAAGCTTAGATGTGACATAAGGTCAGAAGTATGGGGCGCCCAATGAGAATCTAAACTCACTAACAATGGTCTGCAAATCTAGCTTGCGAACCATTAAACCACGTGAGGTGCCCTATTAATGGTGTCTATGGTTCATTTTTTAAAACTTCTTCCCTTTCATTTTTTTTATTACCCGTCCAAAACAAGGCAGGTTTTGGGGTTTTTTTTTAATATTTGATTGAGTGAATTTGAGAATATTTCTTATAAAATTATCAATATTTTTGAAGTCATATGGATTTGATCATCAGACGATGCAAACTCTCTCTCTCGTATAAACAATACCAAACGCCATCTATTGAGAGAAATATAAAGTAAAACACTCACAGAGTACTCGATACTCATAGAAAACGGGAAATTATCGTCAAACAAAGAGTCTCGGACAAGTAGATTTAGTTTCAGTTATAGAACGGGATTGTAAAAAAAATGTTCAGAATGGCTATCCCGTGAATACTCGGGATGATCAGGGAGGAAGTTAAAAGAAAATTTATATTACAGAATTACCAACTTCTGGCGGTTAATATCCGTTCCTATACGTAAGATATAAGAGAAATGACTTGTATAATTTTCTCGCAGTTTTTCTCCAATAATTGTTCATTTTTCTGTAGCTGGATAAAATAATCCAATAGACATCTCTACTTATTCGAGACTTTCTCTAAACTAAAGTGTTTATGTATTTTGCTTGGGGGAGGATCTTTATTTCCTGGCAGCTGGATAAAATAATCCAATAGCCATTCATATTCATTTTAGACTTTCTCTAAACAAAGAGTTTATGACCTTTCAAGATTATGTGGTAGAAAATAAGATAGACAAAATTCTATGTGACATAAAAATGGATTATCCATTCCTGTACAGAAGAACAGACTTAGTTGTAATAAAAAGAGTAACGAGTGTGCTCATTGGCGCTATATCTTCACCTGATGAATGCATCGCATGAAACCAATATGGTTGTGAATGTTCCTTTGTCACCTAATAAATAGATATGTAAAACCTCTATATATTTATCTTATTATATATATATATATATATATATATATATATATATATATATATATGAATTCATATTATTTTCGTCTCCGCTCTCGATAATTTCGGAGTAAAAAAATAAGCTCTGAGGATAATTTTTATAAATCGAAATATTGTTCAATATTAGCTATGAATATGATATGAAATGTTTTCACATTAACAGCATATTGTGTTGTTTTCATTTCATTTTATCTATACTCATATATATATATATATATATATATATATATATATATATATATATATATATATATATAAAGTATAGATAAAAGGAAATGAAAACAACACAATATGCTGTTAATGTGAAAACGTGTGTGTGTGTGTGTGTGTGCGTGTGTGTTGTGTGTGTAAAACTCTCGTGCCATAATTTTACGGCCGTTATTCTTTTTCAACAGCCTCTGGTTAAAAATTAGTCTATCCAAATCGTACAAGATGAAATAGAAAAATGTCAATACTGATTATCTAGTGTTGCTTAACTACCGACAACTTATTTCTTATGAGTGTCGTCACATCAGCTTGATAATAGACTATTCCGTTTTTATTATAAAGAAAGGGAAGGAAAAATCACGCTACACGGAAAAATTTAGAAAGAAAGAAAGATAAAAGGACAATAGTGAGAGAGGTGGTGAGCACACGGAAGTGATAACGCTAATCTGTTACAATTGAACATGATGAAAACATGAAAAGAAAAATGAGTGAGAGAGAGAGAGAGAGAGAGAGAGAGAGAGAGAGAGAGAGAGAGAGTTAAATCAAGATTATTATGCTTTTAGGGGCCGGGTTAACTCAGTCGGTAGAGCGTTCGGCTGGAAACCACAAGGTTCCTAGTTTGATACCGGCCCTCGCCAAATCAGCGTATGAGTAGCGCAGGGATCTGTTCGGTAAAGTAAGGAGCTGATGGTAGGTGTGACGCTCCACCTCAGATGCTAAAAACAATCTCCTTGGTCTAGCGCTATTGAAAAGGGGATAGACTCCCTCGCTGACTGACTGATACCGACTTTAGGCCGCCCCGTCGACTTTTTTTTTTACATATAGAACTATTTTGTAATAGTTCTTAAGAAAAGACATCAAACCTTGAAATAATTAAGTTATCATCATACTGTGCTATATCCCCAGGTCATGCTAGTAACGTATAATCTTCTATCAAATTTAATGATTGAAACTTTATACATGTTTTTTCTGTCCCGGTAGGCAAATGTCCTTTTTTTTAAAAAAAAAGAATTCATGACGATACATGGCTGATTATAAGATATACACATCGACCTTTTTTTATTATTCTGTCCGGAAGGAACATCACAAATTTGAAATAAAAACCTGTCAATTCAAAAAGTTCTAACTTGAGAGATTTCCCGCTTTTTTTTTTTTATTAATCTAATTTTATTTATCATCTTCAAAATGATTTGTACCGAGATTTCAACTGAACTTAGACGAAGTTAAAACTGTTGTCACGTTAAGATGACGAAGAAGAGAAAGAGGAGGATGACAACGCTAGGTTCTATCGAAATGATGTCACACGCAAAGATCTCATTTGCGGGTATTCATTGCTCCAAGATAAAAAGTTGGAACCAAGTTAACAAATCTGAAAATCTTAATATATTAGACATTCGGTGTTTTTCTGTAACTGAAACTACGTCACTGCTTAGGTCTCAATACTCTCAGGAATTGTCTAGATTTATTTATGAGTATTCAATTTAATACATAGAATCATTAATACATAGAATAAATATTATTTATTATCGATATCTCTATGAAAATCCGAGTTAGATTTGCCTCAAAACAACCCATGTTATTAATGCATTTAAAAATCTTCAATGTGTTTTATCACTAAGAAAAAAAGTTTGCATAATATAGTGTGACTAATTTGTATACTGGTTTTAACAGAACCGGGTTTAATAAATAATTACTTGTTATTGATCTCTAATTTTTTTTTGTTCTCCAACGAATTAGAATTAATCCTATAAATGATTTTGTATAGAAACCAATAAGAATATATATTTACAAACCCACGATCAGGAGGTGACACAAGGTCAATTTCTTAAGCGGAGTTTAACATGCTTGAATTCAGAGTTTTCCGTCTCCTAGACTGGTTATCTAGCCATGCTTAAAGAGCCCAGTCTTCCCTGCTATTTACCCAAAGCTGGAGGAAGAATTGGATTCATACCTTTTCCAAGTGCCATGTGAAATGGAAATATCTTCGTCCAGGAATTGAAATCGGGTCGACGAGTCCATTACCTACGACTCTAACCATTAGACTATGTGATTCCAATTAAAATAAGTGGAATCGCTTTATAAGCATTCTTATTTAATTTTATTAGTCTTTCTAATTTGATATATTTCATTATATTAAAACGTATGCTCGGAAGGCGCATATTCTTGCTAGTTCATCTAACTTTGTTTATTATCTCCAAAATGATATGCACCGTGATTTCTCCTGAACTAAGACGAAATTAAAACTGTTGTCACGTCAAAAGATGCTACTTTCCTCCAAAGAGGAAGACAGCATCGCAACGTTCCTGTTTTCTATTGAAATTACGACACACGCAAAGATCTCATTTGCGGGTATTCATCGCTCCAATATCAAAAGCTGGAACTTAGTTAACAATTCTGAAAATATCTATTAATAATGGAGATTCAGTCTCTATTTGTCTTTAACCGAAACTATGTTACTGCTTACATCCCATTACCCAAAATCGCCAATACTTAAAAAAACAAACTTGTATTATATACTATCAAGAAGACATTTGAAATCTCGCTTTTATTCCAGCAACAAGAGGTTAACTAAAAAGTTTACAAATAAATAAATACCAACGATTTTGTTTTATGAGTTTGTTTTGTTTTACGGCATATAGACCTCAGTGGGTTATTTAATGCCGATAGAGTTTTGAAATAAATTCATTCTTAATGCATAATACAATTCTGTTTATCAACTCATGTTTTTTCTATTTGGTTTGGTTTGGTTTGGTTTGTTTTGTTTTACGGCATATCAACCTCAGTGGACCATTTAATGCCGATAAAGTTTTGAAATAAATCAATTCTTAATGGATAATACAATTTTATAAATACATTTTTCTATTTAATCCATAGATGGGACCCTAACAGGTACTACCACTCCGGGTCAGAGTGGACCAGGGAGCAATGGTGATGAAGGGGTGCTCCACATTCCCCAAACCTCCAGAAGTGGAACCTTACCATCAGATAGAGTTTAACGTCATTCCCAGGACATGTAGATCCTCAGTCACCACCTTCTAGCACCCATATGATAAAAAGTGGTTGGGGCTTGCCATAAGGGCAATAGAGTTGGGAAAATCATATAGGAGCTAGGGCTTGACGTGACCAGCCGATTGATCGGAGGGGGCCTCTCCGACCGCCCGTCTAGCCCAAGATAGGGCCAAAGTGGAGTATTGCATGTCATGAACTGCTCATCCACCTGGGCTCTATCCTTAAGCATCACGGGTCACCACCCACGGCCAACAGGTGGCCCCATTGGGGGAGTCTTACCCCTCTGCAGAGATGCAGTCGAACGATTTTGTGTAAAACTTGTGAAAAATATTCCAAACAATTATTTCATTTTCTATATTAAATGGTTTTATTTTAGTATTTTTACTCCTTTATTAAATTTGATGATTTTACTTACTTATGATACAAACCCTCTGATATTGAATTTTTAAGCCCCCTCATGAAATATCTTTCAAAAATTAATTTTTATATCGTCCGGAGAGCGTTTTTTATCCTGCTAGTTAGTTTAATAGAGATTCGGTGTCTGTCTGTCAGTAACTGAAACTGTTACATACTGTGTTTTCACAGTACCAAATCAGCATATAACGTTGTATACCCTTCTTACTTCTTACTCTGGTCGTCTTTTCTTCTGGCCGGCTTTGGTTCTATCTTCTAACATCTTGGTCTGGTATATCTTCTAAGGTCTGGTCTTGTATGGGGATTCCGGGTCTGGTTTCTGTTGGGGATCACTCCTTATCAGAAGCCCTGTGTCATTGTTAGTTTTTAGGTAATAAACACAAGACTTCGATTTACGTTGATGTTACTTTATTTGTAAATCCCAACCAGACATTCTGCGCAGTGAGACTCACATCTTACAAGCTCGGCGTCTAACTTCTAACTGACTTAAACTTACTATCCTTAAACCGGAAGAGGGCCTTCTATGGGGATTCCGGTTCTCACGATCCATCCCCGCAAGGCAAGGTGAGATTGAGGTCAAGCGCCGTCACTCACCCTCAAGGCCATCAGTTGCACTAATCGCCATTATGATTTCTACAATACCTTATAAAAGCATTAGGGATCCAATAATTATGTAACAAAACTAAGTCACTGCTTACGTAACAATACTCACAGGAATTGCATACGTTTATAGATGAGTATTTAATTTATAGTTCAAATCATTAATACATAGAATGTATTTTATTTATCACCGATGTCTCTATGAAAATCCCAGTTAGATTTGCCAAAAAACAGCCCGTGTTATTAGTGCGTTTATCATCCTACAATATCATATGGCATGAATAATTTGCATACTGGTTTTACCAAAACCGGGTTTAATAAATAATTACTTGGTATTATTGATCTTTAATATATTTTTTTCATTTTCGAGTATTCACAAAAATGAAAGAAGAAGGTTTCTTTTGTAAACCGAAATGTTTGAACATTGACACTACGACAATAATAAACTTCCATCCAGGTAACATCCCATGTTTGTCTACATTTCTCCACATACTGTCAGATTGATTTCCTCATCTTACATCTCTCTCTCTCTCTCTCTCTATATATATATATATATATATATATATATATATATATATATATATATATATATATTGATTTCCTCATCTAGGGGAGCTCTAGAACACATTTTATAGACAAAATAGATTACAAAATTTCACCATTTTTTCTCGCCCCTCCTCAATTTTTCGAGTTTAAAATCGGCGAATATTTCGAATTGGAAGCTCAAATTTTGGGGGATTGTCTAACTTTAACCTAGACTATACCTGTATAATATATATATATATATATATATATATATATATATATATATATGGAGGTAAGATGAGGAAATTAATCCGACAGTATATGGAGAAAATGTAGAAACAAATACGGGATGTTCTGATGGATGGACATTTATAGTCGATGTTCGAATATATCGGTTTACAAAGGAAACCTTATTCCGTAGGTCATCAACATTTAACTATAAACGCCAATCAACGAACGGTAACGAAACTTTTACTACACATTTTCTAAATTCAATGCATACAAAACATTCATCATCTTTTATCCACATAAATCCTTGTTTCGTCTTAAATAATTTTATAGTTCTGAAGAAGGTTTCCTATGTAAACCGAAATGTTCGAACATCGACAATAGATTTCCATCCATTATAACATCCCGTGTTTGTTTCTACATTTTACTCCACACACACACACACACACACACACACACACATGTATATATATAATATATTATATATATATATATATATTTGGGAGAATATGTGCTTAATTTGAAGTCGTACCTAATTTTGAAAGTTAATTAATAAATAATTAATTAATTAGGCGGGCGTACCTATTTAAATGTAAGGCTAAACAAATCGAGAAAAATCAATCTCTGTATGTACATTTCGGCCTATTAAGCCTCATCAGCAGAGCTATATCAAAACACATCGCTTGTGTATTTACTTCTCATATATATATATATATATATATATATATATATATATATTATATATATATATATATTGGTTCCTTGTTTGTTTATCATGGACACTCTCAAAAGTTTCGGAGGAGAGGCTTTTTATTCAAATTCTAAAGACAGTATACATCCAATTGTCATATTATTTAATTTCAATCACCAACCATTAATGATACTAAAGACCTAATTAGCGTCTTCTCTACGCATCAGCCTTCTCTTGACCCCCACAGATCTGTCTCTATACGCATCGGCCTTCTCTTGACCCCCACAGAGCTGTATATCTCTGATCCTATTGAAGTCTATCTTATTTACTAATAGTTATTGTCTATTGTCACCGGATGACAACTCTCTCATCTTTCGATCTCTGCTCTCTATAAACTTAATTAAACTGAAACTGAAAACTATTGTAATGTATCCACGGTTCAGTGATTAACACAAATAATGAACTTTTCAATCAATTCTTGTGATTATCTTCTAATAATTCGATATCATTTTAACCCCTGATTCCATTCCTGTCACGTTGTGAGTCATCCCCAGGGGGTGAACTCTTAGAAAAGAGATGAACGTCGTTCACGTTTCTACGTTCTCTTTGCAAGTTCTCTTCGAGAGAGTAGACAAAAGAAGTTTCTCATATACCACTACTTAATCAGAAAATGGATTAGGATCTATATATTAATACTCGTGTTCCTTAATTGTACGACCGTTATTATCTTTCAAACTGTCCAAATATACCAAGAGTATTGGTTTTATTAATATTTTATACACTTATATATATATATATATATATATATATATATATATATATAGTAAATGAAGAAAAAACTCTAAACTTGCTTCATTACAATAATTTATTTCAACCGTATTAATACGGCATCTTCAGGTAATCACAAGAACATGACTATATATATATATATATATATATATATATATATATATGTGTGTGTGTGTGTGTGTGTGTGTTTGCGTGCTCCCAATTTCCTGGTAGAGCACTATAGGCGAAACATTAGTTGAACTTTCACCGTTTAGCATAAGGCATTTACTCGCCTGTTATTTACAGACTTGAGCTCTCTGGTGATTGTAAAAACATACATCCTGTAAGTATGTATCAATTAATTTTTCGCTTCTGACTGACAGTCCCCGACAGGTTAAAGAGCTTAACAGAAGAAGATTCTGTCGGGTTTTGCTCCCGTCTAGAGGTAGCTGTTAAAAAGGTCGAGCCGCACTGATGAGACGTAACCGTCGAAACACGTGTCTGTGGATGACTAGTCTATATTATCATCATCATCATGTCGCGCAGTCTGCACGGATATCCATGACAATCTCTCGCCAACCTTCCCTATCATTCATTGCACCTGGGAGTTCTTCCTCGCTGCAGCCAGCATCTTTACATAGCTGGTCAATGTAGGTCCTGGCTGGGCACCCCACACTAGCATGTCCATGTGTTGGCTTCCACAGGAGAACATCGCTTATGAGTTCGTCCTTGCTTCTCCGGCAGTGTCCTGCATGTCTAGTCCGTCTCACTCGGATGCTCTGTGAGATAGGGGGCAGGTGTCCATATAGCTGTTCCCTAGTGGGGTGCTGTTTCCACGACTTGTTCAATACTGAACGCAACATTCTTGTGCAGGTCCTATCTAGCTTACTCTCAAGGCGCCTCGTCAGGGTCCAGGTGGTGCAGCCATACAGCAGTACTGAATTACTACGGCCTGGAAGAAATGTCGCTTCAGCTTGTCAGTAAGATCAGATTTCCATATGCCTATATATATATATATATATATATATATATATATATATATATATAGTGTATGTGTACAACACATTTAAGATGCATTTGTTACCATTGGTTTCCAGGCAGCATGTTAGCCACCCTTCATCAAGACAACGCGCCTGTTTAAGAAATACAGAGAATGTCCCTTCATTTAAGACGTGTTGTACACTATAAATAAATAAATACAGCTCTTACACACGTAATTGAGCACTTTATTTTCAATTCTCCAATACTAAAAAAGGACACTAATATATATATATATATATATATATATATATATATATATATGTGTGTGTGTGTGTGTGTGTGTGTGTGTGTGTGTGTGTGTGTTTATTTTTAGTTTTTACGATTTTTGTTGTTTTTTCTAAAATCACAAAATCAATATAATTCATTTAAGAACCCGCTCTTATTTGAGTATGTGTTGTCTGTCACCTCAGGTACACATTTCCCATGCCAATATGTGTTGAAAAATATATTTCTTCTCATGTTATTGTTATGGTAAGTTACCACACACGCATGAACACTTCCAACTATAAATAGATAAAAGAATAAAAAGATTCAGGAGAAAGCTCTAACCGCATCAGCGTGGATATGGCAGTCCTATATTGTGACATTAAACCGACAAAGTCTGGTGGTATCGTGAGATACTGCTAGGGCGCTCCGGGTTAGTGGTATGATGCTTCGGCCCCGAAACCATGCATGAACCCAGAGTCATCATCTGATGAAGGTTTTGTTGGTTGCAATGCTACTGTGTAAATAGCAGTTATTGTATGAATATTATTAGCAGCAAGTTCTGCACTTAAGCGAAAGTCAATATTTCAGCGGATAGTTGATAAGACCGCCTCGTGACTGCCTTCTCATTTTGTATATTTTTGTACAACTGTTCTTTGTTAATATATTTGTTTACTCATTTCCTCACTTGTGTCTTTATTTTGGCCCGTAACAAGGCCACAACAGTTATGAAACAAAAAAATCCTTATGTTCTGTTGTGTAAGTTACACTCCACCACAGCCCATGTTGATTTCACTGTCATTCTTATTAAGAATGTTTTTGTTTTTCAATTGGATTATTTCTACTTTTATGGGGGTGGGAGGGAAGTTCTCTAACGAGAAGAGCTACTTTGGTTTGAATTCAGAGTTTTCCTTCTTCTATTTGATTTCCGGATCTTTTTTTCCACGTTTTTTGGGACCGTTCCAAGTGCACCAACTACAATCGGTATCACTTTCACCCTCAAATTCCACAGCTTTTTCAATTCTCTCGCAAGGTCCAGGTATTTGTCCATCTGGTTTTCTTTCAGCTTCACCCTTGATCTACTGGAATCGATTGCCATACCAAAGTTAAAGACCGTAGACAGTCCTATTTTATCCATAGCTGACCATAGACAGTCCTATTTTATCCATAGCCGACCGTAGACATTCCTACTTTATCCATAGCTGACCGTAGACATTCCTATTTATCCATAGCTGACCGTAGACATTCCTACTTTATCCATAGCTGACCGTAGACAGTCCTACTTTATCCATAGCTGAAGGGAGAATAATTGTATTTGTAGCTTTCCCAAGAATAGTAGCACAATAGGGAAAAGCAAACAGTTGCCTCCAGGATTTGAACTCGTCTCACCGTGTTCATTTCTAACAACGATAACCATTATACTACGCGCTACCACAAAAGCAGTTTACAGGGCGTGTAATTGGAACTCGCGCGTTACAATAAAGGAAAGGGATGCCAACTAAGGCTATAAATGAATGAGCATCTGTCTCTTAGCTATTTCGAAAACAGAGCACAAAATAGAAACAGTTGTTCCTTGTCCCCGGAGATTCTAATTCCAATGCAGTACCCCCACTATTGCCCTAAAGTAGTTTGCGGGCCACGTGTTTGATCCCCTTTGTGTAGTGAGTGAAGACTTGCTGCATAGACAATGCCTGTTTTCCATACAACCTTTGCCCAAGGGTGACCCGGGAAGGAATAATAAATTACAATGTTTTCAATATTCAGATCCATTGTTTCGCGAGACTCTGTTGGATGGCACAGATATGTACGTGATATCGTTTGAAGATTAAGATTTTGTTGTTGTTGTA
>CM042172.1:44062416-44077416 GCA_023376005.1 Doryteuthis pealeii
ATTCCAAACAATTATTTAATTTTCTATACTAAATGGTTTTATTTTATTTTTTTACTCCTTTAATAAATTTGATGATTTTACTTACTTATGATACAAACCCTCTGATATTGAATTTTTAAGCCCCCTCATGAAATATCTTTGAAAAATTAATTTTTATATCGTCCGGAGAGCGTTTTTTATTCTGCTAGTTAGTTTAATAGAGATTCGGTGTCTGTCTGTCTGTCTGTAACTGAAGCTAAGTCACTGCTTACTTAACAATACCCACAGGAATTGCGTAGGTTTATAAATGAGTATTTAATTTATAGTTCAAATTACTAATACATAGAATGTATTTTATTTATCACCGATGTCTCTATGAAAATCCCAGTTAGATTTGCCAAAAAACAGTCCATGTTATTAGTGCGTTTATAATCCTACAATATTATATGGCATGAATAATTTGCATACTGGTTTTACCAAAACCGTGTTTAATAAATAATTACTTGATATTATTGATCTTTAATATATTTTTTTCATTTTCAAAATGGAAATTGGTCTGGAGTTTTATCAGTAAACCAAAAGAACCGGTGGCTGGGTGGACACGACGCATGAGTGGCCTGCCGGGGAAAAATGCGTGGTTACGTACGCGTCGTGAATTTTGTAACAAAAGAAAAATGTTCGATCCTCGATGGATGCTCTACTCTTGTGTGCTTGTGTCACATCCTACTGATCGAAAAAAATAATAAATAAATTTGGATTAAAAAAAAAAAGCAAAACGGAAGAAAAATACGATTAAAAAGAATATATTTAAAAAAAGACATCAGAACATGAAGTCATTAAGAATCAATATACCTCGGTTTATGATTACTTTCATAATTCAAAGGCGTCCCGTCATGGTGTACTGGTTAGCAAGTTAGTCTTGCAGATCCAAATGAATACTAAATAGCAAGTTCGCTCCTCGCTAGATGCCCGTTACTTGCGATAATATGTCACATCTTACCCCTGGCGAAAGGTTTGAGTAAAAAGAATGTTCCACCGTGATGTACTAGCTTGGAAGCTAGTCTCGCTGATCCTTTAGTAATGGATAGCGAGTTCAGTCCTCGCCGGAAGCCCCATACTTTCGACTTTGTGTCACATCCAGGCTGTGACGAAAAGGTTGGGTAAATAAATATGGCGTCCCATCGTGACGTAATGGTTAGCAAGCTAGTCCTGCATATCCATATTCCTGAAGGTAGAGTTCGATTCTCGCGAGCATTATTCAATATTGGATATCGGTTGAGAGGAGACTTTTGGCTTGGGTACCGCTGCATCGATGTATGGGTGGAAATCGGTCTGGGGTTACAATAGTCAAGCAAAAGATATTTTGGAAAAGGCCCCATTTAGATTTTGACGCATCATGTTTTATGTAACTTTTATAGTTTTGTAAACTTTAGTCTACTTTGCTCAATTATTGCTCAGGTCTCCTCTCAACCGATATCCAATATTGAATAATCCTCGTATTTGATCACCTACGAATACTGAGTAATTCGATTAAAATCTGTTTTAGAATAACTAGACTGCATCAAAATTCATTCTATTGTATATAGCAGTACTTATTTATTTACTGCATCGGTATGTGGATGGAAATCAGTCTGGGGTTACATTAGTCAAACAAAACATAGACTTCTTTGTGTCGCTTTGTTGTTTGCTTCGACATTCAAGTGGAACTTGTGGAAGGTTTTTTTTTTGTATTGATGAAGTTACGAATTGAAAGATTAAAAGATTTTATTTTCTATGTTAAACCAATTGAAACATTTGAGCCCTAATTTATCAAAGACAATTAAATCAAAACTCAGTCTTTAAATATAAAACAACTTCCGAATTCAAAATAACTCTCTTTATTTGGAGAAAAAAAATATATATATAATTTTCACTCCTTTCGAGTTTTTCACATCAGCTGAAGCTGATGGTATTTCACTGGAGTCTGCGTGACAACATATCTCCTTGGGTCTCCAGGACTTTCCTGATTATTTTAGCAGATTGCAGCAATGCAGTAGTCTGGATGGTCTCGATTCTTCCTCTGATTTCCATATCCTCCAATCTCTTTTCCAAGTTTATTGGTACCGTTCCAAGTGCACCAACTACAATTGGTATCACTTTCCCTCTCATATTCCACAGCTTATTCAATTCTCAATTTCAAGGCCCATGTATTTGTCCATCTTTTCGTTTTCTTTCAGCTTCACCCTGTGATCTGATGGAACCGCAAAGTCCACCAGTTGACACGTTCTCTATTTTTTTTTCTTTTTCTTATTTATTTTTTTTTTTTGTTAATCAATACTAGGTCTGGTCTGCTGGCTGGGATAAGGTGATCCGTCTTTATCTCAAAGTCCCAGAGAATTTTATGCATTTCATTCTCAAGAACAGATTCTGGTTTATGCATATACCATTTTGTTGTATGGTCAATTTTTTTTTTTTCATAATTCCCAGTGGATTACCTTCCCAACCCAGTCGTGCCTAGTTTTGTATTCCCGTTGTGCTAGTTGGCTACATTCGCTTAATACAAATGTGTGTATTAAAACATTCTGTGGGTGACGATAGCCGAGCGATTAAGCTGTCCGACTGATGCTAAATCGATCGCAGTTTTATCTCGGCTGTAGGTAGCTCACAAAATGTCTAGCCACACTGAAGAGATATGATAAGTCGAAACACGTGTCTGTGGATGACTATATATATATATATATTATATATATATATATATTATATATATTATATATATTATATTGTGTGTGTGTGTGTGTGTGTGTGTGTGTCTGTGTGTGATATATATATATATATATATATATATATATATATATATATGGATTTAGTGCGAAGCATGAGAAAATGCGAGTTAAATGAGAAACTGAGTTGGATGTTATGTACTACTAACAAAGAAGTATACGTGGACTTCACATCGATAATATATATATATATATATATATATATATATATATATATGGGGTGTATTTCAAAAGAACAACTAAACCTAATTGAAAACTCATTAGCCTTCAACAGAGCCAAACACACACACACACACACACACACACACACACAATTTGTTGAGAAAAAATTAAAAAAACAAATACCCTAAAAGAAATATTTCCGTTTGTGTTATCACTTTTTGTTCACCTTATTTATCTATCTATCTATCTATCTATCTCCATATATATATATATATATATATATATTATATATATATATATATATATATATATATGGAGATAGGATGGATGTAGTATAATTTGACAGTATCAGGTAGTAAAAGGATGGTGAACAAGAAATGATAACTCAAAACAAATCTAAGAAACGTTTCAACTCTTAGATTTGTTTCGAGTTATCATTTCTTGTTCACCATCCTTTTACCTACCTGATACTGTCAAATTCTACTACACCCATCCTATCTTCATATATATATATATATATATATATATATATATATATATATATATATATATATATATATACGCTTATGGCAAATTCCAACACAGATCTTCAATTTCTACAGACTATTCCGTTAATACGTAGATATTCCTCAACGTATCTAATGTCGTCTCCCATATGATAACTCATTTGCAAAACTTTTAGAGAGAAAAAAATCTTTTCTTTTCTTTAAGTTTTCTATTGATCGTGCTGGGTTTATCGAGTGCAGCACAAAATCCTTTCCTTCTTTCTTTTAAAATTCTTCTCTGACTATCAAACAAAAGAAAGCTTAGTAGATGTCATTCAGGATGGACTGTCAGTGGTATCTTTAGGTATCGAGTAAAAACCCAGCGTGGGGTTTTAAGAGAGTTAAATTAAAACTGAAAACTAAATACAATATAATAGGCACTGGCAAAATGAGCCTAAAATGCGTTTTTGACAAAATGACTTTAGCCCCCCCCCCCTACAGAAAATAATTTACCAAAAATCAGGGAATTATCGGATTTTAATGAAATTTTCAGTGTTTATTTATCAATGAATGATCTTTATAATGCATTATTTATTTCATTTCAAAACTTTCTCATTTTTTTCAGGTCACTTAATTTTGACCCCCCCCCCCTTATGTTGGGGGCGTAACCATTTTTCAAGAGTGTCTTATACTGTACTAATTACAGTATAAATAAAGAGATAAAAGACCGAAGTTATGAATAGAAACAAAAAAAATATTTACGTTGGCTTTTCTATTAGAAAATAAGTACCGAAAATCGAAAAATAAAATGTAAAAAAATAATAGATAATTAATTTTTTGGAGATTTCTTTTTACTCATTTCGATAATTATTTAATTGGCTACTATCTTATAAAAGAAAAAAATATACATCGATATTTTTTCTGCTTAAAAAGGGGGTACATTTTCAATCGAGTTTTTCTTCAAAAAGTATACTTTGATGCAATAAAATAAGGTTTGCATTAAATAGATATTTATTTCTAGAATCTAAAAATATAACATTTTAAACTTAACATCAGATTTTTCACATTTTAAATGAATTTATATATTAATTTTTCATAGCAAAAATACTAAATTAAAGTTTTGAAATAAAATAACTGATGCATTATAAAATTCATTAATTGTTAAATCAATACTGAAAATTTCATTAAAATTGGATAATAACCTGATTTTTGGTAAATTTTTTTGCAATCGCGAATGTTACAGTAAAATTGTAAACAAGCACTTAAAACCATCGAAAAGGAGACAGAGTGGCGGATCGCGTCGAAATTGACCAAAACAAATCGTTTTAAATGTATTAAAAATAAACTGCATATGTAATGATATTTTTCTTTTTTTTTAATGATGGTCATTATGTTAGATATTAATGACAGCTTCATCATCATCATCATCATGTCGCACCTGCAGCACGGATATCCAATGACAATCTCTCGCCAACCTTCCCTATCATTCATTGTACCTAGGAGCTCCTCTGCGGGGCAGCCAGCATCTTCACATAGTTGGTCAATGTAGGTCTTTGCTGGGCACCCCAAACTTGCATGTCCATGTGTTGGTTTCCACAGTAGAATGTCGCTTATGAGTTCATCCTTGCTTCTCCAGCAGTGTCCTGCATGTCTTGTCCGTCTCAATCGGATAGTTTGTGAGATGGGGGCAGGTGACCGTACAGCTGCTTCCTTGTGGGGTGCTGTTTCCATGACTTGCTCAAGACTGCACGCAGCATTCTTGTGCAGCTCCCATCTAGCTTATTCTCAAGACGATTTGTTAGGGTCCAAGTGGTGTAGCCATATAGCAGCACCGACACAACCACAGCCTGGAAGAACTGTCGCCTTAGCTTGTCAGAGAGATCGGACCTCCATATGACTGATAATCTATTTGTGGCCGACCATGCCTTTGCTATCCGTGTATTAACATCGCTCTCTGTGGATGAGATATTACCACCTAGGTACGTGAATTGTTCTACTGGCTTAAGTGGCTTGCCGTTGAGTGTGGAGATGTCTCCTTTATTTTTGAAACTCTTGAACTCTGTTTTATCGGAGTTCACATAGAGGCCTATATTCTTTGCTGCATCCTCTAAGCTATGTAGCAGTGATTCAGCCTGTGCCGGTGTCTGGGGCTTTAAAATATACCACCGGTAGAGGGGAAAGACTCCTCGCCCAATGGGGCAACCTGTTAGCCATGGCTGGTGACCCTTGATGCGCAAGGAATGATACCCTGGTGGCTGAGTATTCAATGTCATGCAATACACCACTTTGGCCCTTACCGATCGCCCGTCCAGCCCAAGAAAAGGCAAAAGTGGAGTTTTGCATGTCAGTGACTGCTCAGCCACAAAGATTCCATCCTCAACCATCACAAGTCGCCACTCACAGCCAAACGGATACGGCGGCACTAGTAAAAATACTGGTTGATTAGTAGATTAGTTGGATTTTCCGGTATGTCAACCCTTGTTGGGTCATTTTATGCCGAATACATTTTTGCTATTTCTCTGAATGTTTGAGATGAGGCTTGATGATTTGTATTATTTGGATTATTCGGACTATTGTCCTCATCTTTATTGTTATCTACACTATTTCTCTGAATGTTTGAGATGAGGCTTGATGATTAGTATTATCTTCATTATTCGGACTATTGTCCTCATCTTCATTGTTATCTACACTATTTCTCTGAATGTTTGAGATGAGGCTTGATGATTAGTATTATCTACGTTATTCGGACTATTGTCCTCATCTTTATTGTTATCTACACTATTTCTCTGAATGTTTGAGATGAGGCTTGATGATTAGTATTATCTGCATTATTCGGACTATTGTCCTCATCTTCATTGTTATCTGCACTATTTCTCTGAATGTTTGAGATGAGGCTTGATGATTAGCATTATCTGCATTATTCGGACTATTGTCCTCATCTTCATTGTTATCTGCACTATTTCTCTGAATGTTTGAGATGAGGCTTGATGATTAGTATTATCTTCATTATTCGGACTATTGTCCTCATCTTTATTGTTATCTACACTATTTCTCTGAATGTTTGAGATGAGGCTTGATGATTAGTATTATCTGCATTAGTATTGTCCCCATCTTCATTGTTATTTGTACAACGTTTCGGCCGATATGCCCTCCAGCCTTCAGGTATTTTTTTCGGACTCGGGAACCTTCTTTTCGGACTCTGGAACTTTCTTGATGGCTTCCGATTACGATAAGAAAGTTCCCGAGTTCGAAAAGAAGGTTCCCGAGTCCGAGAAGATTCCCGAGCCCGACAAGAAATACCTGAAGAAGGCCGGAGGGCATATCGGCCGAAACGTTGTACAAATAACAATGAAAATGGGGACAATAGTCCGAATAATGCAGATGATACATTTTTGCTTTATTCATTTCTGATGGAACTCAATTTTTTTTATAACTGAATTTTTAAAATATTTTTAACTCATATTTTTCTATTTAACACATAGATGGGACCTTAACAGGTACTACCACTCCGGGTCAGAGTGAACTTGGGAGTAATGACGATGAACTGCAATAACAGGAATAATTTGTTGATTTAGAAAGCAATGAAGAATTGAAGCCGAAATTTAAGAGATGGTTGTCATCATCATTTCTCGTTTCAGCACAATATTACAAATCTTTCTCTTCGTTTCTGAGCTGTTATGAAAAGTTCCAAAATTTGGCTCCATTATTGACTGTTTGTATTATTTGTATATTCTCCCCAGTCTAGTGCTAGCAAAAAGGGGATAGACTCCCTCACTCCCCGGCTAATATCAACAATAGGTCACTACACTAACTTTACTTAATGAAGATATAACAATATTGTATCTATTTCTCTGAATTTTTTAGACGAAGCTTGATAATTTTGATTTTTTTTTTAACTATAGGTTCCCATGTTGTATTCATATTTATACTTAGTCTACTTAAGAGCTTACTATAGTCTAACATATGAACTGATTCAATAAAGATGAGGACAATAGTCCGAATAATACAAATAATACAAATTATCAAGCCTCATCTAAAAAAAAAATTCGGAGAAATAGCATTGTTGATTACTTTGCAAAAAAATGCTGCCCAAATGTGAATAACGCAGAATCTAAGGTAAAGTGAGACGCTGATGGTAGGTGTGGCGCTCCACCTCAGACGGAAATACAATCTCCTTGGTCTAGCACTAATGAATAACGCAGAATTTAGGGTATGTCCGGTTTAGCTCAGTTGGTAGAGCGTCCGCCAAGGAACCACAAGATTCCAGGTTCGATACCGACCCTCACCAACAACGTATGAGTAGCACAGTGAGGAGCTGGTATTAGGTGTGGCACTCCACCTCAGACGCAAATACAATCTCCTTGGTCTAGCACTAATGAAAAGAGGATAGACTCCCTCGCCGTCTGGCTACCGACGATTTTACTTTAAACAAGCTTTCATTGGTAATAATGGAAATCTGATCTCAATAAAGAGGTTAAAGAGACAATTATTCCAATCTGTAATAGTGTCAGTGCTACAATCGGCTACACCACTTGGATTCTCACGAAGCGCCTAGAGAACAAGCTAGATGGGAGTTGCTCAACATCCGACAGTAAGGCAACTATCCAGCCACTTGTGCCCTATCAAACAAACCACCCGAGTAAAACGAACAAGGAATGCTGGACACTGCTAGAAATGCAAGGATGATCTCATAAGTGACGTTCTCTTGTTGAAACCTTCACATTGGCATGCTAGTGTGGGTCACCCAGCAAGAAACTACATCGATTAGCTCTGCGTGGATTCTGGATGCTGTGCAGAGGACCTCCCAGTGGCAATGACTGATAGGGATGTTTGTCGGGAAATTTTCATGGATATCTGTGCTGCCAGCACGACTTGATGATGATGATGATGATGATGATGATGAGGAGGAGGAGGAGGAAGAGGGGGAGAAGGGGGAGGAATAACTTTTCCTACCAAGAATCAATTGTTATTTGTAAGTTCTCCTCATCACCAAGGCACGAATTCCCTTGACACTTTCTCGCCATCCGTCCCTATCGACAATCACTTTTAGCAGGTCCTCAACACGGCGTCCAATGTCCGCACAAAGCTGATCAATGTCATTATAAATAACTTGTCTCTATATATTAATACTCATGTTCCTTAAAAGTACGACCATTATCATCTTGCAACACCCTCTGGTTCAAGATGAGACCGTCCAAATAGGCCATGATGAAATGCGAAAATTATCTGATGTTGCTTATCCGCCAAATTCTTATTTTTCATGAGTGTCACCCCAGCTAAATAATGGACCATTCCGTTTTCTATACAGAAAGAATATAATAAGAAAGATAATGGAAAGTTGAAAAGAAGGAAAGAAAGAAAAAAGATTGAGAGGGAGTTAAATCAATCTTATTATACTTCTTGTATATTGAACAATATAGCAATAGCTCTCAACATATCAAACGTGGTAATAATTAAATTGTCGTTCTGTTGTATATCCACAGGTCCTGTTAGTCAATTATCCAACTGTTCGTAAAAATAAAGAATAAAAAAATGTTCAACATAACCAGATACTTTTATTATACCGTCAGCTATAAAAATGCATTTTGACAAGCTTATTTCAGAATAAGACAATTCTTTCGCTCAAAAAATCTGCAGTTGTAGATAAAGAAAAAGGAACTGATTTCGCCTGTAGAAAATTTAGTAATTATGTTTTTTTTATGAATGCATGGGCGTTCTGTGTTAAATGAATAATGACGTCTTTGTTACCTGCTCATTAGCTACATGATTTCAAAAGATAACCTGCTAATGTCAGATCCTATGCAAATTTCCTGGCTTAAAACTATAAATATACACTGCTACATTAATGAAAACTAGCAGGATATGCCACAGTATGAGAATCCAATTATTACAAGGTTTGATATGTGGAGAAAGGTAGACAAACACGGGATGTTATGGAAACTGGATGTTTATTGTCGACGATGAAACGTTTCGGTCTCTTAATTAGACCATCTTCAGGACTTGGATATAGTAGTCGCTTCGATTATGGACATTCTCAAAATGCTGAAACGGAAGGTCGTCAGTAGGGAGAGGGGTGGTTGGGGGTGATTAGTCGATTTTCTTCTCACTAGATGGGGAGTGTCAGAATGGTGGATGGTGGTACCACAGGTGTTGGTCTACAAAGTTGGATTGTTGGGGATTGGTTAATCCCCAAGGTTTGATATGTTTACTTCAAAACTATTTCAATATAGTTCAATATGAAAGTAAGTAAAGTAGTCGGGGTGGCCTAATCTTGGTATCAGCCAATCAGCGTGGAAGTCTATCCCCTTTTCACTAGCACTAGACCAAGGAGATTGTTTTTGGGTCTGAGATGGAGCGCCTCGCCTACCATCAGCTCCTTACTTTACCGCATAGATCCCTGTGCTACTCATACGCTGAGGGCCGGCATCGAACTAGGAACCTTGTGGTTTCAAGCCGAACGCTCTACCGACTGAGCTAACCCGGACCGTGTATAATAATCTTGATTTAACTCTCTCACCGCCCTCTCGGCTGTGGCATTAGAATGCACCGACTGCACCTCTGCAGAGGGGTAAGACTCCCCCAATGGGGCCACCTGTTGGCCGTGGGTGGCGACCTGTGATGCTTAAGGATAGAGCCCAGGTGGTTGAGCAGTTCATGGCTCGCAATACTCCACTTTGGACCTATCTGGGCTAGACGGGCGATCGGAGAGGCCCCCTCTGATCAATCGGCTGGTCACGTCAAGCCCTAGCACCTATATGATTGCCCCAACCCTATTACCCTTATGACAAGCTTCAACCCCTTTTTATCATATGGGTGCTAGAAGGTGGTGACTGAGGGTCTACATGTCCTGGGAATGACGTTAAACTCTATCTGATGGTGAGGTTCCAGTTTTGGAGGTTTGGGGAATATGGAGCACCCCTTCATCACCATTGCTCCCTGGTTCACTCAGACCCGGAGTGGTAAAACCTATGGGTTAAATAGAAAAACATGAGTTGATAAACAAAATTGTATTATGCATTAAGAATTGATTTATTTCAAAACTTTATCGGCATTAAATAACCCACTGAGGTTGATATGCCGTAAAACAAAACAAAACTAAATTAACTCTCTCACTCCTTTTTTCCTTCCTCCCTTCTTTTCATCTTTTTACTATGTTCGATTGAAAAAGATTAGCGTTATCGCTTTCAAACGCTCACCCCCCCCTCTTTCTATCTTTCCCCTAATCTCTTTCTTTTTTTAATTATATTTTACTGAATAGCATGTCTTTTTTATCCCCTTCTTTCTTTATGATAAAAACAAAATCGCCCATTATTTAGCCGTGGTGACGACACTCATAAGAAATGATTAAGAATTCGGTAGATAAGAAACACCAGATAATCAGTATTTACTTTCTTTCTTTTAATCTTAGACAATTTGGAAGGTCTCATTTTTAACAAGATTATGTTGAAAGATGATAGCGGTCGTTCAATTAAGGAACACGAGTATTGATATATAGATGTTTCCCTGTCGGTTTAATGTAGAAATAGATTAGCTTTGATTATTATTTTCTTAAGATTCCAGATTCCAAACACGCGTGTGAGAATTTGGCTAATTGAACGAGAGTCGCCATTGCGGTTCGTCTCACTCAACGGTCAACTAAAGACTGATTTCCCTAACTAACTTCTCACATTTGCACTCGCGAAAGGGAAGGGTCGATCAAAACACAAGTCAGAAAGTGCAAATTATCTTTCCTCTCGTATTTTCCCATTAACCGTTATTTTAAAATCTACGCTACTGTGCATAATTAACAGGCCACCCATCAATTGTGACAAACACTTTGGACTTTTCTTACCATTTTACTCTATAATATTATATATAATAATGATAGAAAAACAGTTAGATATATTAAATATACTAGCAAAAAACACCCTCCGGTAGGTGTAAAAATTATTTTTTTAAAAAGATATTGCCTAAGGTTATGGGAATTTGTTTTGTTTTATGACATACACTCATACATAATTCTACAAAATTTTATTAAAAATATCCTAATGTTAGTGTAAAACATTTTTAACAAATTTTATCTCGATTTTATCAACGTCCAAAAGTACGTATAAAGGATTTTTGACACGCTCTTTCGTAAAAAAATGTAAACAGATCTTATATTTTTAAAATAATAGACAAAATAGTCTCCCTGTCGAAATTCAGATAAATATGTTTTCTTTTTTAATAAAATCAAGTTTCTAACAGTTAAAATCAAATTAATTCAAACAGGTTTGCTCTTTATTCTATATATTGAAGATTTTGGGTAATGTCACGTAAGCAGTGGCGTAGTTTCGGTTACAGACAAATAGAGACCGAATTTCCATTATTAATAGAGATAAAAAAGAAAGCAAATAACTGAGTTTGAATTCAGTGCCACACAGGAAATGTGGAATTTCTTGATACAATGTGTGTGTTTGTGTGTGTGTGTGTGTGTGTGTGTGTTTGTGTGTGTGTGTGTGTGTGTGCATAACTGCATTTAACTAAAATTCACATTGTCTTTATATATATATTCGAACATTTCGGAAATTCTCCGTATTTCAACCGATTTCATTTAAAACAATAAGGATTTACTCTGACGAAGGCTGTTATTTCTTTGGTTACTAAAAAATTCAGTCGTTTTTTCTATTATTGTTATTTTATTTCATTTTGTACTTAAAATAATAATATATAAATACATGTATGCATGGATAAACTCCTGGCTGAAACACGTGTCAGTAAAATAAAATAAAATAAATCCTGTTTTATCCATTCAACATTTTCTTTCCTTTCCTTTTCTTTTCAACATATATATATATATATATATATATATATATATATGTGTGTGTGTGTGTGTGTGTGTGTGTGTGTGTGTGTGTGAAAGACAATTGTTGGTCGTTGATATCAACTGTCGAAAATTTCCTTGCTACCCTGTTTGAACCAGAGGAACTTGTTGACAGTCGGATCTTTCCGAGGGTTGACAGTGAACTGAATGGATCCCCGTGTCTTTTTCGCATGCCAAACTAGGCCCAGGTTTTGCGGGAGACAATGACAAGGCAGAATATGGCCCCTTTTGCATCATATCTCCATCCATGTCTTCACGGAAGCTCCCCGAGACTTCCTCCATGAATTGATCGCTTCATAAGTGTCACGTAAAGAAGCCTCCCTCCCAGGGAGCATTCATTGTAGAGAATGATCCAGTTATTCATGGTTGTCCTTTAACAACCCCTTCACTGAATGGAAGAGAAAGCATTTCTGAATTTCTTGTTCTTGAATTCTGACTTGCCATTGGGTACGAGGAATATGTCATGTGTCCAATCACAGACACGCGCGCGAACACAATTATATACTGCTGAGACTGAAGAATACACCGACTGTACAAACTGTAAGTAGTAAGTAAAGTCGTCGGGGCGGCCTAATGTCGGTATCAGCCAATCAGCGAGGGAGTCTATCCCTTTTTCACTAGCGCTAGACCAAGGAGATTGTTTTAGCATCTGAGGTGGAGCGCTACACCTACCATCAGCTCCTTACTTTACCGCACAGATCCCTGTGATACTCATACGCTGAGTCGGTGAGGACCGGTATCGAACTAGGAACCTTGTGGTTTCTAGCCTAACGCTCTGCCGACTGAGCTAACCCGGCCCTTAATGGGACCACCTTTGGTTGTGGGTGGTTAACCGTGATGTTTAAGGACGGAATCCTGGTGGCTGAGCAGTTCGTAACATGCAACACTTGCAATTTCTTGTCCTTGAATTTTGACTTGCCATTGGGTACGAGGGCTGTGTCGTGTGCTCAATCGCAGACACGCGCGCACGCGAACACAATTATATACCAACCTATCGGTTGGGTCAAAAAAATACACCGACTGCACAAACTGTAAAATCCCCCCAATGGGAACACCTATTTGCTGTGTGTGGCGACACGTGATGTTTAAGGACGGAAACCTGGTGGTTGAGCAGTTCGTAACATGGAACACTCCACTTTAGTCCTTACTTAGGCTAGAGGGGCGGCTGGAGAGATCCCCTCCGATCAATCGGTTAGTCACGCCAAGCTGGACTCCCTCGTTGATTTCGACGCACGAGGGTTCATCCAATGACGAACATACTCAGTGGTTTGTTTATAGAGGTGAAGGCTTATGTTGGATCATCCGCACTTTTAGGCACAGTCGATAAGAAAGAATTGGTGCTCAAGGAATGCCATGAACCCAATCAACGACTGATCTCAGAATTTTCAAATTAGGAGTTTTCCTTCTCCTAGACTGGTTACATATCCAAAGTTAAAGAGCTCAGTCTGCCCTACTATTTTACCCGTTTCTGGGGGGGGGGGTAGAATATATGGATTCATACCTTTCCCAAGGTTATTAGCGATATGTGAAATGAAAGCAGACTTGTCTAGGATTTGAACTCGGGTCGACGAATCTATTTTCTACGACTATTATGCCACACACCTCCAAGCCCTAGACGTACATGATTTTCCCGACCATATTTCCCTTAATGCAAGCCACAACCCTTTGTTGTATTGTCCTCGGCCGGAAAACGAAGCTTCCGGCAAAAAAGACAAAGAGAAATATAAACATATATTTTTTTAAAAAGGGGGAAAACGGAAGTGAGGCTTTCCGGTCAAAGAAGCAGGGAGAAGATAAAGGAATATATAACAAGTGTCCGTTATCAGATCAAAAGATAAATATTCGTAGGAGTATCTATCAATATAAAAGGCCTGAGGGTTCGAGCCGAGGTCAGTTAGACAGGAGACAACGGACGGAGAACAAGTGAGTGACAGACGCTCACGGTCCATTACAGCCAACGGCTGTGGGACACACCAGCCCCCTTTACCTCACCATCGCCAGTCATCTCAATAGTAGAAGTCATTGTCAACCCTCAGTCAACGCTCGCCACCCACCACGCGAGGAAGAAAGAAATAAGCTCAAAGATTTTACAATACCCATGTGTTGTGATTTTCTAAGTCCGACTACTACACACTTCGCTACGTGACCATATATACCCGCTATGTATACAGATACCCGAAGTAGGGCCGTGAATTTGAGGCCGCTACGCAACACCTTTTTATCGTAGATGTGCTAGAAGGCGATGACTGAGGGTCTTGTAGTCCAGGGTATGACGTTAAACTGTATCCAATGGTGAAGTTCCAATTTGGCTCTTTGGGGGAGCTTGGAGTACCTCTTCATCACCATTACTCCCTGATCCACAGCTGACCCAGAGTGGTAGTACCTGTTAAGGTCACATCTATGGATTAAACAGAAGAAAAAATGAGTCCTAAAGATGTGTTTAAAATAAGAGTTTAAAAACGAATTGAATACCCAACTAGAATAAATAACACACACAATTCTCTGTGACTTTGAGGTATTGACGGATCACTTTATCCCGGCCAGGAGACCAGATTGTAGAATAATAACAAGTCCAATTACCGTCGAATTGGCAAGACAAGACAGCAAGCAGTCATAACTGAAATACGATTCTGGTTTGCTGCAAAGACTACTGCAAAGTGGCAGGATTTATGGAGCCTCAGAGGATCCTACAAACCAAGCAGCCAATCAGGACTCAGGGAATGGAATCACCCAAATGCACGAGTGGACTGTTCTGAATTCCCATAAGTACTAG
>CM042172.1:44082416-44109916 GCA_023376005.1 Doryteuthis pealeii
ACCCTCCAAGATGAAATGCAAAAATCTAAATCCTGATTGTTTGGTTTTGCTTATCCGCCAAAACCTTATTTCTTATCAAAAGTTATTTAAATCTCCAAATATTATATAAACAAAAGCTATATATCAACATGCTTGTTCCTTAATCTTCCGACCGTTATCATTTTGCAACACCCTCTGGTTAAATATAAGACCGTCTAAATCATCAAAGATGAAATGCAAAACCCTGATTATCTAGTGTTGGTTATTCGCCAAAATTTTATAACAGTATCTCAAGAAATCATGTTTATCTGAAATTAAATTTGAAATAAAATGGAGTTGTTTTATTCTTGATAAGATCCAATCGCCAAAAATGTTAATAATGTCCGAGAAATGAAATCTAGTTAATTTAAATTCTTCGTCGTTATTATTCCTTTTTTATCACAACGTTTCTGTCGTGTAATATATTGTCTGATCAGTGCACCCAAGGACCGGGCTGAATAGGAAGTGCATGGGGGCCAGGTGCAGCCTGGAAACGAAAACAGGATGTGGCCCCGACCTGACCTTTTGCACCTGAAAATGCAGGTGGATGTTTGTCATGATTTCAGTGCAGAAATCTGTAGGCGTAGCCCTTAGCCAATGAAAACAACCGGCGTGGGCGAAGAGGCGTGTCTACAAAAAAAAACTGCGTAGGTGTCACGAACAAGGAGGCGTGACACCGGAGGTCAGATTACAAATAAAAGAAACCCGTTGAGATCGATCAGGCAGACGGCGATCAGGTTCAAGATCAATTGAAGAGAACTCCCGAAGGCTCCACATTGCGTAACCCTGCCCACGACTCTCAGCTGTACACAACCGGGGAAATAAACGTCTCTTATATTTTCCTAAAATACAAGTGTTTGTGTTTTTGCGGGTCCAGTGTGTAACAGTCGTTATATCCTCTGTTATGGTATCCATCAGTCTCGCGAGATTATGTTTAACAGAAACTGAATCTGAAATCAAATTTTTAAAAATTATCAGAGCCACTGGCCACAAATTGAAATTTGAAAGTTAAATTTGGTTAATTCAAATTAATTTCTTCGTCATTATTTTATTTTATTTTATCATAACTTTTAACTCGATATATCCTCCATTATGGCAACCGTCAGTCTCGCGAGACTATGTTTAACTAAATCTGAATTTGAAATGAAATAAAGATTCTTTATAAGAACCACTCGCAAAAAATGTTAATCATGTCCAGCAACATGTGACATATGATCAATCTGTAAACGGGGTAAAAATAGTTTGAATTCAGAGTTTATCTTCTCCTAGAGTGGTAGCACAAACAAGGTTAAAAAATCCAGTCTGTCCTGCTATTTACTCATAGCTGGATTTGAACTTGGGTCCCCAATTCCATTTTGATGATAAACTTGACGGGTTGACATTAAAACGAAACCAAGCAAATGTTCAAATTAATTTCTTCGTCGTTATTGTTTCTATTTTAGGCACAACGTTTCCGTCGCTATATCCTCTATTATGACATCCACAGGTCTCATAAAACTTTTGGGAAATGAACTTGAAATTAAATAATCTTTTAATAAGACATAATTAATAAATTAATCATATACCGAGCCAAATTATTATGTAAAGGTTGTCTGACGAAACAGAGCTCATTTATTGAGTTACCGATCGAAATAAATTTATAATATCCAAATGACGGTTCGTTAATTTTTTTCTTATTAAAAGTATATATATATATATATATTGGGGGATTCTGTGTTGGATGTTAAGTGTTAAGTTTTTTATTTTATTCAATATTTCGGAAGCATGACCTTTCTTTATCAAGAAAATCTAGACTGACTGTTTTATGTTGCTTTTTGTGCCTTTATAGCTAGGATTGCTTTAACCTCGGTCATATATGGGCTTGGTTGGCTGGGGTTGGGCTGTCCATTTGTCGGTAGGTCATTGATGTTTGGATGTTTGGAATGACAATGACAACACACACATACACTGATATATAATATATATATATATATATATATATATATATATATGAAGAAAGGTAGACAAACACGGGATGTTATAGAAAATAGATGTTTATTGTAGGTAGTAGTGTCGACGATGCAACTTTTTCGGTCTATTAGACCTTCTTCAGGAGTTGGATATAGTTCTTGCTTCAATGATGGACATTTTCAAAATGGAAAATGAAATTTGTCCATCATTGAAGCAAGAACTATATCAAAGTGAAAAATGAAAAATGTCCATCATTGAAGCAAGAACTATACCCAAGTCCTGAAGAAGGTTTAATAGACCGAAACGTTGCATCATCGACACTACTACCTACAACAAACATCCATTTTCTATAACATCCCGTGTTTGTCTACCTTTGTCCACATACTGTCGGATTAAAGTCCTCACATTTCTCCCATATATCTTATTATAATGGAGATTGTGTGTTTATTGTCTGTAACCGAAACTAAATCACTACTCAAGTCACAATTCCCTTAGTAATTGACGTCACATTCACCATGAATTTATCCTTATTTTAACCTCAATTATTAATAAAATTGTTTTACATTATTTATACTGTTATCCATATCTACATGCTAATAACATGCAATTGTATTTATATATACAACAAAATAGCGGTTTACAGTGTGAACGGGAGGGCTAATTTGCATATTGATATTAAAAATGTAATTTTAATAAATATATGCTTAGTATTATTGGTTTCTAACTGTTTGGTTTTATTTTAATGAATATAAGCACAAATCTCTTCAATTAATCTTAAATGAAATCCATTACCAAGAAAAGATAAGTGTCATTTTATTCTTTACTTCGTATTTTAACTAAATACTTAAATTAGAAAAAATAACAATGAAAGACCAGAGTGATGGAAGAGTAAGTTTCAGTTGTTCTATTTTTCGATTATACCCCCCTCTGTTTCAAATCTTTTTATCTGCATTCTTATTCAGTTTCATTAGCGTTTCTAATTTAATACGATATTTCATTACATTAAAACTTAAATACTTGCACCCTGAGGTGCATATATTTGCTAGTATATATATATATATATATATATATATATATATATATATATATATATATATATATATAAGTTTCGCGTATCATAATTTTTGAAAGATCCTAGATCTCCCTTTATATGGCTTTGTACCAGACTAAATCAGGATTTAGATTGAGCGTTCGTTTTGGAGATTACTGACAGTTTAGAAACGCGGGAAAATTGATGCAATTTGAGTAACAACTTTCTTGAGAGATTTTTGAAGTTTTAGTCCAATTTACACGACTAAAAAGAAGAAAGAAAAAAACACAATCCCAAACGAAGAAAAAAAAATAAAGAAAACCTACATCCCAAGACAAAATACCATTTATGGAAAAAAATACGTTACTTCTTTTTTCCATCGCATTAGCAGCAAATTATTTCGTTTTCCTTCCGTTTCTTAATGGCTAAACAATTTCCTCTCTTAGAAGATGTTTACGCACCATATTGATAGACGCCATTTTTACTTGTCAGATTTAAATAAATAAAAAATAAATTAATCATATTGGAATTATTTACAAATTGAACGAAAAAAAAAGATTCTACGTAACTTTTTTTCTTTTTTACACAAATTGATTAGAATCGAGATATTTATTCTTCAAGAATTCTTCAGTGATAGAAGGTATAAGCTCCCTCATCCCCCAAGCTATGGGTTCAATAATGCCATTATTTTTCTTCTAAAAGAATTACTTTCGCATTAAATAACCCGAGAAGGTTTATATGCTATCAAAACAAAACCAAACCAAACCAAACTATTACTACACCCTTCGAGTTTAACTGAACAAGGCTAAGGAGTTGGAACCTGTTATATACCCCACCTATGAACAATAATCGATATGCTCCAATCCTCTTACATACGGGAGAATTATACTGGCTGAGTAGTCTGATACCACCATTAGTGGTTTACCTTCTTCACGCCGCAGCCTAGTTTTATATCTTATTATAATGGAGATTGTGTGTTTGTCTGTCTGTAACCGAAACTACATTACTACTCAATTCACAGTTCCCTTAGTTATTTACATCACATTCTCCATGATTTTATTTTTATTTAAACCTCAATGAATAATAAAATTGTTTTATATTATTATGACTGTTGACCATATCTACATACTAATAATACGCAATTGTATTTATATATACAACAAAATAGTGGTTTACAGAGTGAATGGGAAGGCTAATTTGCATATTGATCTTTAAAAATTGATTTTAATAAATATATGCTAAGTATTATTGATTTCTAATTGTTTGGTTTTATCTTATTGAATATGAGCAAAAATCTCTGGGATAAATCTTAAAAGAAATTCATTAAGAAGAAGAAATAACTGTAATATTATCCTTTACTTCCTATTTTAAGTAAAGAGTTAAATTAGGAAAATTTACCAATGAAAGACGGGAGTAATGGAAAATGATGGAAGAGTTAGTTTCAAAGCTGTTCTATTTTTCGATAATACCCCCTCTGTTCCAAATCTTTTTATCTGCATTCTTATTTAGTTTTATTAGCCTTTCTAATTTAACATGATATTTTATTATATTAAAACTTAAAAACTTGCTAGTTTTGTTAATGTTATAAAGATTCAGTTTCATTTCCAACCTCCGTTATGGGTATTTTTCATTTAGTAAACTTTGTTGGGTTACAATATTTTGGCAAGGAGGATGAGATTCAACATTAACCCGAAAGGGAAATGTTATTAACTCTGTGCAGAGTAAATCTAAAAAAACGGGGTTGTTATATAACCTACCAATGAACATTAATGGGTATGGCCCAATCCTCATATACCCTACCAATGAAAATTAATGGGTATACCCCAATCCTTATAAATACGGGACTCTGGGTTAGCTCAGTCGGTAGAGCGTTCGGCTAGAAACCACAAGGTTCCTAGTTCGATACTGATCCCCGCCAACTCAGCGTATGAGTAGCACAAGGATCTGTGCGGTAAAGTAAGTAGGTGTGGCGCTCCACCTCAGGTGCTAAAACAATCTCCTTGGTCTAGCGCTATTGAAAAGGGGATAGACTCCCTCGCTGACTGCTGATACCGACTTTAGGCCGCCCCGTCGACTTTACTTTTTACTTTACTATGCTGACTGAGTAGTCTGATACCACTAGCAGTAGTTTACCTTTCATCACGCCGCTAGCAAGTATTGTATTTTGGTAATGATATAAATATTCTATTTCATTTCCAACATCCGTTTGGTTATTTCTCATTTAGTAACCTTTGTTAAGTTACATTTTGGAGTCTCATACCACTGGCAGTGGTTTACCTTCCTTCACGCTGGTGGTAAGTATTGTATTTTGTTAATGTTATAAAGATTCCATTTAAGCGAAGTTAAACGCAAACAGTCTCTTCCAGAATTTGAACTTATAAGATTTCAAAGATATGTTTATATTTTCTTACGAAAGAGTGTGGAAAAAGTTAAATTTTGAACCGCTCGGAGGCCGATTTTTTCTAGTAATACAAATTATCAAAAAATCATAATTAGAAAAAAAGAAAAGAAAAAATGTGTTCAATATAATAAAAAAAAAAGCATTCAACCTTGAAACCGGTAATATTATTCTCTTCACATTGCGGACTGCTATATTAATCGTGATAGCTTTTTTTATGTTCCTCCAACATAACCTTTAAAAATTGACGTATTTCTCTTTTATATTAAGAGTATTTACGGGATTCGAAGGAGCTCTTATTTCTCCGTAGTTGTAGACAATTGTCGGACAAAGAAGACAAACACACAATGGAAATTTAATACATGTATTGGCAAATAATACAAGCAAATACATGCAAATTTTATTGGTATCTGCTACCAGACTTATTGCAGACTAAGGACTTTATCAGTTGGGAGAATATATACGTCGGACTTGACTGTACCCCCCCACCGAGTTTACTTTCATCATTTTATTTCGTTGTTAGAAATAGACACTGCCCTTGGTCGTATTCTCATCTAATGGGGGGTGGGGCTTGACTTGGAAAAATATGCCTTCAAACTATTGAACTACTTCTGAATATTATCCTGACTAGCAAATATATGCACCCTCCGGGTGCAAGTTTTTAAGTTTTAATGTAATAGAATATCATATTAAATTAGAAAGACTAACTAAATAAGAATGAAAAAAAAAGATTTGAAACAGAAATAATCGAAAAATAGAACAACTGAATCTTACTCTTCCATCTTTCATTACTAAATTTTTCTAATTTAACTATTTAGTTAAAATGGGAAGTAATGAATAAAATTACAGTTATTTCTTCTTGTAAATAATTTTCTTTTAAGATTTATCCCCGAGATTTTTTATCATATTCATTAAGATAAAACTAAACAATTAGAAATCAATAATACCAAGCACATATTTATTAAAATTAAATTTTAAATATCAATATGCAAATTAGCCTTCTCGTTCAAACTGTAAACCGCTATTTTGTTGTATATATATATATACAATTACATGTTATTAATACGTAGATATGGTCAACAGTATTAATAATGTCTATCAATTTTATTAATAATTGAAGGTTTAAAAGAATGAAATCATGGAGAATTTGACGTAAATAATTTAGGAAATTGTGACTTGAGTAGTGATATAGTTTCGGTTACAGATAGAAAAACACACTATCTCCATTATAATAAGATGTTATATGAACTGCAGATTCTCAATATCTTAAAACTGGCGACAAAACTTGTAAATATGTCAAGAAATACGAGTCAAAATATTTGCGATTCAATTTTTTCTCTCTCTCTCTCTCTCTCTCTCTCTCTCTCTCTCTCTCTCTCACACACACACACACACACATGCAGTCTCATGCCGTTGTCTCTGTCTGTCTATCTGTCTGTCACACACACACATACAGTCTCTTTGCCTCCCCTGTCTCTCTCTCTCTCTCTCTCACACACACACACACACACACTCTCTCTCTCTCACACACACACTATCTCTCTCTCTCACACACACTCTCTCTCTCTCACACACACACACACACTCTCTCTCTCTCTCTCACACACACTCTCTCTCTCTCTCTCACACACTCTCTCTCTCTCTCTCTCTCACACACACACACACACACTATCTCTCTCTCACACACACACACCTATCTCTCTCTCACACACACACACTCTATCTCTCTCTCTCTCACACACACACACACACACACAAACTCTCTCTCTCTCTCACACACACACACACTATCTCTCTCTCACACACACACACACTCTCTCTCACACACACACTATCTCTCTCACACACACACACACACACACACTCTCTCTCTCTCTCTCTCTCTCTCTCTCTCTCACACACACACACACACACTATCTCTCTCTCTCACACACACACAGATACACTATCTCTCTCACACACACACACACACACACACTATCTCTCTCTCTCTCTCACACACACACACACACACTATCTCTCTCTCTCTCTCACACACACACTATCTCTCTCTCACACACACACATCTCTCTCTCTCTCTCACACACACACAGATACACTATCTCTCTCGCACACACACACACACACTATCTCTCTCTCACACACACTATCTCTCTCTCTCTCACACACACACACTCTCTCTCTCTCTCTCACACACACACACACACTCTCTCTCTCTCTCTCTCTCTCTCTCTCTCTCTCTCTCTCTCTCTCTCTCTCTCTCTCAAAATCAAACAACAATAATATTTGACTTTCTGGTTGATTTTGAAATCATTACACTTTTGGACATTCATATTGAATTAATTTCAAAATATTTTTGCTATTTACCCATTTTCTCCTGTCTGTCCTTATTAATTATAAAATGATGAAGCGCTTCTTTTATCATAGAGACATTTTTTTATCAACCATAATTCAATTAAAAAAACAAAAGAACATCTTTTAAAGTAGATGTATCTTTAGCTCAATCTTGTCCCACCTATGAAGTTTTGGTTTTTCTTGGAGGTGAATATCAACAATGATATTAATTAAATTTCTTTGTAAAGAAAACATTAAAAGATTAATTTTTGTGTCTGAAACACACTGGTGATAATTACATTATTTGTATGTTATTTACTTACCTATATGGGGGCCGGTTTGTTCAGTAGGTAGAGCATACGCCAAGGCAATCGCAAGGGTCTTGAGTGAATTTATTAATATAAGCGTATCTGAAGCTTGCCCGTACCTCAGATTTTAGCTCCCAAGACAAAGCAAATAATCGGTGAAATAATAAATGGAGATTGTATGTATTTCTGTCTGTAACAAAAACTACGTCATAGCTCTACGTCACAGTTTACGTCACAATATTCTTATGCTATATACACCCAAAATTTGAGTAAGCAATTTAAAAAATTGTTTTTTATTCTCCCCCTTTTTTTTAACAGTAACAAGAAGTTAACTAAAAAAGTTCACAAATAAATAAATACCTACGATTTTGTGGAAAATTGATGTGGAAAATATTCAAAATAATTGTTTGATTATTACATGCATGCAACATTTTATTTGAGAGGGACGGGGCTCAGTTTTCATTTCAAATTGTTTTATTTTTTTTTTTTACTCCTTTAATAAATATGAGGATTTTACTTATTTATGATACAAACCCTCTGACATTGAATTTTTAACTCCCACCCTCTCAGGCAATGTCTTTCAAAAATTAATTTTTACGACGCCCGGAGGGTGTTTTCTGTTACTAGATTATTTGAAATCTTATATTTCTTAATAAAAGTATGTTGAGATACACGCACGTCAAGGTACCACTGTATTTTTATAAGAAAGAAAATATATTTACTTGAATTTTTACAGCAAATTTATCATCATCATCATCATCAATATCGGGGGGATTATTTTATGCCCAAGACGTTTTTGTCTTATTCATTCTTGTTCGGTATTCAATTTTTTTTAAACATATGTAAAACTCCTTTTTATCTATTTAACCCCTAATAGGTACTACCACTCCGGGTCAGAGTTAGGGTCTCATCTATGCGTTAAATCGATAAAAATGAGTTTAAAAAATGTGTTTGAAAAATTGAGTTTAAAAAAATTCAATACCCATCAAGAATGAATAAAACAAAACGTTTTCGCTATAAAATAACTCAATGGGTTGACATGCCGTAAGAACCAACCAACCAACCAACCAACGAATCTCTTTCTTCCTTGTTGGTATTCAATAAGGGTTTTTCAGACAGTCATCTTCATTTTCGCTGTTTTAGGGTTGAAATGTCTTAAAATTTAACCAACTGATGTAATGAATATGTAAATACCTTGGTACCCCCTCACTCTAATCTGATTGGACAGTGTCCTCTATAAATATTCGACGCTGTCCGTCCATTCCCTGGCACTAGGCACATCGAGCTCTCACTACTGTTTACCTGTATCACAACGGTTAAACTACACATGGAATATCTTAATTACTAGCAATATATATATATATATATATATATATATATATATATATATATATATATATAAACACGACGGTTATGCAATTGAATGACCCTCGTTTATGTGTATGTTTTCTCCGTGTGCGTGTGTATGTACGTGTGTGTATGTATGGGTGTGTGTAATGTTTGTGGGGTTTTTTTGGGTTTTTTTTTGGTTCTCAAAGCAATTCGATTATCTAATCGATACTTCTCAAAGCCAATCAAATTCTCGACAAATAAGACCTGACCAATATACTTACATATCCTCAACGAAGAAAATAACCACTGCTCTTTCTTTGCCATCAACCAAAAAAAAAAATGGATTCAAAAAAAAAAAAAGAAAAAAAAAGAAAAGAAGATCGAAGCTAAAAACGAATCGACGAAAATAATTGATTGCGGAAATCGTATGAATAAAGACGACATGTTATTGAACATCGTTCTTTCAAGATAACGAGATAATTGCAATGTGTATTTTTGAATTCGTCGATGAGTATTGATTATCGAAAATCAAAACTAATCAATTGCAATTAGATAAGTTTTCTATCAACAAACTAATTATTAGATACACTAGTACTTTGACTCAAGAGTGTCTTAACTTATAAGTTTTTCACCATGTCACTCTTATTTAAAAACATTAACATTATTGTCTGGTTGGTTGGTTGGTTGGTTGGTTGGTTAGATGTTATGACATGTCAACCCCAAAACAGCGAAAATGTCTAAAAAAAAACTTATCGAATAGCAACAAGAAAGAAAGAGATTTGTTGGTTGGTTGGTTGGTTGGTTGGTTGGTTATATATCCGGGTTAAGGGATATATTATGAAGTTGATAGTAAGCTACATTATCACAGTAGTAGCTGGTGCGTCGAATGGCAGCACGTCTTCCGAGCAGTCGTGGAGGTATTCTGACTGGTAGGCGAGTAAGCAAAGAATGTGGCCCTCTATGTGAATTATGATAAGACTGAGTTCACGAGCTTCAAAAAGCAAGGAGACATCTCCACACTTGACGGTAGGCCTCTTAAATCAGTGAAAAATTCACATACCTAGGTAGTAATATCTCATCCACAGAAAGCGATGTTAACACACGAATAAGAAAGGTATGGTTGGCCACCAACAAATTATCAGTCGTATGGAAATCCGACCTCCCTGACAAGCTAAAGAGACGATTCTTCCAGGCTGTGGTTATATCGATACTGCTGTATGGCTGTACCACCTGGACCCTAACGAAGCGCCTTGAGAATAAGCTAGATGGGAGCTGAACAAGAATGCTGTGAGCGGTCCTGAATAATTTGTGGAAACAGCGCCCCACAAAGAAGCAACTGTATGGCCACCTGCTTCCAATCTCACAAAGCATACGAGTAAGGAGGGCTAGACATGCAGGTCACTGCTGGAGAAGAAGGGATGAGCTCGTAAGCGATGTACTGCTGTGGAGTCCAACACATGGGCACGCTAATGTGGGCCGCCCAACCAGCACCTACTTTACCAACTATGTAAGGATGCTGGCTGCTGCGCGGAGGAGCTCCCAGAGTCGATGAATGATAGGAAAGGTTGGCGAGAGATCGTCATGGATATCTGTGAAAATTGCTCGACATGATGATGATGATGATGATGATGATGACACGTGAAAAACAAGTGAAAAACTCATAAAATCTGGAAAGAAGCTGTTGTTTCCATTGTTATTTTTTACTGTTATTATCATTGCAGCTTTCCCTTCGGCTATTTTGACAATCATTATTGTAATTTCTCCCTCGTATGTGCACGCTCGTGTGTGTGTGTGTGTGTGTGTGTGTGTGTGTGTGTGTGTGTGTGTGTGCATATATAAGATATGAAAAAAAACAAAAAAAAACAAGGTATTCAGAGAATGATTTTCTAGAGATGTGCACCTATGTCAGATGCATTTAAGTATTATCATTTCGGACAATTATTATACAACTTTCATTCTCATTTTTTTCAACATCTCGCTAGCAAACATGAAAAGGTTAATAAAAAAAATCAGCTCTAAATCCTTGTATGTCATATGTAATAAAAATATGCCTACAAGAACATTTTCTGCCTAACTACAATATATATATATATATATATATATATATATATATTGGTTTGTTGGTTGGTTTTGAAGGCTGTCACAATGCAAGTGTAAAGAAAAAAGAAGGTAATATGATATTGTTTGTTAACCTGTCACTTTATTCTTAATATTTCGGGATGAAAAATCCCATCAGAGAAGAATACTCGAACTGAAGTGGTGCTAGCAGTTGCTCAATTTGTTATGTCTCGGGTCTTCCAAATTCTCTGAATTCACATACCAAGATCAAGATAATCGTACCAACAAAAAATAATCTATTGGTACAATATTTTGGCCAAAAGAAAAAATATATATATATAAGATATATATATTCATACAAAACCACCAGGAGACTAAAGCTAATAAGTAAAAAGTGATCAATACCTAAGTAGAGCAAATAATAAAGATAAATCTAATGAGTCAGACGAACCTACTAAAGTTTCGCTTAATGCTCTTCAGGGCTAAGATCTTAGCCCTGAAGAGCATTAAGCTAAACTTTCAGTAGGTTCCTCTGAATCATTAGATTTATATATATATGTGTGTGTGTGTGTGTATGTGTGTATATATATATTTGTTTATGTGCATGTGCATATGTGTGTGTGTGTGTGTGTGTGTGTGTAAATATTTCTAAAGTGGAAAGAACTGAAGTGGAAAGAACACTTTAAGAATCTGCTATGAAAGCCTCCTAAAATCACAGATGATATTACTCACAAAATCATTAATAGCCGATATATATATATATATATATATATATATATATATATATATATATATACCCAAGCCGGGACACTTTCCAGAGGATGAACTCTTAAAATCTTAAAAGCAATCAAAAGTAGAAAAGCTGCTCAACGAAATAGCCCCCCCCCCCACGAAATATAGCAGACAGGAAATTTGGTGACATATTTCTTCGATTATACAATGTCGTCTATAAACATTATCCAACTGAGGAATGAACGAAAGGCTGTATGCTTCCATTTCCGAAGAAAAGAGTTTTCGGAATCATTCAGAACTACTGAGGTATAACTCTTAACGCCATAGCACCCAAGGTTTATAATGCATTTCGTCTCAATCGCATCTATAAACCTATATGATTGGCCTTATATGAAAAGCCCCAACCCTTATTACCATGCAAGAAGCCGATGGCTGAAAGTATTTCGTGTCCTGGTTATGACTTTAAACTGCGTCTAGTTGTGAAGTTTCAATTTCGAGCTCTAAGTGTTATATAGCCAGATTCGTTTTATATGTACTTGATACGTATCTCCGCCCTGTCGGCTGGGCGTTAGAATGCACCGACTGCACCTCTGCAGGGGGTAAGACTCCCTCAATGGGCCACCTGTTGGCCGTGGGCGGCGACCCGTGATGCTTAAGGATAGAGCCCAGGTGGATGAGCAGTTCATGACTCGCAATACTCTACTTTGGCCCTATCTTGGGCTAGACGGGCGGTCGGAGAGGTCCCCTCCGATCAATCGGCTGGTCCACGTCAAGCCCTAGTACCTATATGATTTTCCCAACCCTATTGCCTTTATGGCAAGCCCCAACCTCTTTTTATCATATGGGTGCTAGAAGGCGGTGGCTGCGGGTCTACATGTCCTGGGAATGACGTTAAACTCTATCTGATGGTGAAGTTCCAGTTTTGGAGGTTTGGAGAATGTGAAGCACCCCTTCATCACCATTGTTCTCTGGTCCACTCTGACCCGGAGTGGTAGTACCTGTTAGGGTCCCATCTATGGGTTAAATAGAAAAATGTATTTATAAAAAAATTGTATTATCCATTAAGGATGGATTTATTTCAAAACTTTATCGGCATTAAATGACCCACCGAGGTTGATATGCCGTAAAACAAAACAAACCAATTAAAAAACCAATTGATACGTATCTGGTCCTCTCGGCACCAATAAACGTATGTTATATACCCCATTGACTTGAGACAGACAGACAGACAGACAGACAGACAGATAGAGTCGTGACTTACTTTTTCTTCATTCTCCTTTTTATCTTCTTCCTTTCGGCTGTGATCGGCTGGTCGCCATGTTTCATCTTTACTTCTTTCCTTTTTTTTTCCCGGTTGTCATCTTGTTGTCTCTTTATCTTCTTACTATATTCATGTCTCTGCGTCCCATTTAGGTTGAAACTGATTACCTAACTAACTCTATCACGTGACCCGCGAGATTCCCGCCTTTGGGGTCAGTTGGGGCCATAACCGTTACTTCGAATTCTCGATGCAGGGGTTGTCAAAAACCCACGCCACTACACAGTTATGCAACATGAGAAGTGTGGAGAATTCCTACATCACCATTACTCCCAGGTCCACTTAAGTGGTAATACGTCTTAAGATTCCATTTATGGGTTAAATAAAAAATGAGTTAAAAGACACCGTTTAAAAATTGAATTAAGAATAAATTTTTCAATACCTATCAAAAAGAATAAAAACACAATGTCTTTGACATAAAATAACCCAACAAGGGTTGACATGACCTAAAATCCAACCAACCAACCAATCGAAAATGTTCTTTATACAAATGACATCATATGATACGAACAAAGATAGATAGATAGATAGATAGAATGAACTACGATAGAAATCTAGATAGATAGATACGAAAAGACTGAGATAGATAAATAGAGAGATACGAACAGACTAAGATAGATTGATAGATAGATAGATAGATAGATAGATAGATAGATAGATAGATAGATAGATAGATAGATAGATAGATATGAACTACGATAGAGATCTAGATAGATAGATACGAAAAGACTGAGATAGATAAATAGAGAGATACGAACAGACTAAGATAGATAGATAGATATATAGATACAAACAAAGATAGATAGATACGAACAAAGATAGATAGATAGATAGATAGATAGATAGATATAGAGATAGAGATAGATAGATACGAAAAGATTAAGATAGATTAATAGAGAGATACGAACAGACTAAGATAAATAGATAGCTAGATAGATAGATAGATAGATATGAACATACTGAGATAGATACATACATATATACATACATAGATAGATAAAGAGATACATAGATACGAACAGACTGAGATAGATAGATAGATAGATAGATAGATAAGAACATACTGAGATAGATAGATAGATAGATAGATAAGAACATACTGAGATAGATAGATAGATAGATAAGAACATACTGAGATAGATAGATAGATAGATAGATAGATAGATAGATAAGAAAATACTGAGATAGATAGATAGATAGATAGATACGAACAAAGATAGATAGATAGATAGATAGATAGATAGATGATGTTAAGTTAACAACCCCCCCCCCGTTAACCACTTGTTGATTTATGCTTATGTATTTATAATTTCTTACCTTTGCATTTGTTATTTATCCATCACGTTGTTATTCAGCCATCACCGTGGGACATCGCAGAACTAAAACTGATTCAGTATCAACCAATTGCTACGATGAGGAAAATGATCTGAATGTATGTGAAACGTAAAATTCCAGCGCATTTTATTTCAGTGAGGAGAATTGATTTGATATACGAAGAAATTCAGTACTTTTTTCCAACCATATGGATATTTTTAAGGACAGTTTCGCAAATTGGGTGATTTTTGTTTAATTAATTAATTATAAACCTTAATCAGTAAAAATCAATAACCAAATTTGGCGTGTTTCTTAGTTAGAAGGATATTAATATGTATGCAAGATTTCGAATCAGAGTGACCTCCCGTTTTGAACTTATACGTCGACACGTACATACCAAAAAATTACTTTTATATATTTAGATATGTATATATATGAAATTAGGGTAGTGAAGACATTAAATTTTCAAACCAGGGGCTTGGTTTGAAAATCGCATAAGCATGAAATTGTCAGTTACCAGGTGCCATTCACTTCATGTCTTTTACTACCCTAACTTGGGTATACATGCTCTATCAACGATATTGAGCACTCTTTACTTATAAACATAGCAAATTATATTATTAATATTAATCATATCTTATTATAATGGAGATTGTGTGTTTTTCTGTCTGTAACCGAAACTATATTACTACTCATGTCACAATCCCTTAGTTATTTACGTCACATTCTCCATTATTCTATTTCTATTTAAACCTCAATTAATAATAAAACTGTTTGACATTATTGATGCTATTGGCCTTACCTAAATACTAATAACATGCAATTGTATTTATATATACAACAAAATACCAGTTTTCAGTGTGAACGTAAAGCTAATTTGCATATTGATATTAAAAAAACTGATTTTAATAAAAATGTGCTTGGTATTATTGATTTCTAATTGTTTGGTTTTATCTTAATGAATATGAGTAAAAATCTCTTCAATGAATCTTAAATAAAATTCATTAACAAGAAGAAATAACTGTAATTTTATTCTTTACTTCCTCTTTTAACTAAATAGTTAAATTAGGAAAATTTAGCATTGAAAAACGGAAGTGATGAAAGAGTAAGTTTCAGTTGTTCTATTTTCCGATTATACCCCTCCGTTTCAAATCTTTTTATCTGCATTCTTAATTAGTTTCATCAGCCGTTCTGATTTAATATAATATTTTATTACATTTAAACTTAAATACTTGCACCCGGAGGGTGCATATATTTGCTAGTATATATAATATATATATATATATATATATATATATATATATATATATTAATAAGTCATCTACAGACACGTGTTTCGGCATATCATGCCTCTTCAGTGTGGCTAGACTCAACTATCCTTGGGTAGGGTTCGAACTCAGACTGGCCGCATGGTAGTCCGATATCTTATCCCCTCGCCCACTGACAGCTGATGCGGGGACTGGTGTTTTTAAACTATTAAATACATAGGAATGTATGTATCTTTCGGTCACTGAGAGATCAAATTTCCGGAGAAATGATCATTGCTTATTTGCTTAGTAGTGAGAGTTAATTTAAATTACCAATTAGAGAGCTCATTACCAAATTTATGGGAGCATATATATATATATATATATATATATATATATATAAAGTTAGGATACCAAAGACATGAACTGAATGCTGCTTAGTAATTAAACTCGTAAGTCAAGGTATCACTGTATGTAGTTATTTACCAAGCTTAATTTAGATGTGGCACAAGGCCAGAAGTATGGGGCGCCTAATGAGAATCGAATTCCCTAACAATGGCGTCTGCTAATCTAGTTTGCTAACCATTATCATAGGAATGATGATAAGTTAACACCCCCTGCTAACTACCTGTTTGTTTATGTCTACGTATTTATAATTTCTTACCTTTGCACATGTTGTTATTTATCCATCACCGTGGGACTTCCCAGAACTAAAACTGATTCAGTATCAACGATGATGAAAATGATATGAATGCATGTGAAACGTAAAATTTCAAGCGATGCAAATATTAATGCAAGTGCAATAGGAAATGCAACTTTCTAAGTGTTTGCGATCATTAACCCGGTAACAAGCAAAAAGAAGCAGAAAAAAACAGGGATAGCCAGTTTTTATGGGTTGGCAACCTTCCGTCTATTTTAGACGATGGCGTAGTTTGTTTGTTTTTTTTTTTCTCTCTCTCTCTCTCTCTCTCTCTCTCTCTCTCTCTCTCTCTCTCTCTCTCTCTCTCTCTCTCTCTCTACAGCTAGTGAGTTGAACAGACCGACGAAAATTCTTCCAGAGAAAAAAAAGTCAAGTCGCACTGAAAAAGATCTGTCTGTGGACTTATAACTTTGCTACTTATTTTTTCTTAGATAAGTAAAAAAAACTCATATATTTCGTTATATGTAGAGTATATATATATATATATATATATATATATATATACTATATATATATATATATATATATATATATATATATATATATATATCGCGTCGGTAAATTTCTATTTATCTATTTATGAATAAGTCAAAAACTGGACGCAGATATTTTTTACCAAATAAATCAATAAAAAACAAATTACTTCGGGATATGTTGAAGCGGGGGTTCTCCGCGGGGTAGTAGCTAACATACTTGACCGCAACATCGTAGTTAGAAATGTCAATATTTGCATAAAGAAGAAAGTCCTAGAATAACCACAGGATCCAACAAAACATTGGCCGTCGATGTGTTTGTGTGTGCATATGCCTTTGCCGAAGTACAAGGTATGTCAGAAAAATTACAGGTTAATTGCATTCTTCCTATGTGATGGCATCGTCCACTGCGAGTTCTTGCCACAGCGTCAGACGATCAACCAGCATGTCTACAAAGAGACGTTTGCTTCGTTCAGTGCGCGAGAAGAGGCGAGAGATATGGCAAGACAACTCCTGGGAGCTTCACCATGACAACGCACTTGCCCATACTGTCCTGAATATCCGAGAGTTCCCGGGCCAGAAGAACATCACTGTGCTGGAGCAACCTCCCTACTTGCCCGACCTGGCTCCATGGGATTTTTCCCACTTCTCCGAGCTCAAGGGTCATCAAGGGGACCCGTTTTGAGGATGTGCACGACATCAAAAAGGACGTGATGATAGAGCTACGGAGAATACCGGAATATTCTTCCAGGAGCGCATGCAAACGTGGCAAAGACGGATGGGAAAGTGCATTAGACTCCAAGGTGGGGGGGGGTTGAAGGGAATCACGTGTAGTTTATAGTTTGAAATTGGAATAATTTTTTATGACACCAATCCTGGAATTTTTCTGACTTACCTCGTATGTGATTCTAATGTGATGCAGAGCTATAAGACGCCGTGGCGCAGTGGTTAACGTGATGGATTGTGACAACGTAGTATTGTTACTGTTACTGCTGGGACATTCACACTGTGTCTGTTCTTCTGCAAGGATGACTTGGGCATTAATTAATACTGGAATGCTCATATACCATATATCTATATATAAAGGACAGTTGGTATGTATGTCCGGAGGAAACTATGAAAATAAAACAATTAACGACAAAGTGAATTTATATAAACATTCACTATCATCATATATTGGTTTTTGAGCAAAAAATAATGAAGATTTGATTTATATTCGTGAAGATAATTAAAAATAAAATTTAAATGATAACAGTATAGATTTTTTTTGTATTAATTTTTCTTTTCTGAGTCGCTGGATCAGTAGAAGGTCTTTTTTACGTGGGGATTTTAATGGGACATCCTGTGGGAAACTCACAATTCAGTAATAATGGATTTATGAGACTATTTTTTAATCCCCCTCTACCCAGGCAATGCTGGGTAGCTGCTTCTAGTTAAACATAAATACTCTCATCCTTTCTTGGTTATTTTAAGAAGACATTTCATTTTGTTCTTTGGGTTTATATTTTTGTTGTTTTCTTTTGTTTTCTTGGTGGCCTACTGGGGTAAAATGTTTCACAAGTTGGATGAGCAAACCATTGTTAGTGGATTCAATTTCCACGGGACCCCTTATATTTCTAGCCTTGTGAGGACATCCCCCATCGTGGTGTAATCCTAGATTAGCAGACCATTGTTAGTGGTTTGATCCTCACTAGGAGCTCCATACTTCTAGCATAATGTAGTCAATAAATGGATAGCGAGAAGCCTAAAGTTCCCCCTTATTGTGCACTTTCTGTACAAACTCTGATTTAGTACGTAATGGGAATTGGACAAAGGTTTTGCTTCAGATTCCTGATTGTTCCCCAAATTGAAATACAAGTTGAAATGTCACCATTTATCATCTAATGCCGAAGTTGAAGATGCTGTGCGGAATTGAATCGAAAATAAATCAGAAACTTTTCTAATGGGCAGATTTTTTAAAGAGGCGGGAAAAATGACAGCGATAGATAGGAGGATGTTTGAATTGATATCTAAATGGATTGGTTGGTTGGTTGTTAGGGTTTTACGACATGTGAACCCTTGTTGGGTTATTTTATGCCGAAGACATTTTGTTTCATTCATTCTTGTTGGATATTCAATTTTTAAACTCATTTTGAAAAAAAAACTATATTTTTAAGTATTTAACTGAATTTTACTGCCTACTTTACTTTTTACTAAAAACACGTGAAGAAGGCAAGGGAGCACATCAGTCGAAACATTGTGTATATAACAATAAAGATGAGAACAACAGTCCGAAAAATCCAAATAATACAAATTATCAAGCCTCATCTAAAAAATTCAGACAAGAAACACCTGAAGAAGGATGGAGAGCACATCAGCCAAAACATTGTGTATATAACAATAAAGATGAGTACATCAGTCCGAAAAATCCAAATAATCCAACTTATCAAGCCTCATCTAAAATTTCAGACAAAACAGTAACCCTATAGTATAAGATATTAGATGACTTAAGAAAGAGTATTTAACCCTTATTATTTGACTGTACTGAACTAGTATCAATCTTTGGTTTTATGGCATATCAACCCTTGTTGGTTTATTTTAAGCCAAATATGTTTTGTTTGATTCATTCTTGATGGGTACTAAATTTTCTTTTTAAAACTCAATTTTTAAACACATTGTTTAAAAACCTATTTTTAAGAATTTAGCCTAATTTTACCGACTACTTTACTTTTTACTATTTTCAAACTTATCACATACATCTAGTACAACTGAATATATAGGTTAGTTGGTTGGTTAGATTTTACGGTATGTCAACTCTTGTTGGGTTATTTTACGCATGCGGGGTTTGGAGACCGTTTATGATTTTCCTATTCCATTGTTACTACTGCCATGAATTTACCACAGGTGAGTTTGTTGAATGGAGCAGGATAAACCGACACAGAATGAATGCCGTCACAGAAACAGAAACAACCCTTATTGGGTTATTTTATGCCGAAGACATTTTGTTTCATTCATTCTTGTTGGATATTCAATTTTTTAAACTTTTTTTAAAAACCTATTTTTATGTATTTAACTCAATTTTACCTCCTACTTTACTTTTTAATATTTTCAAACTTTATCATATACAACATCTAGTACATCTGAATATATAGGTTAATTGGTTGGTTGGATTTTACGGTATGTCAACTCTTGTTGGGTTATTTTATGCTGAAGACATTTTTTATTCATTCTTGATGGGTATTCATTTTTTTAATATAAACTCAATCTTTTTTAACTCAATTTATAAACAGATTTTTTTAAACATCTTTTTCTATTTAAACCATCGATGGGACCCTATCAGGTACGACCACTCGGGACCAGAGTAAACCTGCGAGTAAAGACAATATGAAGTAAATATAAACATACGATTAACACGATTCCCTAACCTCTCCTCATAAAATAACCCTAGATGGGTTGAAATTCCATTAAAATCAATGAATGGATAAAATATAACCTCAAGAAACAACTACAGAATAGAATATAAACATCAACGTACAATGAATGCAATTCCCTAACCTTTAATCATAAAATAAACCTAGACGGGTTGACATGCCGTTAAAATCAATCACTTAATGAAATGTATTTAGGATGTCAAAGTTGTCGTACAGGAATAATGGATTTACGCCGAATCTTGTATGGTTAGCGGTTTGGAACGTCACCCTGAATGCCAGGAAGTAAGCATTGATTAATGATAAAGTCGTCTATTCAGAAACGGAGGAGGAAGAATCCGACGCTTTTTGTGTCAGACTTTTCAATTTTGGTTCCATTCGCATTTTCGAAGACCTGGTCAAAATACAAAGACCTTCTTCATTTCAATTCCAACTCGCCGAGACTGGCATTCTGTAGCACCAATTGAATGTTCTATGAATCATGGGAATCGAAAGAATGGTTGTCTGAGAAATTATATATTAGAAGTCATTCCTGATCGAGTAGCGTAACAAAACACGGGCAAGATTTCCCTCCCATATTTTTAGGGCGGACATTTTGAAATGCTTATATTCAGAGTGTTTAATTCTGAAATTAATAGCCATGGGGAAAGAGAAAAGAGACCCGGTTATTTCCTAGTTGAGTAACATGATTGACAGATTTTCCACAGACGCAGTGACAAGTATACCAAAAGCCTGTATCTCTGCCCCGTAAGATTCTGCTGACTGTTCTTTGAGTCACTTCTTCACTACAGATTTCACTTCCTTGTCACTGGAATGATGTTTGATTCTCAAACCCTCTTTCATGGGTCCGAAAATATTATACTCTGAAGGTGCTAAATTTGGTGAGTATGGAGGAGGCTGTAAAGTTGACCACCCGAATGTGGCGGTTTTTTCCCTTGTCCTGATGCTTGTGTGTGGTCGAGAATTGTCATGCAGAAGGGGGACATTGTCGATTGACAAGTTGGATCTTACTCGTTGGATTCTTGCTCTGATCTTCGTTAGAGTCTCAATGTAGGCCTTAGTTTTATTAAAAAAAAATTCATCTATCTATACATATATAAAGTGCAGTTGTGTGTATGTGTATGTCCGGAGGAAACTTAGAAAATAAAACAATTAACGACAAAGTAGATATATATACACATTAAATATCACCAGGGCTTGGTTTTTGAAAAAAAAATAATGAAGATTTGATTTATATTTGGAAAGTTATTTAAAAAATTTAAATTTGAAAAGTAACAGAAGGGAAAGTCATTAGCGTGTTATTTTGTTTATCTTTTTTTGTTGTATGTTTTGAGTTTTTTTTTTTTTTTTCGTTTTGAAATATGATATTGATTGATTGAATTAATTGCACCATGTATATCTTCTTCTTTTTAAATTGTAAATCATTGAATGGAAATTTCTTACTATATTATTATATATTTCCGTGGGGATTTTTATGGGGCAACCAGCGAGGATCTCACTCGCGATAAGTAATAATGGATCTGTGAGACTAACTTTGTACCCCCCCCCACCTCTCTACCCAGGCGACGCCGGGTAGCCATTTCTAGTATGAAATAAAGAAAATGACATTACTATTTGACTCACCCTCGTATTTCAGCGTTTAACATTCAATGGAAGAAATATTCTGCATTTCCACGATGGTTGACTTAAAGTTAACATTCTTCTTCAAGATATATATATATATATATATATATTATATATATAGAGAGAGAGAGAGAGAGAGAGAGAGAGAGAGAGAGAGAGAGAGAGAGAGAGAGGGGGAGAGAGAGAGAGGGGGGAGAGAGAGAGAGAGAGGAACAACAGTCATTTTGTGTCTTTCTGTCTTATAAGGTTGTGTTTGTATAAGTTTAAAGTTACCTATCATAAACCATAAATTCTATAAATCGTCTGAAAGTTCGAAAAACCTGTCATGAATGTTCAGAAATGACACCGTTAAGTTTTATGGGAATAAATCAAATGTTTGACAATCTCACATATCGTAGAAACGTAAGTAAAACATTGACGAAGAATTCTTTGACAGATCTTGTCAGATTCTAAAAGCTTTGGTCACTCAATAGAAACTTTGATGAAAGTTTCATTTAGTTTTTCTCTTTAGAATTCACGTCATTCCACATTTCTTTCCCCTTTCTTTCTTTCTTTCTTTGTTTCTTCTTTTTCATTCCATAACCCTTTTCCTTTTTTAGGGCTATTCAATAAGGGAATTTCTTTGTAAAAAAACGAAACAATTTTTTAAAAATGTTCCATACATATAAACCCTACATTTTTATTTTTATGGTTGGATGGTTGGTTGGTTGGTAGGATTTTACGGCATTTCAACCCTTTCACTTTTCATGAATTTTTGTTTATGTAATTCACATTATTCTATTTTTTCTTTCACTTCTCTTATATTTCTTTCGTTTTATTTCTTCATTTTCATTTCATAACTTTTTTCTTTTTTTTTCTTTTGCCTTTTTAGTGTCATTAGGAGCCGGGTTAGCTCAGTCGGTAGAGCGTTCGGCTAGAAACCACAAGGTTCCTAGTTCGATACCGGTCCCCACTAACTCAGCGTATGAGTAGCACAGGGATCTGTGCGGTAAAGTAAGGAGCTGATGGTAGGTGTGGCGCTCCACCTCAGACGCTAAAACAATCTCCTTGGTCTAGCGCTATTGAAAAGGGGATAGACTCCCTCGCTGACTGGCTGATACCGACTATAGGCCGCCCCGTCGACTTTACTTCTTTTTTTTAATAATAAATAGGCGAAATTTTAGAAACTAACATGACCTGTGGATATACCACAGTATGATAATTTGATTATTACAACGTTCAATTGCAAAATAGTTCAATTTCTGAAAAGTATAATCTGGATTTAACTCTTTCACTGTGTTTTTTTTTTCTTTATTTTTTTTTCTTTTTCATTCCATTACCTTTTTCTTTTTTACGGCCATTTAATAAGGGAATTTCTTTAGAAAAAATCTAAATCTTTTTTTTTAAGATTTTTCCATCTATATATTTATATTCGTGTATAATCTTGCAACACTCCCTTGTTAAAAATGAGACCATCCAAATCGTCCAAAATGAAATGCAAAAATATAATTCTTGATTATCTGATGTTGCTTATCCACCGAATTCTTATTTATTATTAGTATTGTTACCTTAGCTTAATAATGGACTATTCCGTTTTCATCGTTACACAGAAAAAAATATTATAAACTCTCACTCCTTTTTTTCTTTCTTTTTTCTTTCCTACTTTTCTTCTTTTCATTATGTTCGATTGAAACAGATCAGCATTATCGCATCCGCGCGCTCACCTTCCTCTCTCTCTATTTTCCCCTTTTCTTTCACTTTTCTTATTTTCCTTCTGTTTATTTCGTCTTTTTGATTTCATTACCTTCATTGTATTTTTAGGGCCATTCAATAAATAAGAGAATTTCTTTGAAAAAAGCAAAATAATTTTTTTCAATAATTTTTTCCATACATATAATTTCTACAGTGGTGCAACGGTTAACAAGTTAGTCTTGCAGATCAATTACTACTGAATAACGAGTTCGATCCTCGCTGGATTCCCCATACATTCGTCTAGGGTTATTTTTTGCCAAAAAGTTAGGGAATCGCGTTACATTTTTGTGTATTTGGTTTTTAAGAGTTTTTTTTTCATTTTATGCCTTTTTTATTGTTGTTGTTCTTTCTTTCATACTGTTGTAGTTGACTCACCTATGACACGAACATGGACTTACCCAAAGGGTACATATGTAACAGAGTAAAGCTACTCAGTCGAGTAGTTCTAGAAACACCTGTCCTTCGGGACGGGTGGTCCACTGAACTGCTAAATTAATAGCGTCGATCCCAGATGCCTGCCTCATTGCACTTAAAGAGGCATGGCTGGGATTGACGCAATTTTTCTCCTACCACCCATGAGTCTCGGCTTGTGGGTGGTGCCCACATAAAACGGCCTTGTGCCATATCCTGTGAAAGTGGGACACATGTAAATAGGAGTAGTTCTAGAAACAGTCTTCGTATATGCTGAACAAGGAAACCCTTCCATTGTACATTGATATATATTGCTGAATACAATCTGTTCCCTACATTTTTATACCCGTGTTGAGTTACTATTTATTGACCCTTTAATAGGTCATAACACATACCAAATACTAATCATTTTTAATCAGGTCTATTTGACCCTAATAGGTACCGCAACTCCAGGTCAAGAGGTGCCCGTGCAGTAAATTTTATGATCGTAAGAGAATGGACATGGTGATACGAGTTCAAATCTTGGATGAAGCTATCTGCATTTTCACATAGCGCTAATACCCCTGGAAAAGGTATGAATCCGACTATTCTCCCTCCAGCTATATGCAAATAGTAGGTCAGACTGGGTACTTTAACCCTGGCTAGGTAAGCAGTCTAGGAGAAGGAAAACTCTGAATTCAAACCTGTTGAACTCCGCGAAAGAAATTGACCTTGTGTCACATCCTGCTCGTGCGAGGGGTTGGTAAATATATATATATATATATAATATATATATATATATATATATATATATATATATATACACTAATTGCTTGTGTTAAAAGATGCCAATATGAGTTAAATACCTGTTAAATTCTGCTTAAAAATTGACATTGTGTCACATCCTTCTCGTGTCGGGTATTGGGAAATAAATACAACTCAGAGTGTATCTGAGAGCAGTGGTAATGAAAGGATAATGCACATTCTCCAAATATCCGGAGCAGGAGCCTCACCAGCAAGTACTGTTTAGTGTTAAACCCAGGAAAGGACTTTGGAGGAGAGTCTTGCTGTTGTAACTGAATTATTCAATTAACAAAATTAAAAATCTTTTCTATTGGAATGTAAATAATTGTGGATATGTCAACGCGCAGTTCTCTAACAGTATGACTAGCTACTCGATTAGTAGTGACTAGACCACGAATACTACCACGTACACTCGACTACGAATAACCTCGCGTATTTGAATCTTTATATGTGTTCCATTGGACGAGTCCAACTATCTTTTAGGGGAAATATCTTCCCTTACAACACTTCCCCCTATGCAGGGGATACAGCCAGTGTATTCTATTCCCCGTCGACACTGGTATCATCCATTAGTGGAGGAAATTATCAATGACATTTATTCGGGGTACAAACTATCAATTTCATCGATTCGAGATAGAAATTATCAATGGCATCAGTTCGGGGTGGATATTGCGAAAGACATCTATTACGGGTAGAAATTAAAAATGACATCTATTCGAAGCTGGTATTATCAGTTTCGTCTACCCGAGTTGAAAATTATCAGCGGTATTCATTCCGGGTGGAAATTATCGATGACATCTCTTTGGAATGGAAACTTTTGGTGACACTTATTCAGGGTGGGAATAATCTATTTTCATTTATTCCGGGTGGACATTATCAATGGTGTCTATTCAGGCTGGAAATCAACTTGTGGATTGAAGTTGTAATGAAGTTTTCATTCGAGAATGTTCTTCAAGACAATTTTGGCACCTTGGAATGGTCGAAACGGGTGGATTTAATCGAATTTGGAGATAACGAAATGTTTACTGGTTTGAATGAGGTGAGAAAGAGTTGATTCAAAGGGTGCCTACTGTTGTAAGGATGGTTAACACGATTAACCGAGGGCAACTGGCTTGGCCCATTAGTATACATGTAAATATATATATATATATTATATATATACTTGCGTATGTTAGTATATATATATATATATATATGTGTGTATGTGTGTGTATTTGTATATACATATATATGTATGTGTGTATGTTTGTATATATATGTGTGTGTGTATATGTTTATATATAAGTAAAAAGTAAAGTCGTCGGGGCGGATAAAGTCGGTATCAGCCAGTCAGCGAGGGAGTCTATCTCCTTTTCAATAGCGCTAGACCAAGGAGATTGTTTTTAGCATCTGAGGTGGAGCGCCACACCTACCATCAGCTCCTTACTTTACCGCACAGATCCCTCTGCTACTCATACGCTGAGTTGGCGGGGACCGGTATCGAACTAGGAACCTTGTGGTTTCTAGCCGAACGCTCTACCCACTGAGCTAACCCGGACCCTGTTTATATATATATATATATATATATATATATATATATATATATGTGTGTGTGTGTGTGTGTGTGTGTGTGTGTAGTGCATGTATATCAGGAAATACCTGTGCTGAAGAGAATATTTTTAGTGGATATAGTGTGCACGGAACTAGCTCCACTTCTTGGTAATCAGAGTCAGAGAGACAATGTGATGAACAGATTCAACAATACTGCAAGACAAAGGTACCTCAAGTGGCATTGCTACGCGCCTGGATACCAACCCAGGTATTTCTACGTCCTCGCGTAAAGTAATGTGCTAGATGGCTGTTGAGCAAGAAGCTTCTTCCGCCCTTTGACAGGTCTTGATTTTCGTCCTGCTGGGAGTCTAGCCACCCTCCTCACCAGGCAAGCTTGGTGGGGTTACCGGTTTAGTCGCCGATGACCCGACTATGAAACAGGTAGTGCTGGATTACATACTACCCATAGCGCTTTGGGCGACCTGACTATAATATGTATATGTATATGTATATGTACGTATCTATGTATGTGCATATATATATATATATATGCGTGTCTACTATGTGACCAGTGTGGAAGGCTATGTATGAGCAAGGTTGGCCTGATTAGACACCAATCTGTGCATCGGCGGGATGGACTAATAAAATACCCTGTGCTCCCTGGAATTACCTGTAAATGTGGGAAGATGTGCAAGACTTTGGCAGGACTAAAGAGCCACTTTCGTGCAGCTCATTGTTTGAACTTTTTGAAGCTCACTGTTATATTCTTTGAACTGTTGAACTTTTATTTATTATCAAGCAAT
>CM042172.1:44114916-44157416 GCA_023376005.1 Doryteuthis pealeii
AATAATAATAATAATATTCTATTAATAATGGAGATACGCTTCCGGTTTTTGTCTGTAACAAAAATTACGTCACTGCCTACTAATGTGACATTACCCAAAATCGTCATGACATAGAAAAAATGCACTCAAAATTTGAACATGCAACATTAGAGAGTCCTCATTGTTTTTTAAAACAAGTTTTAATAAATACATGACTGGTATTATATATCTATATATAGTTTTATTTTAATGTATATATTTAAAGTTTACATTTCAAATTGCTTTATTTTTTATTCCTTGAATGAATTTGATGATTTTACTTACTTAGGGTACAAACTCGCTGACATTGAATTTTTTACTCCCACCCCTCAGACAATATGTTTCAAAAATCTCTTTACATCGCCCGGAGGGTGTTTTTTATTTTGTACTAGTAATAATAATAATAATAATAACAACAACAACAAGTGGGGTAAAATGGGGGAGGAAGGGGAAATAAGGAAAATAGATATTCAGCAATAGAGAATGAGTTTCTGGCTAAATCTAAATATGCATTTTTATTAACTTGTCTTACAGTGATGATGCTTTACTCATTGGGCCACGAAAAATACAGCCAACATGCACCATTCAAAATGTTGCCATATAAGTTTTTTCTTTCTTTCTTTTTTTTTTTTTTTTGTTTTTGTTTATAAAGAAATTTTAATAATTAAATTCAATCGGAAAGTTTTATTACATTTTAAGAATTAGCCGAAAATACTTTGATCTTTAATTGCAAGTGTATCACGCTTTCAAATTACATTTCTTTCATTTTTAAAGTTAAATTTAAAATTCTTTTCAATCACAAATAAATCCGTTTCTATATATTTTCTATGTGTTACATCAAAATATTCCTCAATTCACCTTTCTAATGGGATGAAAATTGAATTAATTTTTATATGTGATTTAAATATTGAATTCTAGTCACGAGTGTGAGTCACACAAAAGTCGGTGTGAATATTTCAATTAATCGAATGGCTCAAATGATACGGCAAAGGCTCTATAATGAATACAACAAAAAATAACACCGAAAACACAGCAAGCACATCTTTTATTTGTGGATAAATCTTCCTGGAAAATACAATTAACACTTTATTCTCTCTCTCTCTCTCTTCTCTCTCTCTCTCTCTCTCTCTCTCTCTCTCTCTCTCTCTCTCTCTTCTATATATATATATATGTATAAATGAAAATAAAGATGACTTATCGGGGAATGAAATATCGAGTTAATCACAACATCGATGGTCGATACAAATATCAACCGAATAAGTCAGGATTATAAAAAATATGAAGTGCTCAAACGTTAGTAGAGAGGATTCAGTAGCAAGGTATATATATATATTATATATAATATATATATATATATATATATATACTTTAAATATACGCTCCTACATTTGGGCTGGTAGTTGTCGTCAGTGATGTTATCCGCATGGCATTGGGAAGTTTCGGTCTCCAGCATCAGACTTCCCACGCCATGCCGACTCTATCAAAGGTGATCAATTTCTGATCCCCCCACCAACATTAGACGCTAAAAGACGTTTGACTTTTTATTCTTTAGGACGATTGTAAAATTCTAATCCCGCGCATCTGATTGGCTGGTGCTAAAAAAAACAATCAAATGCGCGGCAACTTTATATTTAAACGGAATACGTGGACAGTAGCACTTTTCTTAGAACGGATTACAAGCTTTAGAGGAATAGGTAAGTTAAACCTTCATTAATAATGATAAGAGAGGACTAATTCAAACGATTTGTTTTTAATTTTTTTCCTTTTCAATTTTTAATTTTAGATTTTATATATATATATATCAATTTATACATTTTTTTCCACTCCCCTTTTTTAATTTATTTTTATTTTTATTTATTTATTTTTTTATAATTTTTATTTTTACATATTTACATGGTTGTAACACTCTATGAAAAATAAAAAATAAAATAAAAATAACCGTACCAGTTATGTCTGTTTAGATTTCGCTAATCTTATCTCGGGGACTATTTCAGATTAAAGTTATTATTAAACGGAAGAAATTGATAAATACTACTTCAAATACATCGTGTCAATTATGTATTACTAAAATTTAGAATAACATATGTTATATTTACCAATAAAATATAAAATTAGAGCTTTACGTTTACCTCCCGAATTACGACGTGTCGATGATGACTAAAATTAAAATTAAAAATAATACATGTTCTATCTACCAATAAAATATAAAATATTCAATTAGAATTTTTCGCCACCTAATCTATTTGTACCATTTCAATATATATATATATATATATATATATATATATATATATATATATTATATATATATAAAGAGATAACTTTAGTAGGTTATCTATATATACGCATAATCGTGTGGTTCATATATATATATATATATATATATATATTGTCTATATACAGCATTGCATAGCCTAAGCAGTATGTCATTGAACTTTCTGGTCTTCCATACCTCTGGGGGTATTTTATCGAGACCTGCTGCTTTTCTACCTTTTAGTTTCTTTAAGACTTCGTCGAGTTCTTCTGTTGTAAAATCTCCCAGTTTTATGTCTAGCTGTCTATCTAGGGAGATACTTTGGCTCCATATATATTCATTATTTGTCTAGACTATGTACTCCGAACTTCATTAGATACCATAAAAGAAAAAGGTTTCACACTAAAAAAAGGCAAGAAGCAGGCGATACCCCGCACAAACTGTCACAGATGTAGACTATGCTGACGACCTCGCACTTCTTGCAGATACACCGACACAAGCTGAGGCACTACTACACAGCCTGGAGGAGGCAGCAAAAAATGTCGGCCTCTATGTGAACTCTGATAAAACCGAGTTCATGAGCTTCAAAAAGCAAGAGACATCTCCACACTAGACGGTAGGCCTCTTAAACTAGTGGGAAAATTCACATACCTAGGTAGTAATATCTCATCCACAGAAAGCGATGTTAACACAAGAATAGGAAAGGCATGGTTGGCCACCAATAAACTATCAGTCGTATGGAAATCTGACCTCCCTGACAAACTAAAAGACGATTCTTCCAGGCTGTGGTCATATCGGTACTGCTGTATGGCTGTACCACCTGACCCTAACGAAGCGCCTTGAGAATAAACTAGATGGGAGCTGCATAAGAATGCTGCGAGCAGTCCTGAATAAGTCGTGGAAACAGCACCCAACCAAGAAGCAGCTGTATGACCACCTGCCTCCATATCACAAACCATACGAGTAAAGGCTAGGCATGCGGGGCACTGCTAGAGAAGTAGGGATGAGCTCGTAAGCGACGTATTACTGTGGAGCCCAACACATGGACATGCTAACGTAGGCCGCCCAGCCAGAACCTACATTGACCAACTATGTAAAGACTGGGTGCTGCGCGGAGGAGCTCCCAGAATTGATGAGTGATAGGGAGGGTTGGCGAGAGACCGTCATGGATATCGTGCAAATTGCGCGACATGATGATGATGATGATATATATATAATATATATATATATATATATATATATAAGACCTGTCAAAAAGTATCAAGATATTTTGTACTTTTTGACACATCTTGTAACCTGAAAAAATTTACGTTCCATTCATTGTTCATGTCTATCTAGGTAAATACGGCTTCAATCTCGATACTTTTATGACACACCTTGTATATATATATATATATATATATATATATATATATACAACCGTGTGTTGGGGGATACATTTATTCAAAGCCCTACCGACAGGGCAGTTTCTAAACCGATTTCTTCTCAAAACGAATTTTATTCACTCCCCACCAAACGTAAAATGATAAACAACCAGCTATCGATTTTGTTTTGTAATTTTCCATAAAAACTTTGGAAATAAAGCCATTTCTTGCCAACATATTTCACGCACCGTCACACAAGATTTGGACGTTGGGCATGAACCATAACCGATTGGTTTAGTGTGGGGGGTGCCCTGCTGGGTAATTACTTTACATTTTATGTATCACAGTAATGGAGATTATTTGTAACCCATGCAACCTGTTGCATAATAACAGTTTGGCTGGTTGGATTTTACAGCATCTAAACCAGAGTTTTTCAACCGGTGGGCCATGGCACACTAGTGTACCGTAAAGCTCCTGTGGGTGCGTCATGAGTGTTAGGACGGTTGATCAGCCTCTTATATTTTTATTCTATTACTTTAATTTTTTTTTTAATTATGCTACACTTGTAGCACATTTTTACTATTCCTTTTCTTTTAAAATTCAAATGATAAAATAATTATTTTATATACTGATGGTGTACCTCGATCAATTTATTGCCTAGCTCACTGTGCCGTGAGATGAAAAAGGTTGAACAACTATTATATCAACCCTTGTTGTGTTATTTTATGCCGAAGTGTTGTGGAATAACCTGACGTACCTTGCGTAGAGAGTGAATGCGCTGGTCCAGGACTATTTATACACGGCTGTCTGATTACTGAAACTGCAAGGATTACAGAACTATTACGCGAACCGTCTACCTCGAGGTTTTAGCACTTTGTTGCGAGTTACTATATGTCTGGTGCACATGTAGTTTCAATGTACTAGTGTATTGAATACTGGATGATCCAGTATAAAACACGAAGACATTTTGTCTTATTCATTCTTCGTGTGGGCTCAATTTTTAAACAAAACTAAATTGTTCTTAAACACATTTTAGACTCATTTTGTTCTATTTAACCCATAGATGGGACCCTAACATGTACTACCATTCTGGACAGCATGGACGTTAGAGCAATGGTGATGAAGATGTTGGGCATGAACCATAACCTATTTGTTCGGTGAGGGGGGTGCCCTGCTGGATAATTACTCTACATTGTATGCATTAAAATAATGGGGATCATTTGTAACCCGTACAACTTGTTGTTTAATACTTAACTGGTTGGTTAGTTGGTTGGTTGGATTTTATGGAATCTCAACACTTGTTGGGTTGTTTTATGCGGAAGACATTTTGTTTCATCAATAACAAAAATGATTTTATAAACCAGTTTTTAGAAGTAGGTAAGCTCTAGAACAATTTTACAGACAAAAATAGATTACAAAAAGTTGTAATTTTTCGCGACCCCTCTCAAATTTGGAGAGCTAAAAATCGACATAATTCCACCAATTTTTGGAATTGGAAGCTCAGATTTCTGGGATTGTCTAACGTTAACATAGTCCACACCTGGAAAAAAATTCAAAAAAATTGAAAGGGGTCTGTGATAATTTTACTTTTTTCTGGATGATTTGACATAGAATTACCCATACACAACCTCTTCACACACTTTCAAAAAGAATGAATTATAAAAGTCTTATTTGAAAACAATGAAATTTGAAAAGCTACATATATATTATTTATACACATAAAAAATTGTTATAAAGTCCTGGATTGATTTTATAATAAAAATCAAACTTATACAAATGATACAATTTAATAAAAATTACAATATCACCCATAAATAAGTACAACCCAACCAATTTTCACAAAAAGATAATTTTCTTCTAAACCATAATATAATTTCCAATGCATTTTCATAGTAAATATCATTTGCAATGCATTTTCATAGTAAATATCATTTGCAATGCATTTTCATAGTAAATATCATTTGCAATGCATTTTCATAGTAAAAATCATTTCTAATGCATTTTTATAATAAAAATCATTTCCAATGCATTTTTATAGTAAAAATCATTTCCAATGCATTTTTATAGTAAAAATCATTTGCAATGTATTTTTATAGTAAAAATCATTTCTAATGCATTTTTATAGTAAAAATCATTTGCAATGCATTTTTATAGTAAAAATCATTTCCAAAGCATTTTTATAGTAAATATCATTTGCAATGCATTTTCATAGTAAAAACCAATTGCAATATATTTTCATAGTAGTAATGTAGAAATGAGTTCATGCCTTATCTCAAAGGATTAAAAGAGCAAATTGAATGCTACTATGATAACCTTTACACAAGATATTCTAGATAAATCCAACGAAGCATTGCAATAAAAACAAAAAGATAGAATAATAAGAGAAAGATTAAACTAGCGTATTTGATGAAATATGTGAAATGGAAATCAATAGAAAAAATAAGATGAATAAAGACGTCTGATAGGTGAGATTAGTGAGCGTCAGGCATCTTGGTGCCAAACATTGGATTGAGAATATTAAATGGAGATAAAGAAAGAAAGAAAGAAAGAAGAAAAGAAAGAAGAAAGAAAGAAAGAAAGAAGGAAGGGAAGAAAGTGTTGGTTGGTTGGCTGGTTGGTTGATTTAAGGGCATATACACCCTTTGTTGTATAGGACTATTGTATAGGATTACCTACCTCCCCTGTAGACCATAAAATAATGGTTGTGTCTGTCTTATAAATTAGCTGTCAGACAAACAAGCGGGGGAGTTTAGTATTTATATGAACTAGCAAATATATGCACCCTCCGGGTGCAAGTATTTAAGTTTTAATATAATAAAATATCATGTTAAATTAGAAAGGCTAATGAAACTGAATAAGAATTCAGATAAAAAGATTTGGAATAGAGGGGGTATGATTGAAAAATAGAACAGCTCTGAAACTAACTCTTCCATCATTTTCCCTTACTCCCGTCTTTCATTGGTAAATTTTCCTAATTTAACTATTTAGTTAAAATAGGAAGTAAAGAATAATATTACAGTTATTTCTTCTTGTTAATGGATTTCTTTTAAGATTTATCCCCGAGATTTTTGCTCATATTCAATAAGATAAAACCAAACAATTAGAAATCAATAATACTAAGCACATATTTATTAAAATCAAATTTTAAATATCAATATGCAGATTAGCCTTCCCGTTCACACTGTAAACCACTATTTTGTTGTATATATAAATACAATTGCATGTTATTAGTATGTAGATATGGTCAACAGACTTAATGATGTAAAACAATTTTATTAATAATTGAGGTTTAATTAAAAATAAAATCATGGAGAATGTGATGTAAATAACAAAGGGAATTGTGACATGAATAGTAATATAGTTTCGGTTACAGACATACAAACACACAATCTCCATTATAATAAGATTACAAATCGAAAATATACTATTACCAAGAATTTGTCTTTGCCTCTTATTCGCTATTATTACATATCTCCTATTTTCTCTTTGTGTGTGAGTAATTGGCCGCCTTTACCACGATACAAAACCCTTGTGGGTTATTTAAAGCCAAATCTTATTTTATATACCTGAATTTTTAAAGAAATAATTTTAATTAACTTCATGTGTATTAATGTATGGGTTAAATCGATCTGTTTAAGGATCACTATTATTTGATAGGACCGTGTGTAAACAAACTCTAACAATGAAAATGTAAATTTGAACGTAGAATAAAATAATCCCAGGCGGGTTGATATGCCGTTAAAATCAATCAACCACTACTACGAATCATCAATCATTCAGGGGTTGATCTCCCTCTCGTCTTCACCTCTCACGAAGCATTCACGTCGACGACCCTGGCGGAGAAATCCAGAAGACTACATGTTGCCAGTCACAATGAAGTGTAGATGATATAGCATGGTCGTCGTTGCTCACAATCTCAGGCCCTTAATGGAGCCACCTGTTGCCTCTGGGTGGTGACTCGTGAAGAATCCTGTGTAGTTGATCAGTCCATGACCTACAACACTGTACTTTGGCCCTTAATTAGGCTAGACGGTTGGTCGAATAGGCCCCTCCGACCAGGCGGCGCGTCACGTCAAGCCTTAGCACCTATATGATTGTCACGATGGTATAGCTTTTATGGAAACACCCCCTATCCTTTTTACTTTGGCCCTATCTTGGGCTAGACGGGCGGTCGGAGAGGCCCCCTCCGATCAATCGGCTGGTCACGTCAAGCCCTAGCACCTATATGATTTTCCCAACCTTATTGCCCTTATGGCAAGCCCCAACCCCTTTTTATCATATGGGTGCTAGAGGCGGTGGCTGCGGGTGTGGTTGTTAGGCGCTTTGAGTGATAAAATAGTGAGGGAAATACTATACTAGATGATCGTTGTATATATTTGGTGAATCATTTGATATTACACTATGCTAATACTACGGTCACCTCGTGTGCTGTCATACTTAACTAGCTAGGCTACCATACCATTGTTATTGAGTTTGATTCTCGCCGGGTGCTTCATACTTCTGAGCTTGTGTCACAGAAAACTAAACACACACACACACACACACACACATACACACACACATATATATGTATATATATATATATATATATATATATATAAATACATTTTTGGTACAGGCAAATTTATATCATATATTTAAGGCTATCGTGTATAGTAATCTACACTGATAATGAATGGGAGACAGAAAGGAGGGATAGATAGAGTGGGAAAAGTTGTTTTATTAATATAAAACTAGGGCCGTTTCATGAATATATATATGTATATGTTACCACTTTTTATCTTATTGTTATGGTGGGAATAAAAATGGATGTAGTCATTTTTGTTGGTATTTTTATGATAAACTTTAAATTCTAAAATGTTGTTATTGTTTATAATAAGTGTGTCTAAAAATGGTAGGGTGTGGTTTTGTTCAAGTTCATGAGTAAATTTAATGAAGGGTTCCACATCATTTAGTTTGTCAATGAAGCACTTAGGATATGCAATAATATATATATATATATATATATATATATATATATATCTTATTATAATGGAGATTGTGTGTTTTTCTGTCTGTAACCGAAACTAAATCACTACTCAAGTCACAATTCCCTTAGTTATTGACGTCACATTCACCATGAATTTGTTCTTATTTAAACCTCAATTATTAATAAAATTGTTTTACATTATAAATACTGTTAACCATGTCTACATACTAACAACATGCAATTATATTTATATATACAACAAAATAGCGGTTTACAGCGTGAACTGAAAGACTAATTTGCATATTGATATTAAAAATGTGATTTTAATAAATATATGCTCAGTATTATTAGTTTCTAACTGTTTGGTTTTATTTTAATGAATATAAGCAAAAATCTCTTCAATGAATCTTAAATGAAATCCATTAACAAGAAAAGATAACTGTCATTTTATTATTTACTTCCTCTTTTAACTAAATACTTAAATTAGAAAAAATAACAATGAAAGACGAGAGTGATGGAATAGTAAGTTTCAGTTGTTCTATTTTTCGATTATATCCCCCTCTGTTTCAAATCTTTTTATTTGCATTCTTATTTAGTTTTATTAGTGTTTCTAATTTAATACGATATTTCATTACATTAAAACTTAAATACTTGCACCCGGAGGGTGCATATATTTGCTAGTATATATAAAGATACTGTATTTATGTCTGTATGTTTGCTTATACAACGACCGAGCGCACCTCCTTTTATAAAGGAAAATTGGTGGAGACCAGAAAAGTTTGATAAAATTCATAATAAAAAACAATCCAAGTGTTGACAACCAACCAACCAACCAACCAAGACCGCAATATAATCACAAATGTCTATCACAGTGGTAATTATTTCTGACAATAGATTGTCAAATATTACGTCAGGGCAGAGCGATAATTTAATAGTGAGCATTACAAAGTTCATGTCTTTGTATTTTGGCGGAGGTGCGTGATTGATCATTATCTGATCGATACATTATTGTATTGATCAGTCAATTGAAACCAAAAAGAGAGAAACATTCGGTATTCGTTGCGTTTTATTGATATTTTTATAGAAACGTGAGAGTGGGGGGATAGAATGAGTTTTTAAAACGTCAGCACAATAGTCATCCCAATAGTTTTACACAGCCAGTAACATAGAATATACCCAATAACATAAAATATATACTCATATATATTTTATAAAAAAAAGAAAGGTCCGCAAAATGGATTAGGCTTTTTAAAAGATTTTTTATTTAACGTATATTTTACAATAAAAAAAAATAATTTAAAGAAACATAATCCATTTTGCAGAATATTGAATTTTCTCCCGTTGGACCCATAACAAAACTTTTCATATATATATATATATATATATATATATATATATATATATATATATATATATAAGGATAAAATGATATGAAAAAAAACACAGATGTTGTTCAAATAAAGTTATTCATTCAACTTTATATTGCTGATATTGCAATATTTCGATTTTTTTCAAAAATCTTTTTCAGGCATATTATGTTTGGTTAATAGGAAGACAATTGTGACCGTTTTATGATGTGATTATTTCTAACGGATTTTCTATATTATATATATATATATATATATATATATATATATATATATATATATATATAAAGATGATGAAAATTTTCTGTATTGTGACGCTGTGATAGTTTGGAATATCATACAGAATATTCTAGCCGTGTCGGTTGGGTCAGAAGAATACACCGACTGCAGTTCTGTAAAGGGCAAGATCCCCACCCCCACCCACACAATGTGCCCACCTGTTGTCCATGGGTGGCGACCCGGGATACTTAAGGATGAGCAGTCCATAACATGCAACACTCCACTTTGGCCCTTACTTAGGCTAGACGGTCAGTTGATCAATCCCTAGCACCAATATGATTGTCCCAACTATATTGCCCTTATGACAACCCCAAACCTTTTTCATCATATATGCGCTAGAAGGTGGTGCCTGAGGGTCTTGAATAAAAGAATAAACGATAATGACAAAACATCTTCGGCATAAAATAACCCAAAAAGGTTTGGCATGTCGTAAAATCTAACTAACTAACTAACCAACCTACGGCAGTATTCTGTCTTTCTTTTGAATGTACTCTGTCCTTTCCTTGGGAGATGTTTGGGTTCCCAGTTGTGCATTTCAAGTGGAAATGTCAATTTAATCGATAAAAGGCGTTGCTCGGGAATTATTGACGTAGCGTCTTCATTGAAGAAGGGCTGACATTGTAGTATGCGCTTGTCAGTTCACAAACCTTGACAAAATCTGTTTTCCAAACTTTCTGGGGTACTTACAAGCAGAGCCACGTGCAAAGGGGCCGTCTTCTCCCATCAATAATTATAAATCTATAATAATCCATAAGGAGAGATTTTATATTATTGTGCATGCATTTCGCATTAGATGTATGATGTCTCTCTCTCTCTCTCTCTCTCTCTCTCTCTCTCTCTCTCTCTCTCTCTCTCTCTCTACATATATATATATATATATATATTCCCCTTCTTTCCCTCTTTTTTATTTGTCCCCCTCTGGTTCATCCCCATTCGTTCTTATGAATTTCTCATACAATCTGACTTTTATTCGTCGCCGGTGTATACACTTGAAAAGTACCGGTCGAAAGGCCTTCGTGTATCCCCTTTATTTATATTTTATTCCATAATAAAAATATTACCTCCCTAATTACATATGATTCCTCCACTTTAGGTTATATATATATATATATATATATATATATATATATATAAGAGAGAGAGAGAGAGAGAGAGAGAGAGGGAGAGAGAGAGAGAGAGGGAGGGGAGAAGAGGGGATACAGTCGCATACACACACTTATAAATATGTATAGTATTATTATCTGATAGAATAATAAGCGACATAAAAAATGTTACTTAATTATTATGTTAGTTTGGCTCTATTCTGTCAGAGTCGGCGCCATTTTCTCTCCGACGTCTCATTCGTCTATTTGTGATGCATAAAACCCCGCCAAAACAAAATGGACGATCAAGTTGTTCAACTAAATTGGATTTTAACATCAAATAAAAAATATTTCTAAAAACCGACAAATTTACCGGGGAAAAAACATCGGCAAACTTTGTAACTAAGAAATAAATTGGATTCCTCATTAGTGTCGGCTTTTTTTTTTCCTGACTGGCAACCCATCATGGAGAAGGAAAACTCTGAATTCAAACTAGCTTTACGCATCTTTAAAATTAATTAAGGTCAATTTCTTAAGCAGCTGTTAACAGGCTTGAATTCAGTGTTTTCCTTTTCTTAGACTGATTACCCAAGTAAAGTTAAAGTGCCCTGTCTATACTATTTACCCATAGCTGGAGGGAGAGTAGTTGGATGTATACCTTTCCCAAGGGTATTAGCGCTATTTAAAAATGCAAATAGCCTCGTCCAGGATTTGAACTCGGTTTGCCGTGTCCATTTCCCACAAATCTAACTATCATACTACATGACTCCACACAAATATGTGAGTGATATTAGGATATATACCAAGAATGTAAACAAACTGGAAACTATTAAAGAAACTATTGGAAGTTATAGGAATAGAAATTCTAATTGAAAAATGTATCATCTTCTTATAATGGAGATTCAGCATCTATGTTACATAATCTATGCGGTTGCATAAGATTATTGTCAATCCCCTGTAATTCTGAGGGGATGACCCTTTTCATATCATGGCCGGGTCCTTTCATGGAAAATTACAGAAGCCCGCCAAATATGTGAAGTTACGTGGGACCTTTTTGAGTCCCCAGTTTTCAGTTAGACGTCAGGCAGAGAAGTCGGCCATTTTAGGTCCTGCCTAAACTGGAACTCACGCGCGCTATGTTAGTCAGATATTTAGTTACATGAAATCTATAGTTAGGAAATAAAAGTTTGTATAAGTAAAATGTTCTTGTGGTTGATGAATGTCTTGGTAACAAGACTAAGAAATGAATCCAGGACGACCAGCCAGCAAGAACATAGCAATAGAAAGTCCAGACCTTAGAAGATTCCAGACCAAGTCAAGATGATAGAAATACCAAAGACGATCAGAAGAATAGACGTCCAAAGAGATAGATGTCCAAGAAATAGAAGTAAAGAAGAAGAGGTATGCAACATCTATCTTTAACCGAAACTACGTCACTGCTTACGTTACAATACCCCCAGGAAAGTTTATCAATGAGTATTTGATTTATAGTCAAAATCCTTAATTGATACATAGAATAAATTTATTTATATACGAGGCCTATATGAAAATCTGAGTTTGATTTTCCTCAAAACAGCCCATATTATTAGGGTATTTATCGCGTAACCCACGTATACATGTGTAGCACAAGGACATTTTAATATGGGCCCACTCACAAGTCGAGACTCATGGGTTGGCAGGTGCAAAAATGCGTTGATCCCGTCGGCATCTCCAATCATGTGTGGCACCTCAGGTACTGGGCAATAAACCCAGCCCTGTCTCTTTAATCAAGAGGGCAGGTGTTGCCTGGGGATAGCCCCCTAAGATCACGCCGTTGATTTTCACTAATTGTTCAGTGACTGAAGCCACAGGCCCCGAGGAGCCTATGTTATTAGTACGTTTAAAATCTTGCAATGTGTGTTATACATTACTAAGAAATTATGGATGGTTAATTTGCATACTGGTTTTAACAAAAACGTGTTTGATAAATAAACACCTGGTGTTATTGATCTGTAATATCATTGTATTATTCTCCAACGTATTAAAACGATCCTATGAAGGATTTTATCTAGAAACCAATTAAGATATAATCAAAATAAGTGTAACATTTTTATGAGTTCATATTCAATTTTGTTAGTCTTTCTAATTCAATATATTTAGTTCCAATAAAACTTAAATACTTATGCCCGGGGGGCGCATATTCTTTCGAGTGCTGATAATGAAAATGGGGAGAAAAAAAATGAACTGAAGGAATATAACTTGATAATCAGAAAAGCATCTGAACGCTTGTAGAAAACGAAAACTGCAAATGCCTGGTAATATTAGAATTAGATACCATCAAACAGAGACAAAGAAAAAGTAAGAAATGGGTATCACAGAAGAACAAGAAAATCTCTTGAAACCAAATTCTGCAACAGAAATAACTTTAGGACAAACAGGAAAACAATAATTTAAAGAATTTAGAAAAACAAAAGTATGGATATTTCAAGTGACAAAGAAATTTCACAAGATGATTTGGATACAGTTAAAAAATGGGAAAACTAAAGAAAGAAATTGAATCTCTTTTGAGTGAAGCACAAAATAATGAAGTTTGGTTGGTTGGTTGGTTGGTTGGTTGGGGTGCTTGGATTGTGCGGCATGTCAACATTGGGTTATTTTATGCCGAATACGCTTTTGTTTGATTCGTTTTTGTTGGGTATTCAATTTTTTAACACATTTTTTAAAAATCATTTTCTATCTATTTAACGCCTAGATGGGGCCTTTTCAGGTACTACCAATCCGGGTTAGAGAGGACATGTGAGTAGAAAACAAAATTTGGAAGTAAAACAATTGTATGGATACTGAAAGTGAAAATTATGGAAATTTCACAAGATGATCTGGACACAGTTAAGAAATGGGAAAACTAAACTGTCAGATAACTACTTGCACATTCCAGTCTCATTGGGTGCCACAATCTTCCGGCCTTGTGCCATACCTATGTAAATGTTTGTAGATAAGTACCTTCGGATAGAACATTCGAAAGACATAGATGGACAAAGCATATATTATTTAAGAAAAATCAAAGTAAAAATAGAAAGAAGGGAGAGAAAGAAAAAAGAAAGAGGGAAGAAAGGAAAGAAAGAACAGAAAGAGAGAAGGGAGAGAGAGAAAGTGAGAAGGGTTAGAGAAAAAGAGAGGAGGGAGAAAAAGAAAGGAAGCAAAAGAAAGAAGGAAGAGAGAAAGAGACATGTGAGAGAAAGTAAAAAGAGAGAAAGAAAAGAGGGAAAAGACAAATAAACACAAAGAAAGAGAGAATTTTGGAAGATTTCACTCAGATTTTATAAATTTACAGAAGAAAAAGAAATCAAGTGACAGCAAATCTCCCCCAACTCTCTAGGACTCTTCTAATTTTTCTAGATGTTCTTAAGAAGGCGAAAAAATAGAAAAATACATGAAACCTGCCATAGAACTAAAAAAAATGGCTTTGAAATATGAAGGTAATTGTGACCTTGGAAGAGTCCCCAATTACCTGGAAAAGATACTGAAGGATCTAGAAATAATAAGAAGAATAGAGACCATATTTTTAAAGACTGGGTAGGAAAGGTGACCCACTGGGAATTGTGCAAGAGACTAAAATTTGAGCATACTGAAATATGGTATATGCACAAACCACAAATGTATAAGGCTAGACACGATTGGGTGGGAAAGATGATCTACTGGGAATTGCGCAAGAGATTAAATTTTGACCATACTAACAAACTGTATATGAACAAACCACAAAAAGAAAACAAGGCTAGGCATGACTGGTTGGGAAAGGTGATCCACTGGGAATTGTGCAAAAGATTAAAATTTGATTATGCTGAAAAATGGTATATGAAAAAATCACAAAAATAAATACAAGTCTATGCACGACTGGGTAGGAAAAGTGATCCACTGGGAATTGTGCAAGAGATTAAGAATTGACCATACTGAAAAATGCTATATGCACAGACCACAAAGGAAACACAAGGCTAGGCACGGCTGAGGGAAAAGATCCACTAAGAATTTTTGTTAGCTTTATGGCAAGATTCCGGCATTTGTCAATCTTTTCGCCGCCTTTTATTTAAATCAGTGGTCTACTGGAATGGCAAAATCCACTAATTGACAAATTCTTTTCGTCTTGTTAATTAGTATTTAGTCTTGTCTTCCGGATTGGGTGAAACGTCTTTATTTCAAGGTCCTATAGAATTTTATGCATCCTATTTTCTAGGACAGATTCTGGTTTGTGAATATACCATTTGCCAATTTTAATCTCTTGCACATTTCCCAGTAGATCACCATTGCATCCCAATCGAGCCTAGCCTTGTATTCATTTTTCTTGGATTATGCATATAGCATTTGTCAGTATGGTCAATTCTTAATCTCAATTCCACAATTCCCAGTGAATCACCTTTCATACCATGTCGAGCCTAGCCATGTGTTGTTTTTTTTGTTTTTTTTTTTGTTTTTTTTTTTGGTTAAGCATACCAATATATCAGTATGGTCAAATTCTAAAGAGAAGCATGACATTGCTGCCAAGCTGCTTGCTACTGAGAAGCCAAATAGCTTCAGACAAGGAAACCTGTGTTCCCTCAGGTTACAGCCAAGACGACTCTGGCTGATCTGGTTGGTCCAGAGTGTCATCTTCTGCTTGACACCCTTGGCATTGAGTCTGACTGGCTTCTGTAACCTTTAGCAACATGTCCAAGGAGTGATAACTACAGCAAGGCCCTGGAATATGTCAGCAATGTAAAAGTAGTAAATGACATCGCTGAGCGGGGAGTCAAGTTGATGAGTAATTTTGCCAACATAATTACCATAGATTCTCAGCAAAGAGAGTATCTTCTTCAAGCTGTGGAATACAACCATGAGCGATTTGATAGCTCCAAGAAGCAAACTCTGAACATATGACTCTGAAGTGTCCTTCTGACATGGACAATAGACTTTTCTGTCTCTTGAAAATAATTTTTAGGGTCTTTGTCACACATTTTCTGATGTCAAAATTGTAATATTTATGAAATTTTGATATTTTTCAGAATATGATGTGTCTTTTTTTTTCTTGAATGTTTACTTGGATTATTTTTACAGAAAGAGTATTACAAATGCTTCAATTTGATACCCAGTTTGTTGTTCTATCCCAATTGTAACAAAAGTTACAGGTGAAAAACTATCTGACAGAAGGCAAAATTTGGCACTTTTCTATTATCGCGGGCTTAATATCTTGAGGTCCAATGAGGCAAAGGTTCCTGACATTTTAGCTCAAAATGGTTGTGATTTTCGGCTTTTCCAGGTCAAAAAGCATGGGAAACCGTGCAGGAGGGTATGAAAAAAGGAAAAAAGTTGATTTTTGAACAGGTCTAACCATATGTCAGTATGCTCAAAATTTAATCTCTTGCACAATTCCCAGTAGATCACCTTTCCTACCCAGTCGTGTCTAGCCTTGTATTTTTGTGGTGTGTGTATATACCATAAGTCAGTATGCTCAAAATTTAATCTCTTGCACAATTCCCAGTAGATCACCTTTCCTACGCAGTCGTGTCTAGCCTTGTATTTTTGTGGTTTGTGTATATACCATATGTCAGTATGCTCAAAATTTAATCTCTTGCACAATTCCCAGTAGATCACCTTTCCCACCCAATCGTGTCTAGCCTTATATATTTTTGTGTATATACCATCTGTCAGTATGCTCAAAATTTAATCTCTTGCACAATTTCCAGTAGATCACCTTTCCTACCCAGTCGTGTCTAGCCTTGTATTTTGTGGTTTGTGTATATACCATATGTCAGTATGCTCAAAATTTAATCTCTTGCACAATTCCCAGTAGATCACCTTTCCTACCCAGTCGTGTCTAGCCTTGTATTTTTGTGGTTTGTGTATATACCATATGTCAGTATGCTCAAAATTTAATCTCTTGCGCAATTCCCAGTAGATCACCTTTCCCCACCCAATCGTGTCTAGTCTTGTATATTTAAGGTTTGTGCATATACCATCTGTCAGTATGCTCAAAATTTAATCTCTTGCACAATTCCCAGTAGATCACCTTTCCCACCCAATCGTGTCTAGCCTTATATATTTAAGGTTTGTGCATATACCATCTGTCAGTATGCTCAAAATTTAATCTCTTGCGCAATTCCCAGTTAATCATCTTTCCAATCCAATCGTGCCTAGCCTTGTGGGTTTTTTTGGTGGTTTGTGCATACCAATTTATCAGTATCGTCAAATTTTAATCTTTTGCACAATTCCCTGTGGACCGCCTTTCCTACCCAGTCATACCTCGAAATATAAGTTAATTGCATGAGAATAAAATCTGGCTTGTAAAATTTCTGTAAAAGTTTTCTTCAGTTAGTTCTAAGTCGCCAATAAACTTTGAACATTACCCCAGGCAATCGAACAATAACAGTTTTGTGCGATAAAAAAAAGAACTTTTCTTATTAGAACTATTGAAATTTTGCTCACAGATCACGGAAGATCTCACCGATGTCTCTCATTGTCTCGTCTCGATTGTTCTAAACGCGAAAAAGAAAAAGAAGAAGAAAGACAAAAAGGGAAGTTTCTAATGGAGAATTGTGTTATAAACTGAATCGTCCATCTGTCAGTTTTGAGACGTTTTCCAAATGGGAAAAAAAGAGTCAATAATGCATGTCTAAAAGGTTTCATCTAAGAGAAAGGGAATGATTGGGGGGAGCACGGGGGAGCACGGGGGGGGTAAGAAAGATTATTAAAGAAAAAACAAAAAAAACTCATTGGATAATATTAAGTTATTATTACAGCATAATACAACTTTCTTCTTCTTCTTCTTCTTCTTCTTCTTCTTCTTATTATTATTATTATTATTATTATTATTATTATTATTATTTTATTATTATTATTCCGACTATAATTTCCTCTTCTTCTTCTTCTTCTTCTTCTTCTTCTTCTTCTTCTTCTTCTTCTTTGCCTTCTTCTTCTTCTTTTTCTTCTTTCTTCTTCTTCTTCTTCTTCTTCTTCTTTTCTTCTTCTTTCTTCTTTCGCCTTCTTCTTCTTTTCTCTTCTTCTTCTTTAGCCTTCTTCTTCTTCTTCTTCTTCTCTTCTTCTTCTTCTTTGCCTTCTTCTTCTTCTTTTGCCTTCTTCTTCTTCTTTTTCTTCTTCTTCTTCTTCTTCTTCTTCTTCTTCTTCTTCTTCTCATTATTATTATTATTATTATTATTATTTACTCCTTTTGAGTTTTCACATCAGCATTAGCTGATGTTCTTTCACTGGAGTCTGAGTGACAGCAAGTCTCCTCAGGTCTCCAGGACTCTTCTGAGTATTCTGGCAGATTGCAGCAGTGCAGTGTTCTGTGTGGTTTCAATCCTTCCTCTGATTTTCAAACTTTCCAAACCCTTTTCCAATCCTTTTGGGACTGTTCCAAGTGCACCAACTACAATTGGTATCACTTTCACTTTCATATTCCATGACTTTTTCAGTTGTCTGGCAAGATCCAGATATTTGTCCATTTTTTCATTTTCATTTAGCTTCATCCTGTGATCTGCTGGAACTGCAAAATCCACCAGTTGACAAGTTCTTTCTTTTTTGTTAATCAACACTAGGTCTGGTCTTTTTGCTGGGATAAGGTGATCCGTTTTTATTTCAAAGTCCCAGAGAATTGTATGCGTTTCGTTCTTAAGAACAGATTCTGGTTTATGCATATACCATTTTGTTGTATTATTCCGACTATAACTTCCTCTTTTTCTCATATAATTTCTTCTTCTTCTTCTTCTTCTTATTATTATTATTATTAGTAGTAGTAGTAGTAGTAGTAGTAGTAGTAGTTTTTCACATCAGCGTCTCCAGGACTCTTCTGAGTATTCTAGCTGATTGCAGCAGTGCAGTAGTCTGGATGGTCTCAATTCTTCCTCTGATTTCCAGATCCCCCAGTTTTTTCCAAGTTTATTGGGGCCGTTCCAAGTGCACCAAATACAATTGGTATCACTTTCACTCTCATATTCCACAGATTTTTCAATTCTCTGGCAAGGTCCAGGTATTTATCCATCTTTTCATTTTCCTTCAGCTTCACCCTGCGATCTGCTGGAACCACAAAGTCCACCAGTTGGCAAGTTCTTTCTTTTCTTTCTTTTTTTTTTCTGTCAATTAAAACTAAGTCTGGTCTCCTGGCTGGGACAGGGTGATACGTCTTTATCTCAACGTCCTAGAGATATTATTATTATTATTATTATTATTATTATTATTATTATTATTATACATTAATACGCGTGTTCCTAAATCTTCTGTCCGTTATCATCCTGCAGCACCCTCTGGCTAAAAATGAGACCGTCCAAACCGTCCAAGGTAAAATGCAAAAATGTAAATCCTGGTGTTGCTTATCCGCAGAATTCTTATTTTTTGTGAGTGTCATCACCAAAACTGAATAATGAATCATTCGATTTTGATTATAAAGAGAAAAAAGGACATGCTACTCAGAAAGAAAATAATAAGAAAGAAAGAAAGAAAGAAAGAAAGAAAGAAAGAAGGGGAAATAAGGAAGGTTAGCACACGAAAGCGAAAACACTAATCTGTTTCAATCGAACATAATAAAAACATAAAAAAGAAGGAAATAAAAATAGCGTGTGAGAGCGAGAGAGAGAGAGAGAGGGGGGGTTAAATCAAGTTTATTATACGTTTGAATTATTGAATTATTTCGCAATAGCTCTTAAGTAAACATATCAAACGTTTTAATAAACAAATTATCATAGTGTGGTATATTCACAGGTCCTCATAGTTATTATTATTATTATTATTATTATTATTATTATTATTATTATTATTATTCCAACTATAACTTCCACTTCTCATATAACTCCTTCTTCTTCTTCTTCTTCTTCTTCTTCTTCTTCTTCTTCTTCTTCTTCTTCTTCTTCTTCTTCTATCTTCTTCGCATTCTTCTTCTTCTTCGCATTCTTCTTTCTTTCTTCGCTTTTCTTCTTCTTCGCATTCTTCTTCGCATTCTTCTTCTTTCTTCGCATTCTTCTTCTTCGCATTCTTCTTCTTCTTTCTTCTTCTTCTTCGCATTCTTCTTCTTCTTCTTCTTCTTCACATACTCTTTCTTCTCTTCTTTTCGCATTCTTCTTCTTCTTCTTTTTCTTCTTCACATACTCTTTCTTCTTCTTCTTCTTCGCATTCTTCTTCTTCTTCTTCGCATTCTTCTCTTCTTCTTCTTCACATACTCTTTCTTCTTCTTCTCGCATTCTTCTCTTCTTCTCTTCACATACTCTTTCTTCTTCTTTTTCGCATTCTTTTTCTTCTTCTTTTTCTTCTTCACATACTCTTCTTCTTCTTCTTCTTCTTCTTCTTCTTCTTCTTCTTCTTCTTCTTCTTCTTCCGATTGGATCAATTCCAGTTTTGTTTTGCAATCAATCGAAAAGCCTGACATAAAGAAACGATTTCCTTCTTGAAGAACGATTCTTAGAAGAGGATTACAAAATGACTGATCTCCTCAAAAGTGTCTAACTGGATTTATTCAAAACGGAATCTTCATTGAAAACGCCGAAAAGAAAAATTGTGTCTTTTGATTTTTGTTTTTAATTGAACATCAAAAATAAAACATCAAAACTAATCAATTCTATTTTTGCTGATCGATTCATTGGACGAAATTGATTTTCCAAAATCTTGATCGAATGACCAAAATTCTGTAATCAAATTATTTTCACTATCACTGTGAGATTGGTGGATCAATTAAATGTATGTAGGTTGCAAAAGTAATTAGCAATCTATTTGGAGTGTGTGTATGTATTTTTATAATAAAATTCCTTTCCAATACATTTTTATAATGAAAATCATGTTCAATGCATTTTTATAGTAAAAAATCATTTCCAATGCATTTTTATAATGAAAATCATTTTCAATGCATTTTTATTGTAATAATCATTTCCAATGCATTTTTATAATAAAAAATCATTTCCAATGCATTTTTATAGTAAAAATCATTGGTCAATGCATTTTTATAGTAAAAATCATTGGTCAATGCATTTTTATAGTAAAAATCATTGGTCAATGCATTTTTATAGTAAAAATCATTTCCAATGCATTTTATAGTAAAAAATCATTTCCAATGCATTTTTATAATAAAAAATCATTTCCAATGCATCTTTATAGTAAAAATCATTGGTCAATGCATTTTTATAATAAAAATCATTTCCAATGCATTTTTATAGTAAAATTCATTTCCAATGCATTTCTATAGTAAAATTTATTTCCAATGCATTTTAATAAAAATAAACCTGTGCATTTGTTTTTTCAATTAAATTTTTACAATATATTTTTACAAAACATTTTTACAAAAAAAAGAAAAAAAGCACCTAGCATTTAGCTATTTTGTTTTTATTTAAAGCAAATGTCACCACTTTTTAATATTATTTAAATTTAAACTTGAATAAATTTAAGTTTAAATTATATTATAAAACCCAAGAGAAATGACATTTTTTGTGCTTCGTTCGAAATTCTGCCAAATTAATGTAAATAAAACTTATTCAAGTTTCTTTTGTTTTTTGTAGAAAATATTCTTTCTTGTTTTTGTGTTTTCTTTTTAATCTTATTTCGGGCTTTCTCTAATTAATTACGTTATTTCTTTCGATATGTGACGTCTAATTGACGAACTATGTAGTTTCTATACTTATCTCATACTGTTTTACTTATCTCTGGACTTTATCTGGTTGGGTCTTGTAAAGTTTTTAAATGCCATCCTTGGCCAGTTGAAAAGGGCTTAAATAAAGTCCTGTGTTATGAGATCCTTGGGTAAGCGTATCAGTCCTATCCTGCGTGTTGGTAAAGGTCAAGTGATTTAATCCTATGTCCGTCGTCTATGAATATTACAGTAATTATGACCAGTAGGGTCGGTTAAGTATAGTATCAACCTCAGAGTACTGCCAGTGATTGGCCAAGAGATAGATCACATGATTCTGATCTAGTCTATAAGTATGAGCGGAGATCTATCACACACCTTATATATAAAATTCTCAACAGATATCTGCTATTCTGGTACGGAGTTGCTAATATTCTGGACCTGTTGTTGGACCGGCATTTTCTTTGTTCTTTGAGTCTGGAAATTACATGGGATCTTCTTGGGGTCTACTTGCGTCCGTCGGCAGTTCTTAATAACGAACACAAGACCTTGTTGTTTTTCTCAGAGTTCATATATTTTATTTTAAACTCAAGTAAAAATACCTTGGAGGACAGACACTCATCTTGCGTCTGTCCTCTTCATACACTCTGCTCAGACTCTCATGTCCGCCTCCTCCAAAAACTTAGGCCAAATTCCCCAACTTGTCGCTCTTGCTTTCACTATTGTTATTGCTGACACTCTTCGATTAATCAGATGCCAACAGGTCAGTCTTTCACACGTCATCCCAAATTCTAGTTAATTTCTACTATTACATAACGTATTACTAAAATGATGGGTTTTTCCACGTTTACACATCTCATTATTTTACAGTACCCCTTTTCGATCAATCAGAAACCAACAGGTCAGTCTTTCACACGTCATCTTAAATTCTAGTTAATTCTTACTATTACATAACGAATAACTAAGATTTTAGGTTTTTCCACATTAACACATCTCATTATTTTACAGTACTCCGTTTCGATCAATCAGATGCCAACAGGTCAGTCTTTCACACGTCATCCCAAATTCGAGTTAATTTTCACTATTACATAACGAATCACAAATTATTGGGTTTTCCCCATCTCATTATTTTACAAAACTAGAATTCGGAAATGGCATTAATCAACACTGCCCCTAAACCTTAATCCTAACCTCAACCCTAAATCCTAACCCACACCATAACCTTAAAGGTAACCATATTCCTAAACCTAACTCTAAGGCTAATAAAAACACTGACATTAAATACTAGAAACCTAAAGCAAACCCTAAACCTTAACCTAATCCTAACCCTAACACGAGTTCAAACCCTAACTTTAAAATAAACCTAATTCTAACCCTAATGCTAAGCCTAACCCCCAACCGCAACCCTAGACGTAAGCACAAGTCTAGGCCTAGGCCTAAACGTAACTCTAAATAAATCCTTAAATTTAAATATATCCTTAACCCTATCCCCTAACCCTATCCCTAACCCTATCCCTAACCCTAACCCTAACCCTATCCCTAAGCCTAATCATAAACCTAAATCCTACTCTATATAACATATTTCAGGATTTTAAATGCATTAATAATATGGGCAGTTTTACAGTTTTACAGCAGAACTAACTGCTACACTTTAATACAGTTAATCAATTTATACACAGTTATATGGTTTCAAGTATTCCTATTCAATACTATCAATTTATACAGTTACTTGGTTTCAAGTAATTATTTTTATTTACTACTACTACTAGTCTTTTGTTTACAGTGAAAACAAATGACAAGTATTCAATAAAAAATAATTACTTTACACAGTTATATATATTTACCAACCCCTCCACACGAGCAGGATGCGACACAAGGTCAATTTAATAAAATAAGCGGAGTTCAACAGGTTTGAATTCAGAGTTTTCCTTCTCCTAGACCGGGTGCCTAACCAAGGTTAAAGAGCCCAGTCTGTCCTACTATTTACCCATAGCTGGAGGGAGAGTAGGATTCATACCTTTCCCAAGGGTATTAGCGCTAAGTGAAATGCAATTACCACATCCAGGATTTGAACTCGGGGCGACGAATCCATTTCCCAAGACTTTAACCATTACACCACGCGCTTCCTAGATGATATAGCATGTTCGTCGTTGTTCACAATCTTAGGACCTTAATGGAGCCACCTGTTGCTTCTGGGTGGTGACCCGTGAATAATCCTGGTGGATGATCAGTCCATGACATGCAACACTCTACTTTGGCCCTTAATTAGTTAGGTTGGTCGAATAGGCCCCTCCGATCAATCGTCGGGTCACGTCAAGCCTTAGCACCTATATGATTGTCACGATGATATAGCTTTTATTGAAACATCCCTACCCTTTTTATCATATATGTGCAGAGAGACAGTTACATGGTGTTCATTATGATAAGATTTTATTTGTTTTTGGTTCGTAGAAAGAATTATGTGACAATTATGTAAATGAAACAATGATTTGGGCACCTGTTGTAGATTGTGTTGAAGCGCGAAATATTTGTCAGATGATTGCTGACCTTTGTTGACCCCAAAAGAAAAAAAATTGGAAACTGATTTCACATCTTAAGAGATCAAATATCAAAGCATATTGCGTTTAAATGAATGAAAGATCTATTTCGAGTGGCAGGAATTTTTATAATGGAATCAAATCAGTGAATCCGTTTGTTCGACATGAAATAATTTCCAAAGTAAAATTAACAAGACACGCAGATATTTTGAAGGTTAACAAAGAAAGACAACATGGCAAAGATGTGTGGATCATCAGGGAAACTATTTTCAAAATTTAGAGACACTGACGAATGATGTTTTGTTTATATTTTTTAATTTACATGTTGACTTTATTGGTTAAATAATATATATATATATATATATATATATTCGTGTGTGTTTGTATATATATATATATATATATATATTATAAAAAATAAGGTCCGCAAAATGAATTATATTTTTAAAAAATAATAATTATTATTTTACATTTGCGACACGTGTTTCAGATCTTCTGATATTTTCTTTAGGCATTAATTAACATATTCTGTCAGAATGTGGTTAATTAATGCCTGAATATATATATATATATATATATATATATATATATATATATATGAGAAGATAGGAGGGTTGGAGTAAAATCTGACAGTATGAGGTGAAGTAAAAGGAAGAGTGAACAAAAATGATGACTCAAACAAATCCAAGTAGGAGAGAAATATTTCGTTCTTCTGACGCGAAGAACATCCTCAGTCTGACTTTATTCAAAGAAAAATATGTACATTTGTGTTTATAGAAGAGAAATGAGTTAGTGGTGGAATTGAGGGGTAGGGAGGTTAGGGAGGATTTGATTGAAATGAGAATAACATCATATAAAGTGGGTGGGAGTTTAGAGGATGTTGGTAAGATGAGAAGAGGAGGTTGCTAGGCGCTTGTTGGGAAGGGGGTTGGTTGGGAGAAGTGGGTAACTTTCATGGTTAGAGGAGAGCTTGATTTATCGCATGGGGATGATAAGGAGGAAGGTGGTGTTGGGTGTCATTAGATTTGGGCGTCTGTTTTATGGTGGGTTAGGATGGACATTTTGATTGTTTGTGAGTGGAGGGGGAAGTAACAAGGTGAAACTGGGTAGGTAGTCAATATTTATGTAGTTGGCTGGGGAAGTTTTTTTTTAAATTTTGGTGTAGTATTTTTTAACCATATTCATGATGGATCTTGATTTTATTTTCGCGAATTATAATTTTTGCGATTGATATATCGAGGTTAAAAAATCCTGGTCTAATGTTGAACGTCTCAGTGTGATCTATTATTGCTGATTCGCATAGACGTCTTAAATGCTTCTTATGTATTGGTTTGATGAGTCTGGCCTGGGAGAAATTGACGGCCTGGAAACACGTGCTCTTCTATAAATTACATGTTGGAACTTTTCCTCTTTGGATGTTGCTCGACATTCACCCTCTCTAACAACCCGTTTCAATTTTTGTTGTCTAATTCGGTTGGACTCAAATTCTTTCACAAACCGGTATATATATATATATATATATATATATATATATATATATATATATATATATAGATAGATAGATAGATATGTCAAGCCTCCTCTAAAAAAAAAAACAGACAAAAAATACTTTTGCAGTCCTTTATTTCGCTGATGAATCTGCCGTGTTTGTATGTGAATGGAGTTAAAATCTTTTTTCTAAAATATGTTTAGCTGAGCTGTTGCATCTGTCACATATGAATCATATTAAATCAAATCAAATGAAAATTGTTTATTTTCACACATTACATTAAAAAAAACACAACAAACAATTAATTAATGTATTAATATCTGTAGCATGATTACTAATTAGGACTAAGTCATTTCTAGTAGTGAACACCTTAGCTATTTCTTAGGTTTGCAGATTTAAATTTAACGAGATTGAAAGCAGTTTTAAAACGTTCTAAAAGAATCGAATGTCTAAAAATAAATTACATTTAATGTATTATTATTCTGTTTTTTTTGTTTGTTTGGGGTTTTTTTTGGGTGGGGGGGGTTGTTTATTTACTATTTCTCTGAATGTTTGAGATGAGGCTTGATGATTAGTATTATCTGCGTTATTCGGACTATTGTCCCCATCTTCATTGCTATCTGTACAACGTTTCGGCCGATATGCCCTCCGGTCTTCTTCAGGTATTTCTTGTCAGACTCGGGAACCTTCTTGGACTCGGGAACCTTCTTTTCGGACTCGGGAACCTTCAGATGCAGTAACATAGAACAATAATTAACACAACTCCTACCCCAGCTATGGTTTGCGGAATGGGAACAGGATACCCCCGTGGACTGAATAAAGGGATAGGTTCAAAGTTCCGTGACGGCTCCCGATTACGATAAGAAAGTTCCCGAGTCCGAAAAGAAAGTTCCCGAGTCCGAGAAGGTTCCCGAGTCCGACAAGAAAAACCTGAAGAAGGCCGGGGAGCATATCGGCTGAAACGTTGTACAAATAACAATAAAGCTGGGGACAATAGTCCGAATAATACAGATAATACTTTTTTCTGTTTTGTTTTTCGAAATATATCCATTTTAGTATTATATATATATATATATATATATATATATATAGTATTTATATATATATATATAGTTAAGGAATTTAGGATCGAAACACTTGCCTAAGGGGGGTCTCTGCTCTGAGGAAAACCTGCTGTTACGCTCTCCCCGGGTGTCTTTCCACTATAGTAACAATATGAGAGTACAGTCACTTTATTTTTTTCTCTTTTGGTGTGTGTGTGGGGGGGGGGTGTTCTGAAGATCTCCCGGCAAAAAATGACCGTGAAAAAGACGACCAATCATAGTTACCTGACGTCTGTCTGTTTGTCTTTGCCGATCAATAAATCAAATTTTTGTTATGAAATAAACAAACCAAAAAGACGAGGCAAGTTGAACGTTGCCAGTTCAATAATAAAAAAGAAAAAACTCAAAACCAAATTTTTTTTGAGATTGGCATTTTCTCGTTCGCTTGTTTTGGGCTTTCCTCCAAGAAAGCCTTTCTTTTAGGGTTTTTTTTTTCACTCTTCTTCTTCTTCTTCTTCTTCTTCTTCTTCTTCTTCTTCTTCTCAACCACCTCTTCTTCTTCTTCTTCTTCTTCTTCTTCTTCTTCTTCTTCTTCTTTCCTCCTCCCCCACCTCTTCTTCTTCTTCTTCTTCTTCTTTTCTCTCCTACTTTTCTCCTTCCTTCCAATTTTCTACCATTTTCTTCTTCCTCTTCCAGCGGTTTTCCTGTCAGCGAGGCTTAGAATAGGTTGAATGCACCCCCGTCAAAGGAAGTGCATTCAACCTATCCCCCCCCAACCATCCCCCCAAAAGTCTCCTGGTTATGTCAATAGACTGCATCTAATACTGGACCTTGTGTTCTGGAGATCTGTCGAGTGCAAAGTACCTTTTCATTACAATTACTTACAAGTTCACTCTGACCGGGAGTGGTATGACCTCTATGGGTCAAATTAAATTTTCACTATTTTTCATTCTTTATTTCCTCTCTTTTTTATACAATTTTGTTTTGTTTGGTTTTGTTTTACGGCATATCAACCTCAGTGGGTCATTTAATGCCGATAAAGTTTTGAAATAAATCAATTCTTAATGGATAATACAATTTTATTTATTTAACCCATAGATGGGGCCCTAACAGGTACTACCACTTCGGGTCAGAGTGGACCAGGGAGCAATGGTGATGAACGGGTGCTCCACATTCCCCAAACCTCCAAAACTGGAACCTCACCATCAGATAGAGTTTAACGTCATTTCCACGACATGCAGACCCTCTGTCACCGCCTTCTAGCACCCATATGATAAAAAGGGGTTGGGGCTTGCCATAAGGGCAATAGGGTTGGGAAAATCATATAGGTGCTAGGGATTGACATGACCAGCCGATTGATCGGAAGGGGACCTCTCCGACCGCCCGTATAGCCCAAGATAGGCCAAAGTAGACCATTTTTTTGCTCTTTAAGTTCATATGGTTGGTTGGTTGGTTGGATTTACGGCATGTCAACCCTTGTTGGGTTATTTTATGCCGAAGACATTTGTTTTATTTAATCTTGTTGGGTATTCAAACTTTTGGTTTAAGATAATTTTTTAGACATTTTTCTAAAACTCATTTTTTAACTATTTATGATGGGACCCTAACAGGTACTACCATTCCGAGTTGGAGTCGACCTGGAAGTAATGGCGAAGAAGGGATACAAATTGGAACCTCACCATTAGATGCAGTTAAACGTCATACCCAGGACGCTTCAGCCACCGCCTTCTAGCATATATGACAAAAAGGTTAGAGTTTTGCCATAAGAGCATTAGGGTCGGAACAATAATATAAGTGCTAGGGCTTAATTAAAACCTGATAAACTCCGCTTAAGAAATTGACCTTGTGTCACATCCTGCTTGTGCGGAGGGGTTTGATAAATATATATATATTATTTTCCCAACCCAATTGCCCTTATGGCAAACTCTAACCCTTTTTATCATATATGTGCTAGAAGGCGGCGACTGAGGGTCTTAGTGTCCTGGGTATTACGTTAAACTGCATCTAGTAGTGACGTTCAAATTCTGGAGCTCTGGGAAGTGTGGAGTACCCCTTCATCACTATGACTCCTTGGTCAATCCTGAGCCGGAGTAACTGTTAGGTCTTATCTATGGTTTAGATAAATAAAAAGTGAGTATTAGAAATGTTTAAAAAAATTGAATTTGAGAAAAATTGGATACCCAACAAAAATGAATAGAATAAAATGACTTCGGCATTGAATAACCCAACAAAGGTTGACATGCGGTAAAATCTAACCAACCAACCAACCAACCAACCATCAAACCAGCGAACTCTTTCAAACTATGATATGGGGTGGGGGTAGATAGAGAGGGTGTGTGAGTGAACAAGGAAAACAAAATGAGACAAACAAAATTTTCAAAAATGTTATTTTATCCGAAAAGCACCATAGGCCACATGTGGCCCGCGGGTTGCAGTTTACTCACGACTGTACTAAATCTGGAAAAAAACATTTTGATGAAAATACCTAATATTAGAACGATCTATTTCTACGTGGAGCGGTTTAGCTCAGTCGCTAGAGCATCTGCAAGGTTCTGCAGTGCGATACTGGTCTTTGCCAACTGAGAGCAAGAGAGCACAGTTTGGATTTAATATGTGCGTTAAAGCATCTAAAAGTAAACGGTAGGTGTGGGGCTCCACCGATAAAAGAGACCCCCATGGTCTACACCAACCCCTCTGCACGAGCAGGATGCGACACAAGGTCAATTTCTTAAGTGGAGTTTGATAGGTTTGAATTCAGAGTTTTCCTTCTCCTACTCGTTACCTAACCATGGTTAAAGAGCCCAGTCTGCCCTATTATTTATCCATAGCTGGAGGGAGAGTAGGAATCATACCTTTCCCAAGAGTATTTTTGTTGATAATATATGTCATTAGAACAAGTGTCATTACAATAACATCTTACAGTAAGTATTTCCTGACATCCCACCATGTCAGTTGAACACAAGAATCATTATAGTGGGAACCATGTACAAACCGAAGCTCATGTGTGGCTAGTGTTTAAAAATAGCATGTATCCCCTTGGTATTCATCTTTTGAGGTGCCTCAGGCACTGGACAATAAACACAGCCCTGTCCCTTTTAGACGAGGGGCAGATGTTGCCTGGAAGATGTCCCCCCCTGGAATCACACTGATATTAAATATCTTACCATTCCAATATGTGCTTAATTGAAGTCATACCTAATTTGAAAATTAATTAGTTAATAATTAATGAACTAATAATAATAATAATAATTTATTAACTAGGTATGTAAACTGGTTTACATACCTAATCGTTTCGTTAGATTCCATGTGGTGCAGCCATACATTAGCACTGACACGGCTACAGCTTCGATAATTTTTCCTTTATCAGAGAGTTCAGATTTCCATATTATTGATAATCCCTCTATAGCAGTCCATGCTTGTTCTATGCGTAACATATAACATATAACATGTTCTATTGACATAGCTTTCTGTAGATGGGATATTACTACCAAGGTTTGTGAACTAGTCTATTAGTTTTAGAGGCTTATCATCCAGTGTGGTGATGTCTCCATCACTAGAAGTTTATTTACTCGTGCCCCTTATTTCTGGCCTTGTGCCAGACAAAATAAACTAAGCTTATTAAATGACAACTCTTCTCCGGTGAAGCGTCCAGTTATTTAATAAGCTTAGCCCAAATCTGACACGAGATGACCAATGTATTTGTGGGGGGGGCGTGTTAGCTGGTGAGTGACTCACTACTAATGGTATGTAAGATAAGCTTAGTAAGAAACCTTTCCTGACAAGGTGCCCAGTTGATGTCCTATAAATAATAATTTTGTTTTATGGAAACGCACAAGAAGAGGGAAATTGGAAATAATCCAATAGATAAATAGGAAGAAAATTCTCTATATAATAATACTTGTGTTCCTACAAAATATGAGCATTATCAACTTGCAACACCCTCTGGTTACAGATGATGTCACGATTTTTGTGGTCATCCTCTAGGTTTCAAGGAATAGCGCTGTCTAGCGAAGACCCTTGGTGTTAAGCAGAGTACGATCCTTAGTAAAGAATCCTTTGGTTGTCCCTTGGTGCTCCTCAGTCTTGCAGGTCCTTCATTAATGATTGCAAATGGGCGTCTTCTTCCTAATCAAACCCACTCTGTCGGCTGGGGCGTTAGAATGCACCGACTGCACCTCTGCAGATGGGTAAGACTCCCCCAATGGGCCACCTGTTGGCCGTGGGTGGCGACCCGTGATGCTTAAGGATAGAGCCCAGGTGGATGAGCAGTTCATGACATGCAACACTCCACTTTGGCCCTATCTTGGGCTAGACGGGCGGTCGGATAGGCCCCCATCCGATCAATCGGCTGGTCACGTCAAGCTCTAGCACCTATATGATTTTCCCAACCCTATTGCCTTTATGGCAAGTCCCACCCCCTTTTTATCATATGGGTGCTAGAAGGCGGTGACTGAGGGTCTACATGTCCTGGGAATGACGTTAAACTCTATCTGATGGTGAGGTTCCAGTTTTGGAGGTTTGGGGAATGTGTAGCACCCCTTCATCACCATTGCTCCCTGGTCCACTCTGACCCGGAGTGGTAGTACATGTTAGGGTCCCATCTATGGGTTAAATAGAAAAACATGAGTTTATAAAAAAAAATTAAGTTAAATAGAAAAACATGAGTTTATAAAAAAAATGTATTATCCATTAAGAATTGATTTATTTCAAAACTTTATCGGCATTAAATGACCCACTGAGGTTGATATGCCGTAAAACAAAACAAACCAAAACCAAAACTGATGAATTTCATTGTGATGTAAGCAGTGACGTAGTTTCGATTATACACAGACACCGAATCTTCATGATAATAAGATATTTTATATCAACGTTACCTTTCAATTTAAAAGCATCAAATTAAATTATTTAATTGTTAGATTGTTAAATATACACCTGTAATTTTAAAAATTGGATTTGATAAAATTTTGATTCGCAGATTATGAAATTATTCAATCTTTTCATCAATATTCAAATTGAATCCATTGATTTTTCGAGGATTTCTTTCTTTTCTTCGTAATTGAATATCTATCATGGGAGCAGCATGTGTTGATGAAATTGATATCAGTTATAATATTATACGAAAACTTTTTAATTTTTTTGTTAATAGAAAATATCTTTTTACCAAAGAGAAAAAAAAATCAACCTTTCCCTATTTCTAATGCAGATGTTTACACATATGATATTCTGTAGTGAAAATATTTGCGGTACTTTCAATGAAAAATGACATTGGATTTTTTAATAGTACAGTCCGTTGGTTGGTTGGTTGGTTGGTTGGTTGGTTTTTACAGCATGTCAATCCTTTTTGGGTCAAAGACGTTTTATTTTAGTATTATCTGCGTTATTCGGACTATTGTCCCCATCTTTATTGTTATTTGTACAACGTTTCGGCCGATATGCCCTCCGGCCTTCTTCAGGTATTTTTGTCGGACTCGGGAACCTTCTTTTCGAACTCGGGAACTTTCTTGTCGTAATCAGGGTGCCATCACGGAACTTTGAACCTAACCCTTTATTTAGTCCACGGGGGTATCCTTTTCTCATTCCGCTAACCATAGCTGGGGTAGGAGTTGTGTTAATTAATACCCCAGCTATGGTTAGCAGAATGAGAATAGGATACCCCCGTGGACTGAATAAAGGGTTAGGTTCAAAGTTCCGTGATGGCTCCCGATTACGACAAGAAAGTTCCCGAGTTCGAAAAGAAGGTTCCCGAGTCCGACAAGTAATACCTGAAGAAGACCGGAGGGCATATCGGCCAAAACGTTGTACAGATAACAATGAAGATGGGGACAATAGTCCGAATAACGCAAATAATACTAATCATCAAGCCTCATCTCAAACATCCAGAGAAATACGTTTTATTTTATTCATTCTTAATGGGTATTCAATTCTTTTTAAAAACTATAAACTTATTTTTTCTATTTAATCCATAGATGGGACCCTAACAATTACTACCGCTCCAGGTCAGTGCGAACCTGGGAGTGATAGTGATGAAGGAGTGCTCCACCTTCCACAGCGTTCCAGGATTGTAACTTCCATTAGATGCAGTGTAATTTCAAAAAAAGGACACGTAGCTTTTTTCCAAGTGGTGCAGCCATACAGTAGTATTGACACGGCTACAGCTTGGAAGAATTATCTCTTTATCTTATAAAGATCAGATTTCCATATGATTGATAATCTGTCAATGGCAGTCTATGACTTGCCTATGCGTATATTGACATCGCTTTCTGTAGATGAGATATTGCTACCTAGGACGCAGCCTTTCATCAATTTGTCTATTATGTTTTGTTTTCATATTTCTGTATTTCCTATACTTACTTTCTTGCCCAGATGATTTTCAAATGAAGTGAATTTGTCTCCCTATTTTTCAAATTCATGGGTCATGATGGGAGGGCTAATGACACAGGCCGTCCTGTCGGCTGTGCCTTTAGAATATACCGACTGCACCTCTGTAGAGCGCCAAGACCCTCAATGAGGGCCATCTGTTGGGCGTGGGTGGCGACCCGTGATGCTTAAGTATGGAACCCTGGTTGCTGAGCTGTCCACCAATACAACACTCCATTTTTACACTTACTTAAGCTAGATGGGCGGTCGGAGAGCTCCCTCCGATCAATCGGCGGGTCACATCAAGCCCTAGCACCTATATGATTGTTCCAACCCTATTGCCGTTATCATTTATCAATTATGTGCTAGAAGGAGGTGGCTGTGGGACTTATTGCCGTGGGTATGACATTACACTGCAGCTAATGGTGAGGTTCCAGTTCTGGAGCTCTGGGGAATGTGGAGTTCGCTTTCACCTACACTCCTTAGTCCACTCTAACCTGGAACGTTCTATCCATGGGTTAATAGGAGAAAGTGAGTTTTAAAAGATTGAGTTTTAAAAAATTGAGTACCCATCAAGAATGAACGAAACAGAACATCTTCGGCATAAAATAACCCCTGTTGGGTTATTTTATACCCAACACGTCGTAAAATCCAACCAACCAGCCAACCAAAAAATGACCCAGGAGTTTGACTACCCTTACCATGATGCACCACACAATAGTATATAAAGGAAAATACGTTTCTTCAAAATAAGTTTTCAAAATCCTTCACACAGATCTAAAAGAATAATAATACTGACAAGATTAATTGGAATTTTAAATAATGAGATTTTTTATTTAAAGTTGAGAATAGACACTTCTATGTGAAAGAAACGGTATGACTACTTACGTCACAATACCAAAAATCATTAATACATAGAATAAAGAACAATTCTGTAATCAGTTTTAAAAATTATTTTTTACTCTCGGCCTTTTTTTTCAGTAACAAGAGTTTAACTTAAAAATTCATGTAAAATATTTAAAATGATTATTTAATTAATATTTAATAAATGCACTCTGCATTTTATTTGAAGGGGGACAGAACTAAGTTTCCATTTCAAATTGTTCAATTTTATTTTATTTTTACTCCTTTGATATATTTGATGATTATTCTTACTTATGATACGAACCCTCTAGCATTGAATTTTTATCTCTCATCCTGCTCAAAAATTAATTTTTAGGCCGCCCGGAAGGCGTTTTCTTTTTTTGCAAGTAATATATATATATAAAAAAAAAAGTTTTCAAAATAATTATTTCCGAATTTTTCAATAACAAGCGGTTAACTAAAAAGTTTACAAATAAATAAATACCTACGATTTTGTGTAAATTCGTGTAAAAATAATTATCTAATTAATAATTAATAGATGCACGCAACATTTTAATTGAGAGGGACAGAACTAAATTTCAATTTCTAATTGTTTAATTTTTTTTTACTCCTTTGATATATTGGATTATTTTTCTTACTTATATTATAAACCCTTTGACATAGAATTTTAACTCCCACCCCGCTCAGGCAATATCTTTCAAAAATGTATTTTTACGCCGCTCGAGGGGTGGGGATCTAGTTTTTACTAGTCTTCTATGCATATATAAAGATCAGTTGTGTGTATGTGTATATCCGGAGGAAACTTCTAAAATAAAATAATTAACGACAAAGTAATATATATATATATATATATATATATATATATATATATATATATATATATATATATATATATATATATATATATAAAATCCAAAAGTCCAGAGAAGAAATCTTCCTTACGACACAATAGTTTTATTTAAAAAACTGTCGCAGTTTGAGAGCTCAATGTGTGCTCTTAATGTTAGAGTCACAGAGCAAATATATAAGTAAAGAAATAACAAAAGACTTAGCGATTGAGCATTATACTCTCCCTGAAATAGACTATAATGCTCAATCTCTAAGTCTTTTGTTATTTCTTTACTTATATATATATATATATATATATATATATATATAATTAATGTTGATATTATGATTTCACACTCATAACTTCAAGTTTCTTGGTAGTCCAATCATCAGATGAGAAGTGGTTGAGATGTCAAAAACCAGTCGTGAAATGGTAAAAATCCTTTTTTTTTTTACCATTTTACCATTTCACGACTGGTTTTTGACATCTCAACCACTTCTCATCTGATGATTGGACTACCAAGAAACTTGAAGTTATGAGTGTGAAATCATAATATCAACATTAATTATAAAACTGCTCTGCTTTATTAGCATTGAGCACCTTTCCATGCAAATACTTTTCTCATTTTTTCATTCACTATTCATTATATATTATATATATATATATATATATATACATTCACTGTTACCAGGGCTTGGTTTTTTTGTGCAAAAATAATGAAGATTTTATTTTTGTTTGGGAAAATATTTAAAAACTAAAATTTGTATAGTAACAGAAAGTAATTGAAATATGATGTTGATTGATTGAATTAATCGCCTCATTTATATTGTTTGTTGTTTTTTATTGTAAATTATTGAATTAAAATTTCTTACTATATTATTATATATTTACGTGTGGATTTTATGGGGCATCCAGTGAGGATCTAACTTGTGATAAGTAATAATGGATCTGCGAAATTAACTTTTAAAAAAATCCCCCTCTACCCAGGCGACGCCGGGTAGCCGCTTCTAGTACATATATAAAGGAAAGTAAGTTTTTCAAAATAATTTTTCCGAATTCTTCAGTTGGATGTAAAAGAATAACATTACTGACAAGATTAATTGGAATTTTAAATAATGAGATTTTTTTTTTCAAAATGGCGGGAATTGGCGCTTCTTTGTAAAAGAAACGCCATTATGGCTTCTTCCACTGTGAGAGATATCATTTTACAAAGAATTGGGATGAGTCTTATCAATTGACATTGTTACAAACATTTCCTTTAACTGAATAATGTCCTGTCAGTCACACCTCTCAACGAAAATTTATCATTTAATGTAATTCCTTTCTCTGTTGGCAAGATCAAACACTTACCTTCCTTTCTCAGTTTGTTTTACTTATTGAAGCGGAACAAGAACTTCTATTTTTTCAATGGTGTGTATCAAACTGTTTTTCCGGTGAAGTATCTAGCCAAATGATTTCTATTTTTTAACACCAACCTGTTTTGTTTTAATCAAATCAACGTCTCCGGTGGTCTGTTTGGATGGTTATAATTTACAACACTAGATACCGCGCTTAGCGTAACGGTTATCGTTGGGAGAAATGGATTCGGTGACCATGGTTCAATCATGGACGAAGTTGTAAGCGTTTCACCTCGCGCAAACGCCATTGAATTCGTTTATTCTCCTTGTAACTATGTTGAAATAGTAGAGAAAGCTGGTTCATCTAGGCTTTGTGTTGTGAGGTTTTAAGGGGCCAAATAAGAACAAAACGACGGGTAACAAATGTAGAAAAATGTATTAACAAAAAGTAGACAAATACAATAGAGAGATGTGGAAATTACGTCCGACGAACAGAGTTATTGGCATACTCGCATTGGCTTACTGCTAAGCCACAATTATCCCTGTTACTTATAGTAACCTGTCGGCGCATTCCATTAGTCTTATAGGGTGTATCATCTATAACACTTTGTTAGGTAACGAGTATAGGGATGTTGCCTAACAAGTCTAGAAGATGGAAAACTCTGAATTCAAACCTGTTAAACTCCAATTCAAAACTGACCATGTGTCGTATCCTGATTGTACGGAGGGTTGGATAAATTCATAAAAGAAGAAGAAAAAAGATTTAAATATTTCAGCGAAAGAAAACGCTACTGTTTCAGCCACCAAGCTGCTACATATTTTTACTTTTATTTATTTTAACATGTTATAATAACAAAGTTGTTGGGCACCCGGTTTGAATCAAACTCTTTCCACTGCAAAATGGATATGCAACAATAATTTGCCTGTCATCGCTCGATGACAGGGAACCTTTAATGCTGAGATAAATAGGTAAATATTTTAAAATAATAAAATTCGAAGGCAATACAATGCGTAAAAAATAAAGACAAAAAGATGTTTTATATGTCTAATCGATTTCAAAGCAAAGCTTTATCATCAGAGTTTTTTTCAGAAAAAAACTCTGATGATAAAGCTTTGCTTTAAAATCGATTAGACATATAAAACATCTTTTTGTCTTTATTTTTTACGCATTGTATTGCCTTCGAATTTTATTATTTTATAACATACTTAACAATGCTTCAAGCAAATTACCAATTACTTTTAGGTAAATATTTTATAAAGTAAAACAAAAAGTTTGGTTGTTTGGTCGATTTGTTTTATGAGATATCAACCCTTTTCGGATCATTTAATGTCGAATCAACTCATTTTGATAAACAAATAAAACTCGGGTTTTTTTTACAGTAACTGCTGTTACAGATGAACAAATATTAATATGGAATTTCAGAAGAAATAGATAGATAGAAAGAAAGAAATGGACATTGAATAGATAGATAGATTGATAGATAAGAACGGGCATAGATAGATAGATAGATAGATAGATAGATAGATATGAACGGAGATAGATAGATAGATAGATAGATAGATAGATAGATATGAACGGTCATATATAGGGAGATAGGAACGGACATCGATCGATCGATAGATAGATAGATAGATAGATAGATAGGAACGGACATATATATGGAGATAGGAACGGACATAGATAGATAGATAGATAGATAGATAGGAACGGATATATATATATAGATAGATAGATAGCAACGGGCATATATATATATATATTTATATATATATATATATATAATATATATAAGAGAGAGAGAGAGAGAGAGAGAGAAGAGAGGAGAACTAAGACAATAATAGATAGATATAGATAGATAATAGATAAGAGATATAGGACATAGATAGATAGAGGATGAGATAGATAGATAGATAATAGATATAGATAGATAGATAGATAAGATAGGATGAGAGATAGATAGATAGATAGATAGATAGATAGATAGATAGATAGAAAGATAGATAGATACAGATAGATAGATAGATAGATAGATAGATAGATAGATAGATAGATATAGATAGATAGAAGATAGATAGATATAGGAACGACATAGAAGATAGATAGATAGATAGAATAGAAACAGACATAGATAGATAGATAGATAGATAGATAGATAGATAAAACATAATGATATTCGCTCGTTACTAAATAGTCTCTGCTTTCTCAATAAATCTGATATTCATGTTCTTCCCGCCAGTCAGAAAATGCAGATGAGACATGTGTGAATTTGCATTAAAAGAAATTTAAATATGTCGGAAGTTCAAAGAACATAAGTCAATCAAATGGGACACAAGAGAATCTTGTGGAATAATCTAAATGCTGAAAGGGAATAAATTAAAAGTCGATGAAACAATCTTGAAGAATTTCAAAGACCGCCAAATCGAATGCCAACAAGTTCAGATTACTATAGAAAGTTTTAAATAGAGATCCTCACAGCGAAAAGATGGTAGAAACTAATTAGTCTGCATATGGTTTGGGTAAATAACCTTATTAACTGGAATAATTGAGGGACAGAGAGAGAGAGAAGAGAGAGAGAAGAGAGAGAGAGAGAGTCAGAGAAATGTATATTTCTAAAGGTCTTATATATGCAGTTTGCTAGATTCCATTCCTAAACCTATCAGGGTGAGCTGTCTCCTGGGTATGAACTTAAACTCCATCTAGTTGTTTGGTTCCAACTGAACAGGATAGATCGATGCGTAACTTACAGTACCTGCTGTTGCTTAAGTGGTCACCCAATTTAGTATTGAACAGGCTCATCATTGCTTACCTTTAGTGATCCAGCGGGTTTTCAGCGTGACCTAACCCTAATAGATAGATAGATAGATAGATAGATTCGTTAATTGGTTGGTTGGTTGGTTGGTTGGTTTTATGGCATGTCAACACTTGCGAAATGCGTTTTTTTTTTTAGCGTGAACTGACCGTTGGAATGAATAAGCAGTATGTGAAAGGGGTACAAATTGGGAAACGACTTACTAGGGTAACCGCGAAGTTGAATTCCAACAGTTATATGGAGAGCTCCATGTAGAAACTAATCTTTGTTGGGGGGGGGGATCATTCGCACCCTGGAATAACGCACCAAAATATTTTATGAAACCAAAGCCATTAAGTGTAGTACTAGTATTATTGATCGCTGCGTAACTTGCAGTACCAGCTGTTGCTTAAGTGGTCACCCAATTTAGTATTGAACAGGCTCATCATTGCTTACCTTTAGTGATCCAGCGGGTTTTCAGCGTTACCTAACCGTAATAGATAGATAGATAGATAGATAGGTTCGTTAGTTGGTTGGTTGGTTGGTTGGTTTTACGGTATATCAACACTTGCGGAATGCGGGGTTTTAGCGTGACCTGACCGTTCAATAAATAAGTAGTATGTGGAAGGGTACAAAATGGGAAACGACTTACTTAAGTAACTGCGAAATCGAATGCCAACATTTCAAATGGAGAGCCCTATGTAGAAATTAATCTTTTGGGGGGTGTCATCCGCACACTGGAATACCTCACCAAAATATTTTATGAAACCAAAACCATTAAGTGTCGCGCTAGTATTACTGAGCGATCATATCCAAGAAAACAGGGTTAAAAATCTTTCAGATTTTAAAAGAATTAAATTTTATCAACATTTAACTATTGTAAGAGGAAAAGATTGAACAAAAATAAGATAAAAGCATTTAATTGATCATTTTTTAGAAAATGTGAAATCCATTTGTTTACAAAATAAAAGGGAGGGAAAGGAAATATGGTTAAAGAGTCCAGTCTGCCCTGCTATTTACACATATTGAATTCTCACCTTTCCCAAGGGTATTAGCGCCTTGTGAAATGCAAACAGCTTCGTCGAAGAATTGAACTCGGGTCGACGAGTCCATTTCCTACGACTCTAACCATTAGACCACACGTCTTCATTCTACTCAATATATGTGAATATATCTGTAGACACACAGACACACACACACACACATATATATATATATATATATGTGTGTGTGTGTGTGTGTGTGTGTAAAACTTTACTTCTATGTACGTTTATATTTTCTATTTTGGTTGAAAAGAGAGAGAAAAGAAGAAGACAGATCAAAGTTATCCACCAAAATAAACACAGACTGCTAGACTAGACATGGAATCCACTGGAACAAAACCAATGTGATTTATAACCCTTCTCTTGCCCCCCCCACTTCTCCCCTCTCCCCCTACAAATGACTACAACAATCTTTATATATACATACATATATATAATCAAGTATATCAAATATGTATATATAATAAGTCATCCACAGACACCGTGTTTCGACATTTCACGTCACTTCGGTGTAGCTAGACACCTCGACTACTCCCGACCAGGAGCTAAACCCGACTGACTTTTCATCAGCCCGGTTCGTTAACCTCTCGCCCATTTGACAGCTGCCATTAAGGAGCGGTGTTTAAGCTATCAAATACATACATTTGTTTATATATTTTACGATCACCAGAGAGATCCAGTCTGTAAACAACAGATAATCATTGCTGGCAGTAAACGTTAATTTAAGTCGCCCCTAGAGAGTTCTACTGGGTTTTTGGAGCATATATATATATATATATATATTATATATATATATATATATATATATATATATATATATATATATATATACATATACATATATTTTGTGAGTATATGTGCTTAATTGAAGTCATACCTAATTTGAAAATTAATTAGTTGATAATTAATAATTTAGGTGAATATATCTGTTCAAATATAAGGCGTAAACAAATCGAGAAAAAGTCATTCTCTGTATGTACATTTCGGCCTATTATGCCTCATCAGCTGAGTTATAGACTGGAAGCTGCTTTGTGTCTATAACTCTGCTGATGAGGAATAATAGGCCGAAATGTACATACAGAGAATGACTTTTTCTCAATTTGTTTACGCTTTACATTTGAATAGATATATTCGCCTAATTGATTAATTATCAACTAATTAATTTTCAAATTAGGTATGACTTCAATTAAGCACATATTCTCCCAAAAATTGTCGGCATAGCCATATCAAACAAACTGTTTGCGTAGTTTCATATATATATATATATATATATACACACACACACACACACCCATATATATATATATATAATAATATATATATATATATATGTATATATAATCCTTCTTTATGATTATGCTTAGCCTATCATTTTTAGCAGGAGGTGTAGGGTAATTTGAAATAATGGTAAACAGTGGAAAATCACTGTCGGATAGTTTGAACGTCAACGGCCTTGAATTCGGGTTCATCTGAAATGATGCGACGGTGGGGAAAGTTGACTTAGATGGTGAGTTTTGACTAGCGAACAGGAACGCGGAGGATGTGGCTCCCACCCGTGATTACACCCACACGTTTGCCTGTTAACAATGTAACGGGTGGAACAGGTCATGCGGTTGAATAATGTTGTGTACACATAACAAAGTAAATGTCGTCCTGATAAATGTACACAAGATATAATCTAGAGACAGAAGGAGAAAGGGGGAGGAGAGATATGGTGAGAGGAGAGAGAATGAGAGAGAGAGAGAGAGAGAGAGAGAGAGACAACCCGGATCCACCCCCCGAAAGAGAAAAGACCCGATGGAAGAATAAACAGAATCCCGATACGTGTTTAGGCGATAACGCTACACGACAACGTTACCCGTCGATATAACACAAGACCACAAAGTGTCTCTGTCAGTTCAGCTTCTTTTCTTCTTTTAAAAATATTTTCTTGATTGCGAATATATATATATATATATAATAAGGATAATCTACTGAGTCAGACGAACCTACTATTAGTTTCGCATAAAGCTCTTCAGGGCTAAAATCTGAGTCAGATTTTAGCCCTGAAGAGCTTTATGCGAAACTAATAGTAGGTTCGTCTGACTCAGTAGATTATCCTTATTACTTGGCTCTACTTAGGTATCGAGCACTTTTTACTTATTAGCTATTCTCCTAGCGGTTATATGAATATATATATATCTTATATACATATATATACATATAAATTGTTTTTTTCTTTTGGCCAAATACTATACAATAGATTATTTTTTGTTGGTACGAAACTTGGTCTTTTCTTTTTTTCAAAAATTTTTTCTTCCTGGTTGATGTTTGGTAGTATATTTTTA
>CM042172.1:44162416-44167416 GCA_023376005.1 Doryteuthis pealeii
ATATGTTGGGCTACGGTTTCTAGGATAAAACTTGAAGATACGTGACACACGGACACACTGACATTGGCATTTCTTATTTGATGAAAGATACAGCAAGTTCTTAACTGATACCTGCTATATTTCACCTCTTTACTTTCACTGTTTTGTCCCCAAGCTGACGCCTATGTTAGGGGTTAGGGTTAGGGTTATGGGTTATATTTAGGGGTAACGGTCTCTAGGAGAAAATTGAATATATGTGAAACATCGACACATTGAAATACCTGCTATATTTTGGTCTCTTTACTGTCTTTGTTTTTTCCTCGAGCTGATTCTAAATGGTATGATATGTTGGGCTACGGTCTCTAGGAGAAAAGATGAAAATATGTGACACACTGACACGCGGACATTATTATTATTATTATTATTATTATTATTATTTATTTACTCATTTTGAGTTTTCACATTAGTGTTAGCTGATGGTCTTTCACTAGAGTCTGAGTGACAGCAAGTCTCCCCAGGTCTCCGGGACTCTTCTGATTGCAGCAGTGCAGTGATCTGGATGGTATCAATTCTTCCTCTGATTTCCAGACTTTCCAAACCCTTTTCCAATCCTTTTGGGACCGTTCCAAGTGCACCAACTACAATTGGTATTACTTTGACTTTCATATTCCATAACTTTTTCAGTTCTCTGGCAATGTCCAAGTATTTGTCCATTTTTTCATTTTCTTTTAGCTTCACCCTGTGATCTGCTTGAACTGCAAAATCCACCAGTTGACAAGTTCTTTCTTTTTTGTTTATCAACACTAGGTCTGGTCTTCTTGCTGGGATAAGATGATCCGTTTTTATTTCAAACTCCCAGAGAATTTGATGCGTTTCGTTCTCAAGAACAGATTCTAGTTTATGCATATACCATTTTGTTGTATGGTCAAAATCTTTTTTTTTTTTTTGCATAATTCCCAGTGGATCACCTTTCCAACCCAGTTGTGTCTAGTTTTGTACTAGTTTGCTACATTCGCATAGTACATGGTTTACGGTCACATCTCTATTACCACATAGTCTACATTTACTATTTTGTTGGGTCTTATCAATTTGTGCTTTGATATAGTTTGTCCTTATGGCATTACTCTGTGCAGCAATTATTATTATTATTATTATTATTATTATTATTAGAAGAAGAAGAAGAAGAAGAAGAAGAAGAAGAAGAAGAAGAAGAAGAAGAAGAGAAGAAGAAGAAGAAGAAGAAGAAGAAGATACTTTACCGATATTAAATACCTGCTAGATTTTTGTCTCTTTATTTTCCTTGTTTTGTCTTCGAGCGAGACAGGCGCAATTGACCGATACCTGGTTCCTGCTGATGGAATTGGGTAATTTATTTTTCAACTACCCATACACAAATGTGTGTGTGTGTTCCCACGCTGAACTTTTGTGCGACACGAAGATGAGTCGTGAGAGTTTGGTTCGTTGAGCACCGACTTGACACTCCATTGCGTTTTGTCTCTGAACAAAGTGAATTGAATAAAAACTCTATTAACCATTAATAATGGCGGACTTTTCATTACAATGATATAATCGCCATGAAATAAGTAGACAATATGAAATAGAAGAAGAGAAAAATTCAGACTTAAAAACGCTGAGATAGGGTGCTTTTGTACGGCACATTTTATGGAAATCTGTTGTGAAATAAATAACTCTCTGTCTGTCTGTCTGTCTGTCTGTCTCTCTCTCTCTCTCTTGCTTTATAACAAATAATTCTGTCTGTCTGTCTGTCTCACTCACTCTCTCTCCCCACTCTCTCTCTCTCTCTCTCTCTCTCTCTCTCTCTCTCTCTCTCTCTCTTGCTTTATAACAAATAAGTCTGTCTGTCTGTCTCTCTCTCTCTCTAGGCCGGGTTAGCTCAGTCGGTAGAGCGTTCGGCTAGAAATCACAAGGTTCACAGTCACTAGAAAAGAGTCAAGTCTGTCCTACTATTTACCAATAGCGGCAGGGAGAATAGTTTGATTCATACCAGGTATCTATCTATCCATATATATATATATATATATATATATATAATATAATACATGTGTGTGAGTGTGTGTGTGTGTGTGTGTGGTGTGTGTGTGTGTGTGTGTGTGTGTGTGATAAAAAAGGGCTGAGGGTTGCCATAAGGGAAATAGGGTCGGGAAAACCATATAGGTGCTAGGGCTTGACGTGACCAGTCGATTGATCGGAGAGGGCCCTCCGACCACCCGTCTAGCCTGAATAAGGGCCAAAATGGAGTGTTGCATGTCATAGAATGCTTAATCACCAGAAATTCTTAAGCATCACGTTTAGCCAGACTCGACCAACAGATGGATCCATTTGGAGGGTTTTACCTTTCTGCAGAGTTGCTTTAGTAATTCCCATTGTAGTGTAATAGTCAGCAACCCTGCCTCACAAATCCATTACTACATCATATGTTATGTAAATCTTTATTTATTAGTGACTAGTACAAAATAAAAAACACCCTCCGGGCGATGTAAAAATAGATTTTTGAAACATATTGCCTGAGGGATGGAAGTAAAAAATTCAATGTCAGCGAGTTTGTATCCTAAGTAAGTAAAATCATCAAATTCATTAAAGGATTAAAAAATAAAACAATTTGAAATGTAAACTTTAAATATGTATTAAAATAAAACAAACTATATATAGATATATAATACCAGTCATGTATTATTAAAACTTGTTTTTAAAAAAACAATGAGGACTGTCTAATGTTGCATGTTCCAATTTTGAGTGTATTTATTCTATGTTATGGCGATTTTGGGTAATGTGACGTAGGCAGTGACGTAATTTTTGTTACAGACAAAAATCGGAAGTGAATCTCCATTATTAATAGAAGATATAAGACACTGCAAGATTTTAAATTCACTAATAACATGGGCTGTTTTGAGGCAGACCTAACCCAGATTTACATTGAGACATGTTAACATATTTCTACAGGCATAGCTGACAGGGCGTTAAAAATTGGTATATTGACCGATTCTCATAGAAGGAAAATTCTGAATTTAGACCTTTTAAACTCCACGTGTGTCTCATCCTGTCCAAGGCGAAGAGAAATGATCTACATCCTCCTCCATTAAAATGTGACTCGTTAATGGCCATTATTTTTTATGAGGAACCTAATTCACAATATTAAAACTGATTGCTAATATCGTTTTCGAAATGAAAGATTTATGTTCACGGCGTTTGACAAGCTCTCTTAAACTTAATCATGATCTACTCTGTCCTATCCCACATCTAAATTTGCCGCCAATTTTAATACTCACATAAACAGCCATATATATATATATATATATATATATATATATATATAATCTTCATACAATGACTGCTATTTACACAGTAGCATTGCAACCAACAAAGCCTTCATCAGATGATGACTCTGGGTTCAGGCATGGTTTCGGGGCCGAAGCATCATTACCACTAACCCAGAGCGCCCCAGCAGTATTTCACGATACCACCAGACTTTGTCGGTTTGATGTCACAATGTAGGATTGCCATATTCACGCTGATGCGGTTAGAGCTTTCTCCTGGATCATTTTTTATGTATTTCCTCTTGTCTGGTGGAGAAAGTCCAAGTTTAGACAGAAATGCCGAGGTTGAGTTGGTAATAAATCCCCGGCATCCGTTTTCGATGGGAAATACATCTGTTATCCATCCGTTTCTGACGCATTGTTCACGTAGGTCTTCATATTTTTCCAACTTACGCTGATGTGCCCAATCAAGATTTTCTTCAAATAAAACTGTCAATTGAACGATAAAAACTTTCTTTGATTAACAGACCAAATGACAATATCAGGACGTTGGGCTGTTAACATTTTTCAGTTGGAAATATATATATATACATATATATATATATATATATATATATATATATATATATATATATTATAACGTATTAATTTGAAAGCAATTACAATGCAAGTAAAAAAAAAAAAAAAAGATGTTATTTTTTGTCTTATCGATTTCAAAGTAAAACTTTATCTTTCAGAGACGATTTTCGGAAATGACGCGTTTTTTGTTTTGTTTTTTTTTATCATTATTTTTTTATGTTATAAACACGCGTCTCGTGGTGTTCTTTTTTTTTAAACGTCACGCGCATTTGCGTGATGGACATTTAGCCGTTCATTCAATTCAATTTTATTATTTTCATTTATATTTATATATATATATATATATATATATATATATAAGTGTATTTTGGTGGCATTTTTCTTTTAAACATGGTGTGTTAAACTGTACAGACATTCTTGTCGGACGAGTTTTTTGTTCGATATCCTTTCTAATTTTTTCTGGCCATCTTTTTGGTGTCAGGTTGGAACTGGTGAACAGTCCACGAAAGACTGTGCCCCAATCCACAAAAAAATCACTACTGCATCGTTCGAACTACTACCAATTTCTACAACCTCCCCCTACAATGGTTACTACCTCCCACTTCCAATTCCTACGCTACTACACGTTCTCCTTAAAAACGAGACACGGAACATACGATCAGTTTCCTACCTGATGATGGCAAACTGTATTGCCGAAAGCGCTCGTAATGAAACCTTTGATGAACTGTTACACCAGTTACACCCTGACACCAAAAAGATGGCCAGAAAATTAGAAAGGACCGAACAAAAACCTCGTCCGACAAGAATTGTCTGTACAGTTTAACACAACAATATATATATATATATATATATTATATATATATATAGTTTCATTTCACTTTTTCACACAGTCAGAGTTATAATACCTTGATAAAGGGTGAATGTCACCCGAAATATTGGAATAAATAAATCGAACCAGGGATAGAAGAACGGCTGGATATTTCCCAAGCTTCATGATATCACCCCCCCCAAAAAAAAACGTTGACAAGAACAAAGTTGATACGCAATCAATTCATTATATATATATATATATATATATATATTATATATATATATATATATACTACCAACCTCCTACTACCAATGGTTATTACCTCCCACTTCTAATTCCTTGCTACTACTCGTTCT
>CM042172.1:44169916-44175056 GCA_023376005.1 Doryteuthis pealeii
TCTCCACACATATAATTTCATATATATATATAATATATATATATATTATATATATATATATATATATATATATATATATATATATATGTACAATATACATATATATATATATAATGGATATTTATATAAATGATAAATGTATATATATATATATGTATATATATATATATATATATAAATGGATACTTTATAAATGAATAAATGTATATATATATATATATATATATATATATATATATATATATATATATATATAAATGGATACTTATATAAATGATAAATATATATATATATATATATATATATTTATATATTATATATATTGTATATAAATGAATATATTATATATATATTTATACTAAATGAAAAAATATATAAATGAAAAATGTGTATGCATATATATGTTTATATAAAAATGAAAAATGTATATATATGAATAAAAGTGTATAATATACATAATATATATATATATATATATATATATATATATATATATATATATTTGTGTATAAAATGAATAGATTATATATATGTATACATAAATGAAAAATATATAAATGAAAGATGTGTATACATATATATGTTTATATATAAATGAAACATGTATATATATATATATATATATGAATAAAAGTATATATATATATATTTATATAAATTAATAAATGTATATATATATATAAATGAATAAATATATATATATATATATATATATATAATGAATGAATAAATATATATATATATATATATATATATATATATATATATATATATATATATATATATGACTTTATTAGCAAACCACCCAAAAAACAAAAACACCTGTTTAAAAGACTAATGTTAAAAATGAAATTCCTTTTCCACTCCCACAAAAACAGGAAGAGGAGGTGAAATACTCATATGTATGTATATATATACACATGCATGTAAAAATTCATTTTCATATTATCAATCAAAGCCTGAAGAAGATACCAGAAGATCTGAAACACGTGTTGCATATGTAAAACAAAAAGAATTTTAAAAATTTTCTGAGAACAAAATACATTTTACGGACCTTCTTTTTTTATAAAATATTGAATTTTCTCCCGTTGGAACCAGAACAACATTTTATATATATATATATATATATATATATATATATATTATATATATATATATATATATATATACCCTGAATAAGTACGCTATATATATCTTATTATAATGGAGATTCGGTGTGTCTGTAACCGAAACTACGCCACTGCTTACAACCATATATCCTCAGGAATTGCATAAGTTTATCAATGAGTATTCAATTTATAGTCAAAATCATTAATATAGTTATTTACTAAGCTTAGCTTAGATGTGGCACAAGGCCAGAAGTACGGGGCGCCAAGTGAGAATCGAACTAACTAACAATGGCCAGCGAATCTAGCTTGTTAACCATTACACCACGTTAGGTGCGCAAATCATTTATATATAGAACTGAATAAATCTTATTCATTATTTGTGTCTACATGAAAATTTATGTTGGCCTCAAAACAACCCTTGTTGTTAGTGTGTTTAAAATCCTGCAATGTGTCTTATGTATCACCAAGAAATAAAGGTTTACATAAATTGTGGTGTGGTTAATTTGCATACTGGTTTTAACAAAACCGGGTTTAATAAATAATTACTTGATGTTATTGATCTCTAATATTATTGTTTTATTCTCCAACGTATTAAAATCAATCCTATGAATGATTTCATATTGGAACCAGTTAAAATATAATTTGAATAAGTGTAATCTTTTTATATGCGTTCTTATTTAATTTCGTTAGTTTTTATAATTTAATATATTTTATTACATTAAAACTTAAATACTTTGGACTAGAGGGAATATATTCTTGATAGTATTGAAGAATGTACACATACCACTAATTGCATAAAACCATTTAAACATATCTATTTACAAAAAAAGTTTTCTGGACAGCGCAGTAAGCAGCGCGCCAGTCTCATAATCCTATATCCAAGACAATTAAAAATAAAATTTTCAAGAATTTACTGGTGTTCTGGAGAATTTTATTTCCAAGAATTTCCTCAAATGAAGTGTTTGAATTCCAACTGCTTTTCGTCTTGTTAAAATAAATCTATTTTAAAACCTTTTTTCTTTAAACAATATTCCTGTGCAGTTGAGCGTGCCTATAGCCCAGGAGGCCTACAACGTTTTAATATGAGAGGAAACAATTAATTTAATTAATAACGCGATATAGTAATCTGATTATAGCGGCGAGTCGAAACTAATTTTCTGTCGATATTGTTTGCTTTTACTTCGTCCTTCTTTCACCGCCCCGTACTGATAAATGACAGGTTCTTTTGCCGCTTTTATTTAGCCAAATCAAATCTGAATTAATCGACTTAAGAATTTCAATTCTTTTCATTCCCAATGCACCAAGAGTAAAATATGGCGATAGAATTTTGGATTTTAGGATTGGTGTATAAATTATCTTCTCTCTCTCTCTCCTCTCTCTCTCTCTCTCTCTCTCTCTCTCTCTCTCTCTCTCTCTCTCTCTCTCTCTCTCTCTCTCTTCATAGTCTGAATTCTTTTTTCTTTCCTTCTTTCTCTCTGTCTCTAACTATCTATCTTTTTTTCTCTGTCTCTGTCTCTCTTGGTTTCCTTTTCTCTTTTTCTTTCTTTCCATTTCTCTGCTTACTCTTCACTCATCTTTGAGTCTCTCTCCCCCCCCTCTCTCTCTCTATCTATCTATCTATCTATCTATCTATATATATATATATATATATATATATATATATATATATATATATATATCTTTTGCCTCATTCCTTATTTTTCTTTCGGTTTCTTTTTCTCTTTCTGTTTTCCATCTCTCTCTCTCTCTTTCTCTCTCTCTCTCTCTCCTCTCTCTCTCTCTCTCTCATTACTTTCTCTTTTTACTCTTCACACTTCTTTGACTCTCTCTCTCTCTCTCTCTCTCTCTCTCTCTCTCTCTCTCTCTCTCTCTCTCTCTCTCTCTTACTGGTATAGTCTTTAACTCCAAATAATCTGCGGAAACATTTGTATTTTTTATTTTGTACTGTGTGCAATTTGAATTTCAAAGTTAAAAAGATTCTTCGAGACATTTCTACATAGTTCTTACCTTTTCTCAGGAAGTACCTTGACTTACGACTGTCCCAACTTACGAGTGTCTTCGCATTGCGAGCTGATACTCTGTCGATGTTTTGTTTTGTGGTGAGCTAAAAATTTAAGGTGCGAGTGAGCTACAGATACACTTATGTTGATAAGTTCATTAAAAACATTCAAATTTCCAAATTTATAACACCAAAGAAAAATATTATTTAGAAAAAAAAATGAGCATTAGAACGTATTACAGTACATAATTCATTACATTCTAATTTGTTGTGTTTTTTAAATATATTTATCGAAACAAAAATTAACGAAAAAAATGGTTAGCCTTTTTAATTTAGAGAAAACATTTAAAAATAAAAAGCTTTTTTATTATTTCATATACCGAAAATTCATTTGAAAAATTATTACTTTAGACGCACCTGGTAATATGAGAAATCACAGAAAATTCAAGAAGAAAAAAAAAAGAAAAAACAATCAACAAAAGTAAACAAAGTTTATTAAACAAAATGAATTTAAAAAAAAAAAAGATTTTTCAGAAAGTTAATTGACTAACACTTGTCTAAAATTTCGAGGGGGGGGGGACTTTTTTTGATGTCACCCGCACCGATTAACACGGAGAGTTTAGAAAATAAAATATCAATTAAATATCAAAATGTAATAGATTTTTAAAATACAATTGATTTCTTCTATTCACACCTTCGGTCTTTTTACTTATACTGTAATTAGTTTAAAAAGTATACAACCCACCGATATTATCTTATTATAATGGAGATTGCGTGTTTGTTTCTCTGTAACCGAAACTAAATCACTACTCAAGTCACAATTCCCTTAGTTATTGACGTCACATTCACCATGAATTTATTTTTATTTAAACCTCAATTATTGATACAATTCTTATACCTTATTAATACTGTTAGATTAATCTACATACTAATAACATGCAAGTATATCTATATATTCAACAAAATAGCGGTTTACTGTGTGAACAAGAAGGCTAATTTGCATATTGATATTAAGAATTTGATTTTAATAAATATATGCTTAGTATTATTGATTTCTAATTTTTTGGTTTTCTCTTAACGAATCTGAGCAAAAATCTCGGGAATAAATCTTAAAAGGAATCCATAAACAAGACGAAAGAACTGTAATTTTGTTAATACTTCATAATCTAACTAAATAGATAAATTAGAAAAAATGAAAGACGGGATTGATAGAAAATGATGGAAGAGTTAGATTTAAAGCTGTTCTATTTTTCGATTATACCCCCTCAGTTTATCATCTTCTAAATAGTTTCTAATTTGATACAATATTTTATTTACATCAAAACCTTAATACTTGCACCCGAAGGGTGCATATATTTGCTAGTACATATAATACCTTTTAAAATTCATTCATTGATAAATCAACACTGAAAATTTCATTAAAATCAGATAATTCCTTTATTTTTGGTAATTTTTTTCAATCGGGGGGAGGGGTAAATTTATTTTGTAAAATATATATTGGTATGTATCAACATTCTTTTAAGATGTTTTTCCGGCACCGGCATCGAAGTAAAAACAGTGATTTAAACAATTTGTATTTGTTTTTCTTACGACGTTTCGACTGATAATGACAGATCTTCAAACACCGGAGCCTTATCATCAAATGTAGTTTAGTTTCATACTTTATAGCAGGGGGTCACCAAACTACGGCCCGAGGGTCGGATCCGGCCCGCAAAGGCATTTTATCAGGCCCCCTAACGGTACTTGCATTTGTTTTTCTCAGATCTTTCGTTCTGGCTAGCAAGTATTGAACACAATAATAATGTGGTCCGCGCTCGTTATTTTTTCAATTATCCGATCCACCGTGAAAAAACGTTTGGTGATCACTGCCTTAGAGTATCACATCGTGGTGTATTGGTTAGTAAACTAGTCTCCAGATCCATTACTACTGAAAAGCGAGTTTAATCATCGCTAGGCATCTCATACTTGCGACCTTGTGTCAAATTCTATCCGCGCGAACGGTTTAGCAGCCGGATTGTGAGGCTGAAGTTAA
>CM042172.1:44175156-44190156 GCA_023376005.1 Doryteuthis pealeii
AAGTTAACTTAGCTATTCTGAATTTGTTCATATCTATCTATGCTTATGTATGTAGTTGTTGCCTGCTACTAGGTTGCTCAATGTTAATTTCTTCTATCTACTATCTATCTATCATCTATCTATCTTTTCTATCTCATGTTCAGCTGATTCTATATTTTCGAATCTAGTTGCGAAACATTTTAACCACCCTAGTAAATATATATAGAATCCTGCCCGAAGAATTATCAACTGCTTCCACCTCGTTTTAATATTTCTCTTGATATTTTCCCCTGTGTCGTTTGTTCCTTCCCACATAAAAAATAATCATTGTTTTTGGCAAATGTCTCTCTGTTTCGTAGAGACTTTCTCATTAATGGCACTTTGAACGCAAAAGACAATCCATGTTTTGATGACACGCAAAGAATCAGCATCTTTTTGCAGACGTATCTTCTTCTTCTTCTTCTTCTCAAATTGAAGATTTAAATTTCCACAATTCACTGATTTGTGTTTCCTTTTTTTTAAAATTCTTTTTTGTTTTTTGTTTTTGTTTTATTCTCTAAAATTAAAATGTTGAGAAACGTAATCCAACATGTCAGCGTTGTTTGCCTGTTGTCGGATAACAAAGAAAAAAACAGACAAGAATGGAAAATATCCTTGTCATCGTCGCGGGTTTTTTTTTCTTTTCTTTTCTTCTTTAAAACAAGACGCCATTTTCTTTTTTAAGATCAAAATGGCGGATGGATTAATGGCGTCGTTATAAACACAAAAATCAAATAACAAATAAAATAGTTTTTGACAGGATGAGTAAAAGTCGACGGATTATACAACAGAAAAAAAAAAAATATAAAAAATATTGTCGGTGTTATTTGTTTTTCACGAGCGGAGAAGAAAAAAAGACAGAAGAACATACAAACATTAATGGAGGACAAACTGTGAAAAAAGAATAGACAGTTTTATTATTGGGTTTTTCGGACTATTGTCCCATCTTTATTGTTATATACACAACGTTTCAGTGGACACATAGCGCAACGGATATAAGGTTGTGTTAATACAGTTCTAAGTGATAATCTAGGTTGCAGATTTTATCCTGGCCAAGGGCGATACTAACATACTTATCATAGCTTCCATTCCTTTTTCGTCCTTGTTTGACGAAGAGGCGCCAGGTCGCTCAATCTTCTGCACAAGCCTCCTATGTGTTGGTGTTGATATGGCATGTCTCCATACCCTCTTGCAGACATCTTTAAAGAGTAGACATGGTCTCCCTACCGGTCGGGTGCCTTCTACTAATTCGCCATACAGTAGGTCTTTTGGGGATGCTGCCTTTGTCCATCCTCCTGACGTGACTAAGCCAATCTAATCTAGCCTATTTTAGTTTGTTTGTTTTACGGCATATCAACCTTGGTGGGTCATTTAATGCCGATAAAGTTTTGAAATAAATCAATTCTTAATGGATAATACAATTTTTTTATAAATACATTTTTCTATTTAACCCATAGATGGGACCCTAACAGTACTACCACTCCGGTCAGAGTGGACCAGGGAGCAATGGTGATGAATGGGGTGCTCCACATTCCCCAAACCTCCAGAACTGGAACCTCACCATCAGATAGAGTTTAACGTCATTCCAGGACATGAGCCTATTTTAATTATTGGTTTCCATATTTTATTCATCTCTATACTTAGTCTAATAGTACAGATAGTTTATTTCTCAAATATATATTTTTACAAAATAAATAATAAATAAATAAATACATAAAAAGGGGATGGATGTGAACAATTCACATACCTAGGTAGTAATATCTCATCCACAGATAACGATGTTTAATACACGAATAGGAAAGGCATGGATGGCCACAAAACAAATTGTCTGTCATATGGAATCTGATCTCACTGACAAGCTAAAGCGACATCTCTTCCAGGCTGTAGCCATATCAGTACTGATGTATGGCTGCACCACCTGGACCCTAACGAGTCGCCTCGAGAATAAGCTAGATGGGAGCTGCACAATAATGCTGCGAGCAGTATTGAACAAGTCGTGGAAACAGCATCCCACAAGGAGCAGCTGTATGGTCACTGCCCCCTATCTCACAGACCATCCGAGTGAGACGGACTAGGCATGCGGCACCGCTGGAGAAACAAGGACGAACTCATAAGCAATGTTCTCCGTGGAAGCCAATACACGGACATGCCAGTGTGGGCCGCCCAGCAAGGACCTACATCGACCAGCTATGTAAATATGCTGGCTGCAGCGAGGAAGAACTCCAGTGCAATGATAATAGGGAAGGTTGGCGAGAGATTGTTATGGATATCCGTGCTGCCTGCACGACATGATGATGATGATCAATTTTACCTCCTATTCATCAGCACTCTACTCACTGGCAGCATCAGACAGTTATTTGTATTATATAGAAATACTTGATATCATATAACTGCGTGCAAAATTAATTTTTCATTCTTAACTAGTTTTCTTCCCAATCCAGAACATTATTCTTTTCACCAAATGAACTCATCCTTTTCTCCTCATTATCCCAGCCGCCATTATACGGCATCTACTTTGTTGAATCCTCCTATCCATATACAATTGTATAATATATTTACAGAGGATTTACAAAAGGTGGAGATACAAACACAAATTTAAAAATAAATAAAAAGGAAGGTTAGTGTAGGATCCACCCAATCCATATGTGGGGAAAACGAGGGATGGCGTCACCATTCTAGAAATAAGTAACGTGTTCACTAATGACGGTGGGGTGAGGGATGTCAAATAACAATGGGGCGTGAATGAAAGAAAAGTGATTTTTCAACATAAAAATTGGGAACAAAAATCTGGAGCGTAGGGTGTGGGATGTTGGAAAAAAGGAACATAAAAATGAAGTTGGGGACAGTTTCTTCACGTCTTGTCTTTACTTTACATATAATGTTTGGAATAAATAAACAGATCTTTACAGTCAAGTGTATTACCGAAACATCAATACCACTAACTGATAGTTCCCAATAGAACCTCACAATATTACCAGACTTCGTTGGTGTTCCCTCACAAAATGCTAGACAAATGCAACGTCTGGAGATCTTGCCATTATTTGCATTAGAAATGAATACTTGAAACCACATAACTGTAAATATTTGTATTAAATGTGGAAGAGCAGATTCCCTAACCCCATGAACAAAGCACGTCCAGATATGCCTGACCTGTGTGAAAGAGGGTGGTTGGCGAGTGACCACAGAATTGAAGTCGCCACCTCCTCGTTGTGAGGAATGGCGCGTAGTTGAAATACTGTTGAATATAGAAATTCCGCACGGGCAGTGCTGAATGGAGTAGCCCGGATGTAAACAATTACTGATTATTTAAGGCCTACCCTCCCAGACCTGGGAACTGTATTCGGATTTTTCTGTGGAGAAGAGAGGCGTGTGTAGTACTAATGGAAGGGTGTTACACAAAGAAGACTTTGGCAGTTGGTGAAACTGAGTTTACTATTCATTCTTGTTACATTAAGTACAGCTATTTGAAATTATAATAGTTTACTAAGTATTATTATTAGTTACTTAAAACCATTATACTGTGTGCAAACAATTGACTATTTTTGAATAAAGATAATTCGGAGTACAACTGGATGCCGTGCAGCGGACCTTCCATGAGCAATGTCCGATAAGGGACGGTGGCGGAAGAATCATGGAGATTCGTGATGTCAGCGCGACGATGATGAAAAATGTAAAAACCTCGGTCCAGGATTAAACTCGGATAATGTATAGGTGATAATAACCTATGTACATAAATGGATTACGCTGACGACTACTATAAGTAGCAGGAGTAATTGTGGCTTGACACGAAGCAATGCGAGCCAGCTCGTAACTCTATTGGTCGGACGCAATCTCCTCTTTCTTTGCTGTAAATTTCTCCTCCTTTTGTTCAATACATTGTATCCATTGTTACCAGTCGTTTTGTCTTATTTTTTACCCTTAAAACCCCACAACACTAACGAAATTAGATAAGAACGGGTATAAAAAAGATTACACTTATTTTAATTATATTTTAATTGGTTTCTATATAAAATCATTCATAGGATTGAATTTAATATGTTGCAGAATAAAACATTAATATTAGAAATCAATAACACCAAGTAATTATTTATTAAACCCGGTTTTACTAAAACTGGTTTGCAAATTAACAAAAAAAACAAAACGATCATATATGACGAGGAGTTGAGATTTTTAAAATATGTATACTTTATTCTAAAAATAATAAATGTATTTCGAAATATTTTAGATTACTCTTTTTGTTCAATACATGTTATCCTTGTTACCAGTCGCTTGTCTTATTTTTGACCCTTAAAAACCCCACAGAGATAACCAGGTCCATTCCTAAGACGATAACCATTAAGCAACGTGCGCTATCAAAGTGAACCTGCACCAGTAAACAGCATCAACTAACATGTAAAATCGACTCCGCCGGTTCTAGTTTCCTAACAATACCAGTAAAAAGAAAAAAAAAGAAGAAAATTCCTGTTAATTGTAATGAAGTAAGTTTTCATTGCTTATGGAAAAATCAACACGTCCGAATATTTTTTTTTTTTTTTTTACAATTCCAATTCAAAGATGGCGTTAAAAGATTTGACGCAAAAATTTATTGCCAGAGTTAATCAGATAGTCAAAAGTAACGGATCGATATCGACAATACCGTGTACATTTCTTTGTCTTTGTAGTAGGTGGGACAGGAGCGGGGATGGGTAGGAGTCAACTGCACCAAAAGTGGAAAAGATTAAATACTGGGAAGGCTATGCAGACCACAATCACGCCATCTTTCCTTGCAGAGTTTTAAAAACTCGAAGAACCGAAAGTCATAGACGACCAATTGAAGCATAAATTCAAATGTCTTATCAAATTGTCACTGGGCCTTAGAATACGATGACTGTATTCCCTGTAGAGGGGCAAGACCCCCTCCCCCAATAAAAGATGGTGTCCTGGTTAAAAAAAATAGTTTAAATGTATTAAAATAGCCGGGTTAGCTCAGTCGGTAGAGCGTTCGGCTAGAAACCACAAGGTTCCTAGTTCGATACCGGTCCCCACCAACTCAGCGTATGAGTAGCATAGGATCTGTGCGGTAAAGTAAGGAGCTGATGGTTTGTGTGGCACCACCTCAGATGCTAAAACAATCTCCTTGGTCTGGTGCTATTTAAAAAAGGCGATAGACTCCCTCGCTGATGGCTGATACCGACTTTAGGCCGCCCCGTCGACTTTACATGTGTAATATTATTATTTTTGTTTTTTACTGATTTACTTTATGTTACTATTTTTCGACTTAGACAAAAAATTTGACCTCAAATGATCAATTTAATTAATTTTAATTCGATTTTAAAAGGAAAAGCAGCCGCATAAGATAACAAAAATTTCGTCATTTTTCCCGTCTCTTAATTTTTTGTTTCATTTCAGGTATTTACCCAACCCGTTCGCCGCGGATAAAATTTGACACAAGATCGCAAGTATGAGATGCCTAGCGATGATTAAACTCACTTTTCATAGTAATGGATATGTGAGACTAGTTTACTAACCAATATCCACGATGTGATACTCTAAGGCAGGGATCACCAAACGTTTTTCACGTGGGTCGGATAATTGAAAAAATAACGAGCGCGGACCACATTATTATTGTGTTCAATACTTGCTAGCCAGAACGAAAGCTCTGAGAAAAACAAATGCAAGTACCGTCAGCGGGCCTGATAAAATGCCTTTTGCGGGCCGGATCCGACCTGCGGGCCGTAGTTTGGTGACCCTCCTGATAATAAGTATGAAACTAAACTACATTTGATGGTAAAGCTCCGGTGTTTGAAGATCAGTCATTATCAGTCCATACATCGTAAGAAAAACAAATACAATTGTTCAAATCACTGTTTTTACTTCGATGCCGGTGCCGGAAAACATCTTAAAGAATGTAGATACATACAAATATATTTTACAAAATAAATTTACCCCCCCCCCGATTGAAAAAAAACCCCCCAAAAATAAAGGAATTATCTGATTTTAATGAAATTTCAGTGTTGATTTATCAATGAATGAATTTTTAAAATGTATTAGTTATTTTATTTAACAACTTTGTGATTTTTTTCATCTCACTTACGCCAACCATCCCCTATTTTAGGCCGCAAAATATCGGTGGGTTGTATACTTTTTAAACTAATTACTGTATAAGTAAAAAGACGAAGGTGTGAATAGAAGAAATCAATTGTATTTTTTAAAAATCTATTTCATTTTGATATTTAATTGATATCTCATTTTCTAACTCTCCGTGTTAATCGGTGCGGGTGACATAAAAAAAGCCCCCCCCCATCGAAATTTTTAGACCAGTGTTAGTCAATTAACTTTCTGAAAAATCTTTTTTTTTTTAAATTCATTTTGTTTAATAAACTGTTTACTTTTGTTGATTGTTTTTTCTTTTTTTTTTCTGTGATTTCTCATATTACCAGGTGCGTCTAAAGTAATAATTTTCAAATGAATTTTCGGTATATGAAATAATAAAAAAGCTTTTTATTTTTAAATGTTTTCTCTAAATTAAAAGGCTAACCATTTTTTTCGTTAATTTTTGTTTCGATAAATATATTAAAAAACACAAAAATTAGAATGTAATGAATTATTTACTGTAATACGTTCTAATGTTGCAAGATGGGTATATTCCTGACTTTTGTGAGCTAGGACTACTAATGGAAGGAGGAGGAAGAAATAATAAAGGTTAAAACAATAGTGATGACCCAAAACAGGATGAACGATGATTGACCGTAGCGTGACCCGAACTGAGAATTAAGTGGCAAGCGGAAGTCGGGTGTGACCGGAAGTCACGTGGTGACATGGAACAACGAAGAAAAGCTATCGGCCTCTTTTGCCGGCGGCCGTCGTAGATGGGGCCTCTAGTGGTACGGATGGGGGTCACAGTAGTTTAACAGTTTCTCTCTCTCTTTCTCTCTGCCTTTCCTCCTCTCCGATACAGCACACGAGACGAACCTACCCTGGAATAAAAGGCTGGCAGTTGTGACGACATGTTTCTCGTATTATAATTTCTATCAACACCATTTTAGTACTGTGAATTAGAGGCACGTGGACGAGACTCGCTATACAATATATACGCCGCCGCCACCTGACAGATATCGTAGTAGCGCTCGGAAAAAAGGGACAACGCGACATATACCATTTTGGTACCGTGAAAATATACCACAACGGTACACTAATGCTTATTTTTTTTTCAATAATATTTTTCTTTGGTGATATAAATTTGGAAATTTGAATGTTTTTAATGAACTTATCAACATAAGTGTAGATATAGCTCACTCGTACCTAAAATTTTAGCTCACCACAAAACAAAACATCGACAGAGTATCAGCTCGCAATGCGAAGACACTCGTAAGTTGGGACAGTCGTAAGTCAAGGTATTACTGTACTCCCTGAGAAAAGGTAAGAACTATGTAGAAAATGTCTCGAAGAATTCTTTTAAACTTTGAAATTCAAATTGCACACAGAACAAAATAAAAAATACAAATGTTTCTGCAGATTATTTGGAGTTAAAAGACTATACCAGTAAGAGAGAGAGAGAGAGAGAGAATAGAGAGAGAGAGAGAGAGAGAGAGAGAGAGAGAGAGAGAGAGAGAGAGATGGAAAAAAGAAAGAGAAAAAGAAACCGAAAGAAAAATAAGGAATGAGGCAAAATATATATATATATATATATATAAATAGAGAGAGAGAGAGAGAGACAGACAGACAGACAGACAGACAGACAGACAGAGAGAGAGGGGAGGGAGAGAGAGACTCAAAGATGAGTGAGGAGTAGGCAGAGAAATGGAAAGAAAGAAAAAGAGAAAAGGAAACCAAGAAAGACAGAGACAGAGACAGAGAAAAAGATAGATAGATAGAGACAGAGAGAAAGAAGGAAGAAAAAAGAATTCGGACTATGAAGAGAGAGAGAGAGAGAGAGAGAGAGAGAGAGAGAGAGAGAGAGAGAGAGAAGATAATTTATACACCAATCCCAAAATCCAAAATTCTATCGCCATATTTTACTCTTGGTGCATTGGGAATGAAAAGAATTGAAATTCTTAAGTCGATTAATTCAGATTTGATTTGGCTAAATAAAAGCGGCAAAAGAACCTGTCATTTATCAGTACGGGCGGTGAAAGAAGGACGAAGTAAAAGCAAACAATATCGACAGAAAATTAGTTTCGACTCGCCGCTATAATCAGATTACTATATCGCGTTATTAATTAAATTAATTGTTTCCTCTCATATTAAAACGTTGTAGGCCTCCTGGGCTATAGGCACGCTCAACTGCACAGCAATATTGTTTAAAGAAAAAAGGTTTTAAAATAGATTTATTTTAACAAGACGAAAAGCAGTTGGAATTCAAACACTTCATTTGAGGAATTTCTTGGAAATAAAAATCTCCAGAACACCAGTAAATTCTTGAAAATTTTATTTTTAATTGTCTTGGATATAGGATTATGAGACTGGCGCGCTGCTTACTGCGCTGCCCAGAAAACTTTTTTTGTAAATAGATATGTTTAAATGGTTTTATGCAATTAGTGGTATGTGTACATTCATCAATACTATCAAGAATATATTCCCTCTAGTCCAAAGTATTTAAGTTTTAATGTAATAAAATATATTAAATTATAAAAACTAACGAAATTAAATAAGAACGCATATAAAAGATTACACTTATTCAAATTATATTTTAACTGGTTCCAATATGAAATTATTCATAGGATTGATTTTAATACGTTGGAGAATAAAACAATAATATTAGAGATCAATAACATCAAGTAATTATTTATTAAACCCAGTTTTGTTAAATTTATGTAAACCTTTATTTCTTGGTGATATATAAGACACATTGCAGGATTTTAAACACACTAACAACAAGGGTTGTTTTGAGGCAAATCTAACATTAATTTTCATGTAGACACAAATAATGAATAAGATTTATTCAGTTCTATATATTAATGATTTTGACTATAAATTGAATACCCATTGATAAACTTATGCAATTCCTGAGAATATATGGATGTAAGCAGTGGCGTAGTCTCGGTTACAGACACACACCGAATCTCTATTATAATAAGATATATTATAACGTAGTTATTCAGGATAATATATATATATATATATATATATATATATATATATATATATATATATATATATATATATATATATATATATATATAAATATATATATATATATATATATATATAAGTATCTATTATATATATATATATATATATATATATATATATACATTTATTCATTTATATAAGTATCCATTTATATATATATATATATATATTATATATATATATACATTTATTCATTTATATAAATATCCATTTATATATATATATATATGTATATTGTACATATATATATATATATATATATATTGTGTGGAGAAAGAGATCAATAAAGAGAAAACCAGACAAGCAAAAAAGATTTTAAAAAAATATCTATTTTGAATGTATGGATTCCCGTTAAAAAAAAACAAACCTCGAAAAACAAAAAAAAAGCAAAACAACTAATTGACTTGACCATAAATCCTTCTGTAGCCAAGATGTCTGTCTTCTTTTGTTTCGCCTCATCCCCCCCCCCCACCAACTGGAGACATTATCCAATTTTTTGTTAAACAAATAAATTCATTAAAACTCGAAGAAGAAAACAAAATCATTTGTTTCAAAACGCTGACACAGCATGCCATTATGTGAATTTGTGCGATTAAGAATATATATATATATATATATATATATATATATATATATACAAGGTGTATAAAAAATCAAGATTTTTGTACTTTTGACACACCTTGAATTCTGAAAAAATGTTGTTTTTTTTCATAATACAATGTGTGTCAAAAAAGTACAAATTCTAAAGCAAGATAGAAATGAAGAATAAAGGGAACATTATTTTTATTCAGAATACAGGGTGTTTCCAAAAGTAAAATAAATCTCGATACTTTTTCGACACATCTTGTATGTATATATATATATATATATATATATATATAATATATATATATATATATATATATATTCCCAGATGAATTGCTACGGCATGAAACTCGAGTAGGAATTTTTTATAAAACTCGCTTTTATAACACTCACTTTTTAAAAAACGTATATATATATATATATATATATATATATATATATATATATATCGCTGATGAGACTTAATAAAGTTGAAACAGCTGCTGTACGATGTTCTACGTAGGGGGCAATATTTGTCGAGTTCGCTTGACATGATTATTTTCATTAATTATCGAAATTTATACGATATACGCATTGTAACTGTCTTCAAGCAAAAAATATAAATAATAATATACTTTACTCAACAATGCTTCTAAAGCAAATTACATTAATCTCATATATATATATATATATATATATATATATATATATATATATATATATATATGTCTTTTTGTGATGGACTGCTATTTGGTGGTAGAGGTTGGTCTTAATTGCCTGGATATGAGTTTAAACCTTGGTGTGTTAATTAAAAAGAACTTCATATATATATATATATATATATATATATATATATATATATATATATATATATATATATATAAAAATGTTTTTCTGGTTCCAACGGGAGAAAAATTCAATATTTTATAAAAAAGGAAGGTCCGCAAAATGTATTTTTTTCTCAGAAAATTTAAAAAATTCTTATTAATCAACGCCTGAAGAAGATACCAGAAGATCTGAAACACGTGTTGCATATGTAAAACAAAAAGAATTAAAACATTTTTTCTGAGAAAAAAATACATTTTGCGGATCTTCCTTTTTAATAATATATATATATATATATATATATATATATATATATATATATATATATATTAGTACAAAATTTGATTAGAGCTTAAAAGAGAAGTAAATAAATCCATGAAAACAAGAGAGAGAGAGAGAGAGAGAGAGAGAGAGAGAGAGAGAGAGAGAGAGAGAGAGAGAGAGAGAGAGAGACTGAACTTAGAAACAAGTGAGCTAGATGACTTGTTTCGTTCCTCGCTCAACAGAGCTAGTTAAATATCGAGGAGAATAGAGTTATCAAAGAACAATGAAGAACATGCAAATGGGGCGCGTAATAAAAAACAATTAAAAGAAAAAGAAATAATCCCTTTCTTATCCTTAAAAGGGGAAGAAAATACGAGAATATACGATAATTAACAAAATATTTGGCCTTTTTAAAGCATTAATATATATTATATATATATATATATATATATATATATATATATATATATATATATTTGGGAGAATATGTGCTTAATTGAAGTCGTACCTGATTTGAAAGTTAATTAATTAATAATTAATTAATTAGGCGGGCATACCTATTTAAATGTAAGGCTAAACAAATCGAGAAGTATCAATCTCTGTATGTACATTTCGGCCTATTAGGCCTCATCATCAGATATATATATATATATATATATTTATATTTATATTTTAAAATAAGTGTATTTTTGCAGCATTTTTTCTTTTATACAAGTTTTGTTGAACTATACAGACAATACCTGTCGGACAAGTTTTTGGTTGATCCGTTCCAATTTTCGGGTCATCCTTCTGGTGTTGGGATGTAACTGGTATAACAGTCCACCAAAGGTTTCAAAACGAGCGCTTTCGGCAATACAATTTGCCATCCTCAGGTAGGAAACGATGGTATGATTTCGTGTCTCGTTTTTAACGAGAACGAGTAGTAGCAATGAATTAGAAGTGTGAGGTAATAACCATTGGTAGTAGGAGGTTGGTAGTATATTTATATATATATATATATATATAATGAATTGATTGCGTATCAACTTTGTTCTTGTCAACGTTTTCTTTTTTTTTGGGGGGGGGTGATATCATGAAGCTTGGGAAATAAACAAGCAAACAAAAATAAATATCCAGCCGTTCTTCTATCCCTGGTTCGATTTATTTATTTCAATATTTCGTGTGACAATCACCCTTTATCAAGGTATTATAACTCTGACTGAGTGAAAAAGCGAAATGAAAGTATATATATATATATATATATATATATATATATATATATATATATATATATATGTTGTGTTAAACTGTACAGACAATTCTTGTCGGACGAGGTTTTTGTTCGGTCCTTTCTAATTTTCTGGCCATCTTTTTGGTGTCAGGCTGGAACTGGTGTAACAGTCCATCAAAGGTTTCATTACGAGCGCTTTTGGCAATACAGTTTGCCATCATCAGGTAGGAAACTGATCGTATGTTCCGTGTCTCGTTTTTAAGGAGAACGTGTAGTAGCGTAGGAATTGGAAGTGGGAGGTAGTAACCATTGGTAGGGGGAGGTTGTAGAAATTGGTAGTAGTTCGAACGATGCAGTAGTGATTTTTTGTGGGATGGGGGCACAGTCTTTCGTGGACTGTTCCACCAGTTCCACGCTGACACCAAAAAGATGGCCAGAAAATTAGAAAGGATCGAACAAAAACTCGTCCGACAAGAATTGTCTGTACAGTTTAACACACCATGTTTAAAAGAAAAATGCCACCAAAATACACTTATATATATATATATATATATATATATATATATATATATATATATATATATATATATAAATGAAAATAATAAAATTGAAATTGAATGAACGGCTAAATGTCCATCACGCAAAGTGCGCGTGACGTTTTAAAAAAAAGAACACCACGAGACGCGTGTTTATAACATAAAAAAATAATGATAAAAAAAAACAAAACAAAAAACGCGTCCATTTCCGAAAATCGTCTCTGAAGATAAAGTTTTACTTTGAAATCGATAAGACAAAAAATAACATCTTTTTGTTTTTATTTTTTACTTGCATTGTAATTGCTTTCAAATTAATACGTTATAATATATATATATATATATATATATATATATATTATATATATATATATATATATATATTTCCAACTGAAATAACGTTAACAGCCCAACGTCCTGATATTGTCATTTGGTCTGTTAATCAAAAGAAAGTTTTTATCGTTGAATTGACAGTTTTATTTGAAGAAAATCTTGATTGGGCACATCAGCGGAAGTTGGAAAAATATGAAGACCTACGTGAACAATGCCTCAGAAACGGATGGATAACAGATGTATTTCCCATCGAAGTCGGATGCCGGGGATTTATTACCAACTCAACCTCGGCATTTCTGTCTAAACTTGGACTTTCTCCACCAGACAAGAGGAAATACATAAAAAAAGATCCAAGAGAAAGCTCTAACCGCATCAGCGTGGATATGTCAATCCTACATTGTGACATCAAACCGACAAAGTGAGATACTGCTGGGGCGCTCTGGATTAGTGGTAATGATGCTTCGGCCCCGAAACCATGCCTGAACCCAGAGTCATCATCTGATGAAGGCTTTGTTGGTTGCAATGCTACTGTGTAAGTAGCAGTCATTGTATGAAGATTATATATATATTATATATATAATATATATATATATATATATACCAAGCGTGTTGGTAAATCCTCGCGGTGAGAAAAAACCCAGCAAATAGTTTGATTGTAAAAAATATACTACCAAACATCAACCGGGGAGAAAAAAATTTTTGAAAAAAAAAAAAAAAAGACCAAGATAGTCGTAGCAACAAAAAAATAATCTATTAGTACAGTATTTGGCCAAAAGAAAAAACAATTTATATGTATATATATGTATATAAGATATATATATATATACAACCGCTAGGAGAATAAGCTAATAAGTAAAAAGTGCTCAATACCAAAGTAGAGCAAATAATAAAGATAAATCTAATGAGTCAGACGAACCTACTATTAGTTTCGCTTAATGCTCTTCAGGGCTAAGATCTGAAGAGTCAGATCTTAGCCCTGAAGAGCATTAAGCGAAACTAATAGTAGGTTCGTCTGACTCATTAGATTTATCTTTATATATATATATATATATATATATATATATATATATATATTGCTGTTTATGTGAGTATTAAAATTGGCGGCAAATTTAGATGTGTGATAGGACAGAGTAGATCATGATTAAGTTTAAGAGAGCTTGTCAAATGCCGTGAGCATAAATCTTTCATTTCGAAAACTATATTAGCAATCGTTTTAATATTGTGAATTAGGTTCCTCATAAAAAATAATGGCCATTAACGAGTCACATTTTAATGGAGGAGGCTGTAAATCATTTCTCTTCGCATTGGACAGGATGAGATACATGTGGAGTTTAAAAGGTCTAAATTCAGAGATTTCCTTCTCCGAGAATCGGTCAATATACCAATTTTTATCGCCCTGTCAGCTATGCCTGTAGAAATATGTTAACATGTCTCAATGTAAATCTTGGTTAGGTCTGCCTCAAAACAGCCCATGTTATTAGTGAATTTAAAATCTTGCAGTGTCTTATATCTTCTATTAATAATGGCTGTTTGAGGCCAGACCTAACCAAGATTTTACATTGAGACATGTTAACATATTTCTACAGGCATAGCTGACAGGGCGATAAAAAATTGGTATATTGACCGATTCTCGGAGAAGGAAATCTCTGAATTTAGACCTTTTAAACTCCACATGTACTCATCCTGTCCAATGCGAAGAGAAAGATTTACAGCCTCCTCCATTAAAATGTGACTCGTTAATGGCCATTATTTTTTTATAGGAACCTAATTCACAATATAAAAAACGATTGCTAATATAGTTTTCGAAATGAAAGATTATGCTCACGGCATTTGACAAGCTCTCTTAAACTTAATCATGATCTACTCTGTCCTATCACACATCTAAATTTGCCGCCAATTTTAATACTCACATAAACAGCAATATATATATATATATATATATATATATATATATATATAAAGATAAATCTAATGAGTCAGACGAACCTACTATTAGTTTCGCTTAATGCTCTTCAGGGCTAAGATCTGACTCTTCAGATCTTAGCCCTGAAGAGCATTAAGCGAAACTAATAGTAGGTTCGTCTGACTCATTAGATTTATCTTTATTATTTGCTCTACTTGGTATTGAGCACTTTTACTTAT
>CM042172.1:44195156-44215156 GCA_023376005.1 Doryteuthis pealeii
TAATCTTTTTATATGCGTTCTTATTTAATTTCGTTAGTTTTTATAATTTAATATATTTTATTACATTAAAACTTAAATACTTTGGACTAGAGGGAATATATTCTTGATAGTATTGATGAATGTACACATACCACTAATTGCATAAAACCATTTAAACATATCTATTTACAAAAAAAGTTTTCTGGGCAGCGCAGTAAGCAGCGCGCCAGTCTCATAATCCTATATCCAAGACAATTAAAAATAAAAATTTTCAAGAATTTACTGGTGTTCTGGAGATTTTTATTTCCAAGAAATTCCTCAAATGAAGTGTTTGAATTCCAACTGCTTTTCGTCTTGTTAAAATAAATCTATTTTAAAACCTTTTTTCTTTTAAACAATATTGCTGTGCAGTTGAGCGTGCCTATAGCCCAGGAGGCCTACAACGTTTTAATATGAGAGAAACAATTAATTTAATTAATAACGCGATATAGTAATCTGATTATAGCGGCGAGTCGAAACTAATTTTCTGTCGATATTGTTTGCTTTTACTTCGTCCTTCTTTCACCGCCCCGTACTGATAAATGACAGGTTCTTTTGCCGCTTTTATTTAGCCAAATCAAATCTGAATTAATCGACTTAAGAATTTCAATTCTTTTCATTCCCAATGCACCAAGAGTAAAAATTGGCGATAGAATTTTGGATTTTGGGATTGGTGTATAAATTATCTTCTCTCTCTCTCTCTCTCTCTCTCTCTCTCTCTCTCTCTCTCTCTCTCTCTTCATAGTCCGAATTCTTTTTTCTTTCCTTCTTTCTCTCTGTCTCTATCTATCTATCTTTTTCTCTGTCTCTGTCTCTGTCTTTCTTGGTTTCCTTTTCTCTTTTTCTTTCTTTCCATTTCTCTGCCTACTCCTCACTCATCTTTGAGTCTCTCTCTCCCTCCCCCTCTCTCTCTGTCTGTCTGTCTGTCTGTCTGTCTGTCTGTCTCTCTCTCTCTCTCTCTCTCTATTTATATATATATATATATATATATATTTTGCCTCATTCCTTATTTTTCTTTCGGTTTCTTTTCTCTTTCTTTTTTCCATCTCTCTCTCTCCTCTCTCTCTCTCTCTCTCTCTCTCTCTCTCTCTCTCTCTCTCTCTCTCTCTCTCTCTCTCTCTCTTACTGGTATAGTCTTTTAACTCCAAATAATCTGCAGAAACATTTGTATTTTTTATTTTGTTCTGTGTGCAATTTGAATTTCAAAGTTTAAAAGAATTCTTCGAGACATTTTCTACATAGTTCTTACCTTTTCTCAGGTACAGTAATACCTTGACTTACGACTGTCCCAACTTACGAGTGTCTTCGCATTGCGAGCTGATACTCTGTCGATGTTTGTTTTGTGGTGAGCTAAAATTTTAGGTACGAGTGAGCTATATCTACACTTATGTTGATAAGTTCATTAAAAACATTCAAATTTCCAAATTTATATCACCAAGAAAAATATTATTGAAAAAAAATAAGCATTAGTGTACCGTTGTGGTATATTTCACGGTACCAAAATGGTATATGTCGCGTTGTCCCTTTTTTCCGAGCGCTACTACGATATCTGTCAGGTGGCGGCGGCGTTATATTGTATAGCGAGTCTCGTCCACGTGCTCTAAATTCACAGTACTAAAATGGTGTTGATAGAAATTATAATACGAGAAACATGTCGTCACAACTGCCAGCCTTTATTCCCAGGGTAGGTTCGTCTCGTGTGCTGTATCGGAGAGGAGGAAAGGCAGAGAGAAAGAGAGAGAGAGAAACTGTTAAACTACTGTGACCCCCATCCGTACCACTAGAGGCCCCATCCGTACTCTACGACGGCCGCCGGCAAAAAGAGGCCGATAGCTTTTCTTCGTTGTTCCATGTCACCACGTGACTTCCGGTCAACACCCGACTTCCGCTTGCCACTTAATTCTCAGTTCGGGGTCACGCTACGGTCAAATCATCGTTCATCCTGTTTTGGGTCATCACTATTGTTTTAAACCTTTATTATTTCTTCCTCCTCCTTCCATTAGTAGTCCTAGCTCACAAAAGTCAGGAATATACCCATCTTGCAACATTAGAACGTATTACAGTAAATAATTCATTACATTCTAATTTGTTGTGTTTTTTTAATATATTTATCGAAACAAAAATTAACGAAAAAAATGGTTAGCCTTTTTAATTTAGAGAAAACATTTAAAAATAAAAAGCTTTTTTATTATTTCATATACCGAAAATTCATTTGAAAAATTATTACTTTAGACGCACCTGGTAATATGAGAAATCACAGAAAAAAAAAGAAAAAACAATCAACAAAAGTAAACAAAGTTTATTAAACAAAATGAATTTAAAAAAAAAAAAGATTTTTCAGAAAGTTAATTGACTAACACTGGTCTAAAATTTCGATGGGGGGGGGGCTTTTTTTTATGTCACCCGCACCGATTAACACGGAGAGTTTAGAAAATGAGATATCAATTAAATATCAAAATGAAATAGATTTTTAAAATACAATTGATTTCTTCTATTCACACCTTCGGTCTTTTTACTTATACAGTAATTAGTTTAAAAAGTATACAACCCACCGATATTTTGCGGCCTAAAAATAGGGGATGGGGGTTGCGTTAAGTGAGATGAAAAAAATCACAAAGTTGTTAAATAAAATAACTAATACATTTTAAAATTCATTCATTGATAAATCAACACTGAAAATTTCATTAAAATCAGATAATTCCTTTATTTTTGGGGGTTTTTTTTTCAATCGGGGGGGGGGTAAATTTATTTTGTAAAATATATATTGGTATGTATCTACATTCTTTTAAGATGTTTTTCCGGCACCGGCATCGAAGTAAAAACAGTGATTTGAACAATTTGTATTTGTTTTTCTTACGATGTATCGACTGATAATGACTGATCTTCAAACACCGGAGCTTTACCATCAAATGTAGTTTAGTTTCATACTTTATATCAGGAGGTCACCAAACTACGGCCCGCAGGTCGGATCCGGCCCGCAAAGGCATTTTATCAGGCCCGCTGACGGTACTTGCATTTGTTTTTCTCAGAGCTTTCGTTCTGGCTAGCAAGTATTGAACACAATAATAATGTGGTCCGCGCTCGTTATTTTTTCAATTATCCGATCCACCGTGAAAAACGTTTGGTGATCCCTGCCTTAGAGTATCACATCGTGGTATATTGGTTAGTAAACTAGTCTCACATATCCATTACTATTGAAAAGTGAGTTTAATCATCGCTAGGCATCTCATACTTGCGATCTTGTGTCAAATTTTATCCGCGGCGAACGGGTTGGGTAAATACCTGAAATGAAACAAAAAAATTAAGAGACGGGAAAAATGACCGAAATTTATTGTTATTCTTATGCGGCTGCTTTTCCTTTTAAAATCGAATTAAAATTAATTAAATTGATCATTTGAGGTCAAATTTTTGTCTAAGTCGAAAAATAGTAACATAAAGTAAATCAGTAAAAAACAAAAATAATAATATTACACATGTAAAGTCGACGGGGCGGCCTAAAGTCGGTATCAGCCAATCAGCGAGGGAGTCTATCGCCTTTTTTAATAGCACCAGACCAAGGAGATTGTTTTAGCATCTGAGGTGGAGTGCCACACAAACCATCAGCTCCTTACTTTACCGCACAGATCCCTATGCTACTCATACGCTGAGTTGGTGGGGACCGGTATCGAACTAGGAACCTTGTGGTTTCTAGCCGAACGCTCTACCGACTGAGCTAACCCGGCTATTTTTAATACATTTAAAACTATTTTTTTAACCAGGACACCATCTTTTATTGGGGGGAGGGGGTCTTGCCCCTCTACAGGGAATACAGTCATCGTATTCTAAGGCCCAGTGACAATTTGATAAGACATTTGAATTTATGCTTCAATTGGTCGTCTATGACTTTCGGTTCTTCGAGTTTTAAACTCTGCAAGGAAAGATGGCGTTGATTGTGGTCTGCATAGCCTTCCCAGTATTTAATCTTTTCCACTTTTGGTGCAGTTGACTCCTACCCATCCCCGCTCCTGTCCCACCTACTACAAAGACAAAGAAATGTACACGGTATTGTCGATATCGATCCGTTACTTTTGACTATCTGATTAACTCTGGCAATAAATTTTTGCGTCAAATCTTTTAACGCCATCTTTGAATTGGAATTGTAAAAAAAAAAAAAAAAAATATTCGGACGTGTTGATTTTTCCATAAGCAATGAAAACTTACTTCATTACAATTAACAGGAATTTTCTTCTTTTTTTTTCTTTTTACTGGTATTGTTAGGAAACTAGAACCGGCGGAGTCGATTTTACATGTTAGTTGATGCTGTTTCACTGGTGCAGGTTCACTTTGATAGCGCACGTTGCTTAATGGTTATCGTCTTAGGAAATGGACCTGGTTATCTCTTGTGGGGTTTTTAAGGGTCAAAAATAAGACAAGCGACTGGTAACAAGGGATACAAATGTATTGAACAAAAAGAGTAATCTAAATATTTCGAAATACATTTTATTATTTTTAGAATAAAGTATACATATTTTTAAAAATCTCAACTCCTCGTCATATATGATCGTTTTTTGTTTTTTTTGTTAATTTGCAAACCAGTTTTAGTAAAACCGGGTTTAATAAATAATTACTTGGTGTTATTGATTTCTAATATTAATGTTTTATTCTGCAACATATTAAAATCAATCCTATGAATGATTTTATATAGAAACCAATTAAAATATAATTAAAATAAGTGTAATCTTTTTTATACCCGTTCTTATCTAATTTCGTTAGTGTTGTGGGGTTTTTAAGGGTAAAAAATAAGACAAACGACTGGTAACAATGGATACAATGTATTGAACAAAAGGAGGAGAAATTTACAGCAAAGAAAGAGGAGATTGCGTCCGACCAATAGAGTTACGAGCTGGCTCGCATTGCTTCGTGTCAAGCCACAATTACTCCTGCTACTTATAGTAGTCGTCAGCGTAATCCATTTATGTACATAGGTTATATCACCTATAACATTATCCGAGTTTAAATCCTGGACCGAGGTTGTTTACATTTTTCATCATCGTCGCGCTGACATCACGAATCTCCATGATTCTTTCCCGCCAACCGTCCCTTATCGGACATTGCTCATGGAAGGTCCGCTGCACGGCATCCAGTTGTACTCCGAATTATCTTTATTCAAAAATAGTCAATTGTTTGCACACAGTATAATATGGTTTTAAGTAACTAATAATAATACTTAGTAAACTATTATAATTTCAAATAGCTGTACTTAATGTAACAAGAATGATAGTAAACTCAGTTTCACCAACTGCCAAAGTCTTCTTTGTGTAACACCCTTCCATTAGTACTACACACGCCTCTCTTCTCCACAGAAAAATCCGAATACAGTTCCCAGGTCTGGGAGGGTAGGCCTTAAATAATCAGTAATTGTTTACATCCGGGCTACTCCCATTCAGCACTGCCCGTGCGGAATTTCTATATTCAACAGTATTTCAACTACGCGCCATTCCTCACAACGAGGAGGTGGCGACTTCAATTTCTGTGGTCACTCGCCAACCCACCCTCTTCACACAGGTCAGGCATATCTGGACGTGCTTTGTTCATGGGGTTAGGGAATCTGCTCTTCCACATTTAATACAAATAATTTACAGTTATGTGGTTTCAAGTATTCATTTCTAATGCAAATAATGGCAAGATCTCCCAGACGTTGCATTTGTCTAGCATTTTGTGAGGGAACACCAACGAAGTCTGGTAATATTGTGAGGTTCTATTGGGAACTATCAGTTAGTGGTATTGATGTTTCGGTAATACAACTTGACTGTAAAGATCTGTTTATTTATTCCAAACATTATATGTAAAGTAAAGACAAGACGTGAAGAAAACTGTCCCCAACTTCATTTTTATGTTCCTTTTTTTCCAACATCCCACACCCTACGCTCCAAGATTTTTGTTCCCAATTTTTATGTTGAAAAATCACTTTTCTTTCATTCACGCCCCATTGTTATTTGACATCCCCTCACCCCACCGTCATTAGTGAACACGTTACTTATTTCTTAGAATGGTGACGCCATCCCTCGTTTTCCCCACATATGGATTGGGTGGATCCTACACTAACCTTCCTTTTTATTTATTTTTAAATTTGTGTTTGTATCTCCACCCTTTTGTAAATTCCTCTGTAAATATATTATACAATTGTATATGGATAGGAGGATTCACAAAGTAGATGCCGTATAATGGCGGATGGGATAAGTGAGGAGAAAAGGATGAGTTCATTTGGTGAAAAGAATAATGTTTCTGGATTGGGAAGAAAACTAGTTAAGAATGAAAATTAATTTTGCACGCAGTTATATGATATCAAGTATTTCTATATAATACAAATAACTGTCTGATGCTGCCAGTGAGTAGAGTGCTGATGAATAGGAGGTAAAATTGATCATCATCATCATGTCGTGCAGGCAGCACGGATATCCATAACAATCTCTCGCCAACCTTCCCTATTATTCATTGCACCTGGGAGTTCTTCCTCGCTGCAGCCAGCATATTTACATAGCTGGTCGATGTAGGTCCTTGCTGGGCGGCCCACACTGGCATGTCCGTGTATTGGCTTCCACGGGAGAACATTGCTTATGAGTTCGTCCTTGTTTCTCCAGCGGTGCCCTGCATGCCTAGTCCGTCTCACTCGGATGGTCTGTGAGATAGGGGGCAGGTGACCATACAGCTGCTCCCTTGTGGGATGCTGTTTCCACGACTTGTTCAATACTGCTCGCAGCATTATTGTGCAGCTCCCATCTAGCTTATTCTCGAGGCGACTCGTTAGGGTCCAGGTGGTGCAGCCATACATCAGTACTGATATGGCTACAGCCTGGAAGAGATGTCGCTTTAGCTTGTCAGTGAGATCAGATTTCCATATGACAGACAATTTGTTTGTGGCCATCCATGCCTTTCCTATTCGTGTATTAAACATCGTTATCTGTGGATGAGATATTACTACCTAGGTATGTGAATTGTTCACATCCATCCCCCTTTTTTATGTATTTATTTATTTATTTATTTTGTAAAAATATAATATTTGAGAAATAAACTATCTGTACTATTAGACTAAGTATAGAGATGAATAAAATATGGAAACCAATAATTAAAATAGGCTACATGTCCTGGGAATGACGTTAAACTCTATCTGATGGTGAGGTTCCAGTTCTGGAGGTTTGGGGAATGTGGAGCACCCCATTCATCACCATTGCTCCCTGGTCCACTCTGACCCGGAGTGGTAGTACCTGTTAGGGTCCCATCTATGGGTTAAATAGAAAAATGTATTTATAAAAAAAATGTATTATCCATTAAGAATTGATTTATTTCAAAACTTTATCGGCATTAAATGACCCACCAAGGTTGATATGCCGTAAAACAAACAAACTAAAATAGGCTAGATTAGATTGGCTTAGTCACGTCAGGAGGATGGACAAAGCAGCATCCCCAAAGACCTACTGTATGGCGAATTAGTAGAAGGCACCCGACCGGTAGGAGACCATGTCTACTCTTTAAAGATGTCTGCAAGAGGGATATGGAGACATGCCATATCAACACCAACACATAGGAGGCTTGTGCAGAAGATTGAGCGACCTGGCGACTCTTTCGTCAAACAAGGGACGAAAAGGAATGGAAGCTATGATAAGTATTTAGTATCGCCCTTGGCAGGATAAAATCTGCAACCTAGATTATCACTTAGAACTGTATTAACACAACCCTTATATCCGTTGCGCTATGTGTCCACTGAAACGTTGTGTATATAACAATAAAGATGGGGACAATAGTCCGAAAAACCCAAATAATACAAATTGTCTATTCTTTTTTCACAGTTTGTCCTCCATTAATGTTTGTATGTTCTTCTGTCTTTTTTTCTTCTCCGCTCGTGAAAAACAAATAACACCGACAATATTTTTTATATTTTTTTCTTTTTCTGTTGTATAATCCGTCGACTTTTACTCATCCTGTCAAAAACTATTTTATTTGTTATTTGATTTTTGTGTTTATACGACGCCATTAATCCATCCGCCATTTTGATCTTAAAAAAAGAAAATGGCGTCTTGTTTTAAAGAAGAAAAGAAAAGAAAAAAACCCGCGACGATGACAAGGATATTTCATTCTTGTCTTGTTTTTTCTTTGTTAATCCGACAACAGGCAAACAACCGCTGACATGTTGGATTACGTTTCTCAAACATTTTAATTTTAAGAGAATAAAACAAAAACAAAAACAAAAAAGAATTTTTAAAAAAAAGAAACACAAATCAGTGAATTGTGGAAATTTAAATCTTCAATTTGAAGAAGAAGAAGAAGAAGATACGTCTGCAAAAAGATGCTGATTCCTTTTGCGTGTCATCAAAACATGGATTGTCTTTTGCGTTCAAAGTGGCCATTAATGAGAAAGTCTCTTACGAAACAGAGAGACATTTGCCAAAAACAAATGATTATTTTTATGTGGGAAGGAACAAACGAACACAGGGGAAAATATCAAAGAGAAATATTAAAACGAGGTGGAAGCAGTTGATAATTCTTCGGGCAGGATTCTATATATATTTACTAGGGTGGTTAATGTTTCGCAATAATTCGAAAATATAGAATCAGCTGAATTCATGAGATAGAAAGATAGATAGATAGATAGATAGATAGATAGATAGAAATTAACATTGAGCAACCTAGCTAGCAGGCTAACTAACTACATACATAGATAGATAGATATGAACAAATTCAGATAGCTAGTAACTACATAGATAGATGGATAGATAGATATATAGATAGATATGAACAAATTCGGATAGCTATGTAACTATATATATATATAGATAGATAGATAGATAGATAGATAGATATTTAGCTAGCTATAGAATCTAAGAACTCATAGATAGATAGATAGATAGATAGATATGAACAAATTAGATCTAGCTAGGTAACTACATAGATAGATAGATAGATAGATAGATAGAGATAGATATGAACAAATTCAGATAGCTATGTAACTAGATAGATAGATAGATAGCTATAGATAGATAGATAGATATAGATAGATAGCATATGTAGCTAGCTAGTAACTAGATAGATAGATTTGAACAAACTGAGATAGAATTAGTTTAGAATTGAATGTGCAATTTGTTTTGGAGATAATTGTAAATACGTACCTATCGTACGTGTGTGTCACACTCGGTCACTACTTCAGGCTAATATTAAATATTATATTTTTTTAAGTGAAATTTAAAAAGAGAATGAAAAAAGAAAGAACTAAAGAAATCAAAGTGTGATTGTAAGAAAAGCGATGAAAGAAAGAAAGAAAAAAGAAAGAGAGAAAGAAAGAAAGAAAGTTTTTTTAATTTACCCCGCGTACGCCACCTTTATGCTGTCCATAAACACTCACACACATTCAAATTACCACCACATACATACGCACATCATTTTATCCAATCATACAAATCCCATGTCTATTAAATTTTCTGAATTTTTTTGAAATTTTTCGATTTTCCTTGCATTTGAAACATCTTCACCTGATGATTGCCTCGCATGAAACCAATATGGTCCTGAATGTTCCTTTGCCACCTAATAAATAGAAATGTAAAACCTTTTTATATTTATTTTATTATATATTATAATATATATATATATATATATATATATATATATATATATATATAAAGGTGCTCAATTTCCACTTGAGTTTTCACGTAGTATTGTTTATCCACTTTGTAAAAATTGTTAAACTTATCCGCTTTCACGAATATGTTTTTTGACTTCCTGATTTTCTTTGCGTCTGGTTGTATTTGCCTTTGAAAATTGTCATTGAGTTTTACGATTTTACCCTATCAACAATATCAAACATATCTTTTTCGAAAGGGAATAAATCAGGTATAGCGGCGACTAAAACTTTTCATATTCATTCTCCATTATATTATATCATACTATATTAATCATATCATATCATATCATATTATATCATATCATATATATATACATATATATATATATATATATATATATATATATATACTATTATACTAAATCTAAGCGAATCAATGTTTGTCTCCTAAAGTATTTTTACTGTTTAGTTTAATGACACGAATGTTATACGAAAATATTCCTTCGTTTTAGGATTGAGTTATGTCTGAAAGAAATTCTTTTAATTGGTTCTAATTAATCAAAATTTGCAATTAAGTCAAAAATCGACCCGTCACTTACTTGATATTGTACCTATCACTTTCGCCCTCTCTATGTATATCTTTATTACCTCCTCGTTTTATATGTTAATTTCTCAATGAATGTAGAATGTGTGATATTGGAGAGTTGTCGTATTTGTATTGTGATACTGTGGTTGAAGACGAACATGGTCAGAATAAATAAATAAGAAAGAGAAATAAGTTAAGGTCCGCATAAGTAAAAGGGGTGGGTGGCTGACCTTTTTACGAATCCAAAGATTAGGTCGTAAAGTTTAAAGAGACCTGTATGCCACCATGAAATGGGACCACTTGGTGATAATATCTTAGGCACCCAGGTATTAAAAGCAAAAAGGATTTTTTAGGAGAAATTCTCTTTTGAAAAAATTAATGATCAACATATTGAAGACGGATTGTCTGGAAAAATATTTGAGTACTCTAATTTTAAGGGTTAATGGCGTCTAGAAGTCGGCGATTTATTTAAGTCCTGGCCATTTGTGTGGTCCGGAGAAGATGGTTTGGGGTAGGGGAATTTGACATAAATACAACTAAACTCGAGCCCTAAGTTAGTTACAACTCGGCCGTTGGGGTGTTAAGATCGCCGGTAGGGATAGACAGTAGCAGCCAGCGAGTATCAACACACCCTTCTTCCATGTGTCTTGTTTACACTTGTTGTTTTGTTTTTAAATCCTTGTGAGCCTGTTTTTCTGACTCGTGCTTTAAATTCGGCCAGCATATAATTCACAACGTTGGGATCTAGACAAGTACATCGAAAGAGCAAAGTACAGAACAGGTCTTCTCACAGTATGTTACGTTTCATAATAAATTTAAATTAGGTCCAACGTTCCGTTTCTTAGAAATCTTACAAAGTGATAATGTTTTTTGTTGTTTTATTAGTTATCCGGTCGTATTTATTTATTTAATACGCTTTGCAAACTCACATTTGCCTAATCCCAATTATCTACCCAGAGCTCAGTGGGTGACCCAACTGGTCACGTTTTGTCTAATATATATATAAAGAGCGAGAGAGAGACTCAAATTTAAACCTGTTATATATATATATATATATATATATATATATATATATAGTAATCCACAGACGTGTCTCGACTTATAAAGTCTCTTCAATGTGGCTAGACATTTGTAAGTTACCTACAGCCGGGATTGAAATACGATCGGTTCAGCATTAGTCAGACACCGTAACCGGTAGTCTATATTCACCCACAGAATGCGAAGGGGATTTTAACATTTTTTAATACACACATCCCTATGTATGTAAAGGCCGCCATATAGTGCTCCATCCCTTATATAGGAGAGCGTTGCTCTCCTATATAATGGACTGATATATAATGGACTGATATATATATATATATATATATATCAGTCCATTATATGTTAATTTCTCAGTGAATGTAGAATGTGTTATATTGCAGAGTTGTCGTATTTGTATGTTACGTTTCATAATAAATTTAAATTAGGTCCAACGTTCGTTTCTTAGAAATTTTGTTGTCTTTTTTAGTTATCCGGTCGTATTTATTTATTTAATTCGCTTTGCAAACTCACATTTGCCTAATCCCAATTATCTACCCAGAGCTCAGTGGGTGACCCAACTGGTCACGTTTGTCTAGTATACATACAAAGAGCGAGAGAGAGACTCAAATTTAAATCTGTTAAATTATATATATATATATATATATATATATGTATGTGTGTGTGTGTGTATGTATAATTTCGAATGCTATTATTTCCCTCGTGAAAATGACAGCATCTAATAATCTATTTTAAACTATTTATTTTAGATCGACATATGATTTTGTAACTTTTTCAATTTTTCTTGGCTGCTTCCATAGTCGAGAAAACTAATAATTCTGCCTTTTTTTTCTTCGACTGTATGTGTTTTTTCCAAATCTATGAAAGCATCTTATTATCCCGTCTCCATTTATTCCCAATTTTCAAAGTTCGAAACGCCACAGTTGATAGTGATCAGGGTTTTGGGTTTTGAACAAAACTAATCCAACTTTTTCAGAGATGTTGGGATACAACAAATTCAGGATGGAGAAAGAAAAAAAAAGAGAAAGGAAATAAAAAGAAGAAGAAAAGTATTTGTATACTTTTTTTTCTTTTTTTTTCCTTTTTTTTTTTTTGAGGGGGGGGGGGGGGGGGCGTATTACGGCATGTCAACCCTTGTTGTGTTATTTTATGCCGGAAACATTTCATTTTATTCATTCTTGATGGGTATTGAAAATTACCTTTTGGAACTCAGTTTTTTAAACATGTTTTTGTTCACTCTTTTTCTTCTATTAAACACATAGATGGGACCCTAACAGGTACTACCACTCCATGTCAGAGTGGACCAGGGAGTAATGGCGACCAAGGGATATTCCACACTATCCAGAACTCTAGAATTGGAACTTCCCCATAGAACTTCCCCATAGAATTAAGAGTGTATTTTTCTGTATTTATAAATAAAGAAAGTGCTCGATATCGGTGATAGAGCATATGTAGATCTAAGATTTTTTCCAACCATTCCACCACTAGCAGGATGCGACCCGAAGTCATTTTTTAACTTTGCCTAACGAGCTAGGCAAACGTCTTATATTTATATATATATATATATATATATATATATATATATATATATATATATGTGTGTGTGTGTGTGTGTGTGTGTGTTTGTGTGTGTGTGTGTGCGTATATCTGTATATATATATATGTATAGATATATGTATATATATAAACATTCATATATATATGTGTGTGTGAATAAAAAGACCTTAAATACCATGGGTATCATGATTATGGACCATTTCCACTCGTGGGTATCTGGGGCCCACAGAGCTTCTTCAGACCACTTATATCTTTTATTTAGACATGCACATTGCCAAATTTTTTTACATTTATACATTTCTCCGCGTCTCTAAGGGCGATATTAGTGTATTTTTTTCTTTTCAAGTGTCTTTTTGATGGTGGAAATTTTTTTCTTCTGATTTCTTCAGTTTACGTGGCGGTGTTTTTGTCTGTCTATTAATGTCTGGTTGTTAATTCTTTAGTTGAATTCTTTATCAATGTCCCACAGAGTTCTACTCTTTTAATCTGCCCTATTTTGACCTGATGCCCTTCCTCTCTAAGTAGGTCAAATGGGGTACGGGGAATATATGCCTTCTCTCTAAGTGGGTAGGGGTTTCTAAGTTTACTCTGTTAGTAGCTTTAATCTGTTTATTTATTTATTTATTATCTGCCACTAAGAGTATGTCTCTTAGCGTAAGTGATACGTTACTATTCTCCCTTTTACCCAGGGAGAACTATAAGTATAAGTATATATATATATATATATATATATATATATATATATATATATATATCAATAAAGGAAGGAAGAACTCAACACCGTAATTCCATATTAAATTTATTTCGACCAAAATTGGGGCCTATATAAATCTAAGTTGATTTAAACAGTTCCCCAAATTTTCGTCTCATCAGATGGGTCTCAATTCACTTATGGACAAGCACATCACAAAAAAACCCAAAAAGATGAATATTAAAAAAATATATCAATATATATATATATATATATATATATATATATATATATATATATTACTGCAGTGTATAGACAACACTATCGCAATTGATGAGACAGTAGTAAGCTGATATATAAAGTATCATTAGAAGAGTGCTCAATGTCTGTGATAGAACAATATTTATAATAAATAGATATATGCTATTCTTTGTATATATTTAATTGCATGGAAACTAATCTGGTACTATATTGGTAGCTACCATATCTAACTGTTATAATGCATATGTTTATAAATGTGAACATGTTTATATATATTTACCAACCCCTCCGCGCAAACAGGATGTGACACAAGGTCAATTTCTTAAGCAGAGTTTAATAGGTTTGAATTCAGACTTTTCTTTCTCCTAGACTGGTTACCTTGTCATTGTGAAAGAGCCCAGTCTGCTTTGCTATTTACCCATAGCTGAAGAGAGAATTGGATTCATACCTTTCCAAAGGGTATTAGCGCCACGTAAAATGCAAACAGCTTCATCCAGGAATTGAACTCGGGTCAACGAGTCCATTTCCTACGACTCTAACCATCACACCACGCGCCTCCATGTTTATATGATTATGTATGCATATAGGCACAGTATATATGTATGTATATAAATGTGAGGGTGGGTATTAGGGTATGTCGATTTTTCACTTTTTATAAATATCAAATTGTCCATCTATGCGAAATTTGTGTTTGTATACTGAATACTGATACCAAAAATGAGATCTTTTACCTATACCATTGTTTGAGGAAATAGCATCAAAGATCGTCTGTTACAGCTTAATTAATGTGGTAAAAAGCAGCATACCAGAGGTGTCTGTGGTGATGGTGGGACACATTTTCAATTTGAATTCTATTTATAATATTTAATTTGTTTCATTTTAATAAAATAAAATACAATTTCTGATTTAAATATTGAAAACGGCAAATTTTCTTACTAATTTCTAGGCTAAATTTTGTGAAAATGAGGATTTTTAAAGCATTTTAGTAAACGATCTTTGATGCTATTTCCTCAAACAATGGTACAAGTAAGATATCTAATTTTGACATCAGTATTCTGTATACTAACAAACAACGTTCACATAGATGTAGAATTTGATATTTTAAAAAGTGAAAAATCGAGCTACCTTAGTGGGGTTAACTTTATGGTAACATTTTCTAACAATCTCAGATCCCAAAATAATCTTTTGTATCTGCCTAAATCGATGACAATGTCGAGATTTACTGTTAGGTGTGGGTGGTTGTTAAAACAATCTTTTCAATGTGACAATAACCTTGACTTGTTGAATCTCACGTTATTTTCCCTCCAACAATTCTTTGCGATTCATCAAAAAATCGCCCAATTAAAATTATGTCAATTGTAGTGACAATTCCGAGAAGATTTTTTATGAAGAGGATTCTTAAAAAAGATGTCATATAAGAAATAATGCTAAGTGCCTTTTCTCTTAACTCTATTTCTGGCTTACGAAATGATTTATAGGAAAAATCTACGTTCAAATTACCGGAAATGTATATATATGTATATATATATATATATATATATATTTATTTATTTATTTTACAATGTTTTCACAGATCAATGTTCATTATTAACAGCGACCTGGTAAATAAATAAATATTAGCTCTTACAAATTGTGATTGAGCACTGTATTTTCTTTGTTTCATCGCAAAAAAATTTTGTTTTTACATATATATATATATATATAATATATATATATATATATATATATTATATATATATGAGTAAGAAAAGGTGGAATGAAAACATCACACAATGCTGTTAAAGAAGAAACAATTATAATATATTATAATATTCTTCTTTAACAGCATTGTGTGATGTTTTCATTCCACCTTTTCTTACTCATATTGTCAGATTCATTTCCTTTCTTTTAACTTATATATATATATATATATATATATATATATATATATCTTTGAAAGGAAGGAAAAAATCAACACCGTTATTCCATAATAATTTTATTTCAACAAAAATTGGGGCCTTTATAAATCTAAGTTGATTTAACAAAGCTTTGTTAAATCAACATAGATTTATAAAGGCCCCAATTTAACGGTGTTGAGTTTTTCCTTTCTTTTAAAGATAAATATTGCTCTGTATATAATCTAAAAAGTTTATTATACATTAAGCTCTCTGTAGTGATTTAAAGATTCACTGTATTTATACATACTGGACCATACAATATTAATACAGTGTGTCTTTTTTAGTGAAAGCCATCCTCTGGGTGAATTCATTTGAATTTCTTTAATATATAAATGAGAAATCTTTGAACGTTGTATAACTCAAAGAAAAAAAGATGAAATGAGGGCAAAAAGGTAATTTTAATTACTTTTTTTTGTCCTCATATGCAACATTTCATCTATTTTTTCTCCAGACCGTCTAATATACCTTGAAAAAGGGGGAATGTTCACCCGAAATATCGGAATAGATTAAACCAGGAACAGAGCAACGGTTGAATATATAAAAATTCTGATTTTTGTTCTGTTTTTCTTGTTTTTGTTCTTTTTTCCAATGCTTCAAAAGACCAATCAAAACAACATTCACAAGAACATAATACATATTTATTTATAAAGAAGCGCACGTGGACTCTATATCAACCAACAACACAATATATATATATATATATATATAATATATATATATATGTGTGTGTGTGTGTGTGTGTGTGTGTGTGTGTGAGTGTATATATATTATATATATTGCATCTGTATGTGTACGCAGATACGTGTGGATTTGTACTGATTACTTGAGTAGGAAAAAACATACATGTATTTATAATACGCACATACACACGTGCAATCCGGCGCTAGGATACAGTTATAACGTCACAACCAACACGCATTTTCATGGACACGCGCATGACAACATACGCACAAGTACAAAAATAAAACCGCATTGACGTAAACATACAACACGAGAATACAGTTATATAAAAATACCATCATTTTCAACAAAAAAAATTCATTTAAAAAGAAATGCCATAACTAGACTACTTCAGTTCCAATGATCTTTTCAAAAAGAGATATGATCTCGAAAATTCAAGAATTAAATACAGGTTAACACACAACACCATTGTTACCGTATTATTATTTTTTCTTTACACCTGCATTGTGATAGCCTTCTAAATCAACCTCCTAACCAATACATGTATTTATATTAATCGAGAATCTGTGAGTATGTAAACATGTGAAATCATAGATGTATGTTCGTAGATGTAGGAAGGGAGGATGAAAACACATATAAAATCTAAAATGAACCTGACCTATTTTTGCTGTGGGGCAAATCAATCTAACTAGGTCAAGACAAATGAGTGCCCAAATATTTTACCCGACACATTAGGAAAAATAGATAAGAACATTTGATTAAAATAAATACGAGAATTAAATAGACAAACATAGACACCAAATCTTAAGGAAAAAGAATTCTAAAAATTGAGCCCGAATGACATCAAAGCGCTACCACCCCAAAAGGGTTAAGACGAATTGTAATACTATACCATCCCTGAAAGCAAGGAAAGATGTATAAATATAAGAGGAATTTAATTGTTTGCCAGTTTAAATAAAAAAAGTGACCTGACGAAACTCTGAGGGTCTCAGATACCCACGGGTGGAAATGGACCATAATCACTTTATACCCGGTCTTTAAGCCTTTTTTTATATAATTATTATTATATTATATTTTTAATATAATTTGAAAAACTGGAACACATCACACCTGATGATGGCACTTCGAAGTGCTGAAAGTACTCGGGACTTGAACTTTGGTGGACTTATCCACGAATTCCACCCAAATATTAAAAAGTTGGCCAAAAGGCTTGAAAAGATCAAAAATAAAATTGTTAAACAGGAGATGTGTCTTTTGTTTAATTCAACATGCATGAATGAAAAAATGCTGCCCAAATACATACACACACACACACACACACACACACACACAAACACACACATATATATATATATATATATATATATATATATATATATACAGCATTCACACATAACCGAGGAATTTAAGTCTTTGTTGGTCGGCTAACACTGATGTCTTCATTTATAAGAGTACATAAGAGAACGTCACTTATGACTCGTGTCACATCCTGTTCGAGCGGAGGGCTTAGTAGGTATATAAGCTTTAAGTGTTTTATGGGGAAAAATCGATAAGACAAAATTCACTATGCTCCTTACCATACAGAAAATACATTTCGACATGGAAAAAGAAAGAATTAATTGCATTTACCAATCATAGATGAGAATAAATTAGCTTGTTGAGAAAATGCGCGTAGGCAACAAGTGCTTGATCGCTCTGATTAAATTATCTAATTAAAACTTACAAGCAACAAATTTAATAAAATGAGCCAAACTTTCAAGATCATCCTCTTGAAAATGTACAAACTTATGACTAACAAGGAAGACCTAAAAAATAATATTTTTGTTAACCCTTGTTCTATTTTAGATGTGTTTTAAACAAGATGGAGGCATCTCTACATTGGATTATAAGGCTCTGAAAACTATATAAAAAGTAAAGTCGACGGGGCGGCCTAAAGTCGGTATCAGCCAGTCAGCGAGGGAGTCTATCCCTTTTTCAATAGCGCTAGACCAAGGAGATTGTCTTTTAGCATCTGAGGTGGAGCGCAACACCTACCATCAGCTCCTCACTTTACCGAACAGATCCCTGTGCTACTCATACGCTGAGTTGGCGAGGACCGGTATCGAACTAGGAACCTTGTGGTTTCTAGCTGAACGCTCTACCGACTGAGCTAACCCGGTCCCTTAATTTATCTAAGTGTATTTTGGCAGCATTTTTTCTTTTAAACATGTTTCGTTAAACTCTACTGACGATTCTTGTCGGACGAGTTTTTGTTCGATCCTTTCTAATTTTCTGGCCATCTTTTTAAATGTCAGGGTGGAACTAGTGTAGCAATCCACCAAAGGTTTCATTACGAGCGCTTTCGACATGTCTATCTGCTATCTTCAGGTATGAAACTGACGGGATGTTTCAGTTGTCTCATTTTTAAACCAACGAGCAGTAACGTAGGAATTGGTAGTGGGAGGTAGTAAGAATTGATAGTGGGAGGTAGTAGGAATTGGTAGTAGTTCAAACAATGATAGCAGTAGAGAATATTTATCTGAATGTTTGAGATGAGGCTTGATGATTACTATTATCTGCGTTATTCGGACTATTGTCCTCATCTTCATTGTGATCTGAAGTGGATAAAGGAGTTAGGTTAAGGCAGTTCTAAGTGACAGTCATCTCTAGATTGCTGGTTCAATCCTGATCAAGGACAGCAGTAACATAGAACAATAATTAACACAGCTTAACACCCCTACCCCAGCTATGGTTAGCGGAATGAGAACAGGATACCCCCGTGGACTGAATAAAGGGTTAGGTTTAAAGTTCCGTGATGGCTCCCGATTACGACAAGAAGGTTCCCGAGTCCGAAAAGAAGGTTCCCGAGTTCGAGTAGGTTTCTGAGTCCGACAAGAACATACCTGAAGAAGGCCGGAGGGCATATCGGCCGAAACGTTGTACAGATAACAATGAAGATGAGAACAATAGTCCGAATAATGCAGATAATAGTAAAGGGGCCGGGTTAGCTCAGTCGGTAGAGCGTTCGGCTAGAAATCACAAGGTTTCTAGTTCGATACCGGTCCCTGCCAACTCAGCGTATGAGTAGCACAGGGATCTGTGCGGTAAAGTAATGAGCTGATGGTAGGTGTGGCGCTCCACCTCAGACGCCAAAACAATTTCCTTGGTCTAGAGCTATTGGAAAGGGGATAGACTCCCTCGCAGACTGGCTGATACCGACTTTAGGCTCCCCGACGACTTTACTTAGTAATATCTCATCAACAGAAAGCGACATTGGAAAGGCATGGACTACAATAGACAGATTATCGATGATATGGAGTATGATAAAGCGCGCATACCGGATGCCGTGTGGTGGACCTGCCAAAGACTATCGCCGATACGTACGATTGGCGAGATATCAAGAAACTTTCGAGAACAACCTCTAGAAAATTTAGAAACTTATGACTAACAAAGAAATAATAATTTTTATTAACTCTTGAGATGTGTTTTAAAATAGATGAAAACATCTATACATTGGATTGTAAGCTTCTGAAATTATTAACCCAATTCACATACCTAGATAGTAATATCTCATCTACAGAAAGATATATATATATACATATATATATACTCATAGGAAATGCATAGACTGATATAGATGGATTATCCATTATGTGAAGA
>CM042172.1:44217656-44230156 GCA_023376005.1 Doryteuthis pealeii
GAAACGTTGTACAGATAACAATAAAGATGAGGACAATAGTCCTTCTGCAGGTATTTCTTATCGGACTCGGGAACCTTCTCGAACTTGGGAACCTCCTTTTCTAACTCGAGAACCTTCTTGTCGTAATCGGGAGCTATCACGGAACTTCGAACCTAACCCTTTATTCAATCCACGGTGCTAGATTATTCTCATACCGCTAACCATGACTGGGTACAAGTGTTATTATTCTCCGTTACTGTCGCCATTGACCAGGATTGAACCAGCAGCCTACAGATAACTGTCACTTAGAATTTTCTTAACTTAGTGCCTATATCCACTACGCAATGTATTCAAAATTAAGTGAAATAGGAAAATGATTTATCTGAGATTCAATTTTAAGAAGCAAGACTCGTCTGTTATTTACGGATTTGAGTTCTCTAGTGATCTTAACATATATATATACCGATGTATGTATTTATCAGTTAAAAGTTCGTTTCTTACTGGAGCTGAAGACTACCGAGGGGTTAAGGAGTCGGACTGATGAAAAGTCAGTCGAGTCACGCCCGGCTAGAAGTAGTTGCTAAGTCTAGCCACACTGATGAAACCGTCGAAACATGGTGCTTGTGTATAACTATATATAATAAAAACATAGATAAAACGAACTAAAAAATGAACTAAAACCAACTTATATACCCCATGATGACGACTGGCGAAACAGTCGAAAGCGCTCGGGATATAAGTATGGGAAATATTCTATATCAATTGGATCCAAACACCAAAAAGATCGCCAGACGACTGGAAAAAATACAGATCCAAAAAATGAAGAAAGAATACTCCGTGTTATTCAATAACGCATGCCTGAAAAATATATACATATATATATAATATATATACTCGTTCTCATAGAGATAAATATGCTAGTATCTGCGCACCTGCTTTTGGGATAGATAAAGGTAATTGAAAAAAATAAATATAAATATTTTTAAAAATCCGCTTTTAACAATGTTATCGAACTCAAAGCTCGCACTTGCCGGGCTTTAGATTATTTCCGCCCAGAAATACTGGGGGAAAACAATCAGTTCACAGTTAAAGAATGACGGTTGTCTGTTACAGATATGAAATCCTACAGCCTATATATATATATATATATATATATATATATATATATATATGTGTGTGTGTGTGTGTGTGTGTGTGTGTGTGTGTGTGTGTGTACATATATATATATATATATATATATAATATATATATATATATATATATATACACACATAAACTGATTTGATATATGAAATCCCACAGCCTTATATATATATATATATATATATATATATATATTATATATATATGCATGTATATATATATACATATATATATATACACACACACACATATATATATATATATATATATATATATATATATATATATATATATATATATATATATATATATATATATATATATATATATATATATATATATATATATATATATATATATATATATATATATATATATATATATAAGGCTGAGAGATTTCATATATCAAATCAGGGCGTCGCCATTATCACTTCCCACCCCCACCTTACCATACTTAGAAAAATCTTAATATTTTAGCTAATTATATATTAAGAAAGATCTAGAATATACTGTCCATCTAAATTCTGATGTCACGTTGAAACTTCCAGATAAAATTGAATAATTCCACTCTATCTGATTATCTACACATTAATACATAAAATCATTAAAACGTTTTTGAAAGAGCTATTGCTAAATACTTCTATATGTAAAAAGTATAATAATCTTAATTTAACTCTCTCTCACTTTTTTAAAAATCTTTCTTTCATCTGTTCATTATGTTTGATTGAAACAGATTAGCATTATCGCTTACGTACGCTCACCCTCTCTCTATATATACCCCCTACTCTGTTTCTTTTTTTCTTTCTTTCTTATTATATTTTATCTGTGTAACATGTCCTTTTTTTGCTTTCTTTCTTTATAATAAAATCGGAATGATTCGTTATTTATCTAGGCTGACAACACTTCAAATTTTAAAATGGGTTAAATAAGAATTCTGCGGTTTAGCAACATCAGATAATTAGGATTTAGCCTGTGGTTGTTGCAAAATGATAACGGTTGTATTGTAGGGAAATTGCGCAATGGATATAAGGGCTGGGTTAATACAGTTCTAAGTGACTATAGACGAAAATGCCATAGAATACTTAACATATCTTAACACTTGTACCTGGTCATGGTTAATGGAACGATAGCAGTCCACCCCAGTGGATTAAATACAGGGTTCGGTCCGAAGTTCCGTGAAGGCTCCCAAATACATCATGAAAGCTCCTGAGTTCGACAATAAACACCAGAAGAAGACCGGAAGGCACATCGGCCGAAACGTTGTGTATATAACAATAAACATGAGGACAACAGTCCGAAAAATCTAAATAATACAACACGTCTATTACACTGGTTTACAAAGAAATTGAGGCAAGCACAAAAATAGCTGTTTTAACCGAATTTGGGGGTGCAGCTGAATTCAGATTTGATGGTGAGGTTACTTCCAATGCATTTATGTAGTAAAATTACTTCCAATGCATTTATGTAATAAAATCACTTCCAATGCATTTATGTAGTAAAATTACTTCCAATGCATTTATGTGGTAAAATTACTTCCAATGCATTTATGTAGTAAAATTACTTCCAATGCATTTATGTGGTAAATTACTTCCAATGCATTTATGTAGTAAAATTACTTCCAATTCATTTATGTAGTAAAATCACTTCCAATGCATTTCTGGACATTGCTTGTTTAATATATCAAAAGAAAAGTGGTTTACAAAGAAATTGAGGCAAGTACAAAAATAGCTGTTTTAACCTAATTTGGGGGTGCTGAATTCAGATTTGAAATCTGTTTTTACTCATCACCTCTATTTTTTTTTAGATATGCATACTGTACATTTTGTACACATACTGTACATAAAGGCGTATATGCATTCAGGGTTAATTTCTAATATTGTGTGACTTATGTCTTCTTTTTTAGTTATTATGCAATAAATGTAAGTGAGAGCATTTCATTATATATATATATATATATATATATATATATATATATATATATATATCAAGACGGATTTTGGCAGTTAAGCGTAGCCAACACGTCTCAATCAACAGCGAATACAGCGTCAAGGAGAATCCTCTGGTTGACATGAATAAGGTGCTTCTTCGTCCTCTTTACATCAAGCTTGGTTTGATGAAGAATTTCGTGAAGGCCATGGACAAAAACACTTGTGTACTGTGTTCCCAGGTCTCAGTGCTGCTAAGCTCAAAGAGGGCAGCTTTGTCGGACCTCAGATCCGAGAATTGCTGAAGAATACTGATTTTGAGGAGCTTCTTACCGTAAAGGAACTGAGAGCATGGGAAGCATTTAAATCAGCCTGTAGTGGCTTCCTTAGTAACACACGCGTACCAAATTACCAAGCCTTATTGAGAAGTTGCTAAAGACTTATGAGGATATGGGATGCCGAATGTCACTCAAAATTCATTTTCTCCATTCCCACCTCAACTTCTTCCCTCCAAACCTTGGAGTTGTGAGTGATGAGCACAGAGAAAGATTCAAAGACATTACGAAGATGGAGAGCAACTACCAAGGCAAGTGGAACCCCAGCATGATGGGAGACTTCTGCTGGATGCTCTTGCGTGACATACCGGAGGCAAAATACAGCAGATCATCTAAGAAAACACACTTCTAACTGTCTGTAGTACTATGAATTGTATACATTGTGTCATCCAAGTATATTTATTCCGTCAATGTTCTTTATCTATCCTGTTTTATCAGTAATAAGCTGCTGCAACTGTTGAAATAAGCATGTATATACTCTGTATATACTAATATGAGACTATTTAAAAGACAGAAAACTAGAGGTGATAGAGCAAAACTGTTTATAAATTTGAATTCAGCACACCCAAATAAGTAAAAAAAAAAACACCTATTCACATTCTTGCCTCAGACAAAAAATATTTTTTTGTAAACCAGTGTTATCAATTCCCTTACAGCTTGAAAACAATGGAATTACTTTTTTTCTTTTCTTTTTTTGCAAGAATAAATATTATCCTTTGGGTTTTTTCCTGCCTAATTCAAAATATGTCTAAAAAAATGGTTATTCTGTTTAGAGATTTTCCCCAATTCAATCGCAGACGTAATCTTCCATATAACTGGTTATATGAAAAAACAAAAAAAATTTAAAAAAAAAACAAACAAAAAACAAAACAAGGGGTGTGGTTGTATTCGTCCAACCATTTATGATGTAATTTTGGTCGCTACTTTATATGAAAATCTCTATTTCGCTGCATTTGGCCTAAAATAACATTTTGTAATTCGATGACCTCCGAGGGTCAATGTCGCAGATTCTGTTTTGGAACCGATTGTCTATGTTCTGGTAAAAAATAAAGAACGCCACAGGATATTTTCGTTTGGCTGTCGTACTTACACACGCACACACACGTAATCACATAGACATACATACATGTACATACACAGACGTACACAGACGCACACAAATACACAGATATACACACGTACGCACATTACAGACACACACACACACACACACATTCAGAAATACACACACACACACACAAACACAGAGAAAAGCACGCACAAAGCACACAAACACACACACACACTAACTCACAAACGCATACATAGAAACACACACACACAGAGACATTCACAAATACACACACAAACACACACACACACAAACGCACACACATAGACACAAGCACGCAAAAACACACACGCATACAAGCACACACACACACCACACACACAACACAAAACCACATATACAAATACACAAAAGCACACAAACATATACACGCATTCAAAAACACACACACAAACGGACACAGACAAACATATACACACAAACCCGCAAAAACCACATACGCATACAAACACACACACACAAACACATACACACAAGCATGCAAAAATACGCATGCTTACAACCACACACACACACACACACACTCAAAAATACACACACATCCAAGCACACACATGCAAAACACACACATCCAAATACACACACGCAAACACACCACACACGCCAACACACACACACAAACACACACACACACTCACACACATACACCACACCTCTAAACAGATACGCATACACACAGACACATAAACACACACACATCCAAACACACACACGTAAACACAACATCCAAAACACACACATCCAAACACAACTCACGCACTACACATCTAAACACACACACGCAAACACACACGCAACACACTCACACACACACACACACATCCAAACACACACACACACACATCCAAACACACACGCATGCACGCACACACACACACACATCCAAACACACACACACACACACACATATATATATACGTAACGCAAACCTAAAGACTTCTGTATTGTATTATAGATGGTAAAAACAACGTTGCATGTTTTGGAGGCTCGATTGAAACAGAAAAACAATTCAGCCAATTATCCTTTTAGATTCTCAAGTCAGATTTTCAGTCAAAACATTTTCCTTGACAAAAACGGAAAGTACAGACCAGGTGCCCTGGGCATAAAATCCATTCTATTAAAAACAACAACAAAGACAAAGCTAAGATTGATTAAATGATTTTACTGGAATATCAACCCGTCTGGGGTTATGTTAAGCCTCTTCAGTTGATGCTCTGAGTAGATTCTATTTTGTCATTTCTACATGTCTTCTCGTCAAGAATATATTAATATCCACAGTTTTTGTCACAAGTTTTTTCAAGTGAAATTTTTAGTTGTTTTTTTTTCATTTCACTTTTGGCCAAGATGAATTCCCAAACAATAAATTGACAGAAAAAAAACACACACACAGAGAAAATTTCATAATAAATTGAATTCTTCAAAATGTCATTGAACTTCTTATTTTTCCAAAAAGAAATTGGTTTCAACGTATTTTTGTTTTGTGTGTTTTTTTTTTTGCTTTTGTTTTGTTCTTCATCTTTTCTAATAAAACAGATCCATTCTCATTCTGTCCTTTTCTTAGTCCGTTGTACGATTCATGTCTTCCTCAGCCTGAGGCTTTAGAATACAAAAATTTTTTGCTTCGAGTACTTTTTTATGCGGACAAAATTTAATTTACCTTTTTAATATATATATATATATATATATATATATATATATATATATATAAGATTTTTGGATGTTTGTTTATTTAGAAACGTTGCTGATAAAGTATATATTAAATTTTTACTTGAAGGCACTTACAACGCATGTATCGCATAAAATTCGATACTTTTTCTTATAGAAAATAAACTTGACAAGTGTAATCCCAGTAAAGGATGGCTCGATGTGTAGAATACCGTACAGACTGTTTCGACTTTATTAAGTCTCATCAGCGGTATATACTAACGATTTCCCTCCGACAGAAATCGAAACCGGGACTTCAGCAGACGCAGTGAAACACTAGTGAAACACTTTTATCGCCTCGGCCACAGGCGGGCTGTTTGTTGTTATTATTCTCTCAATAGCGCCCCCTTACCTATTATGGTAGAGGCGCGTAGTATCGCTTGACAAGCTTAATTCCGCTAGGATGGTCAGCTGTGTACTGGGATTACACTTGTCAAGTTTATTTTCTATAAGAAAAAGTATCGAATTTTATGCGATACATGCGTTGTAAGTGCCTTCAAGTAAAAATTTTATATATATATTATATATATATATATATATATACTGACATGATCTTCTCTCTGAGGCAACTTCAGGAGAAATGTAGAGAACAGAGAAGACCACTCTACATAGCATTTGTTGACCTCACAAAAGCTTTCGACCTTTTAAGTAGGAGTGGTCTCTTCCAGTTAATAGAAAGAATAGACTGCCCCCCAAACTTCTCCCACATTCTTCAGTCCTTTCACACTGACATGAAGGCACCATCCAGTTTGATGGGTCCACCTCAGACCCTTTCAGCATTCGTTGTGGTGTCACGCAGGGATCCGTATTGGCACCCACTCTGTTTGGGATCTTCTTTTCCCTCCTTCTGCGCCAGGCTTTTGGTAAAATATATATATATATATATATATAATATATATATATATATATATATATATTATTATTATTATTATTATCATTATTATTATTTATATTTTTTCTTTGAAGGCAATTACAATGCGTATATCGTATAAAATTCAATAATTATTGAAAATAATCATGACAAGCGAACTCGGCAAATATTGTTCCCCACGTAGAACATCGTACAGCTGTTTCAACTTTATTAAGTCTCAGCAGCGATGTATACTTACGATTTCCCTCCGACAGAAATCGAAACCGGGAACTCACCACGCAGAATCAGAGACTATACTCCTGGGCCACCGAAAGTAATTGTCAAAAGCCACAAAACAATCACTCCTTTAATATATATATATATATATATATATATATATATATATATTATATATATATATATAATATATATATATAAAGAGATTTTTTATCTTTATATATATATAAAGATAAAAAGTGACTTACCAGTAAATATGGGCACAATGGTTGGGAGGTGCAAAATTTCGAGGGTAAGTCAGCGATATAACACATACAAAGTGCTCAATACGAAGTAGAGCAAATTTATTATAAAATGGGTACAAGAGATAACCTACTCGAGTTTCACCATAAGGATCTTCAAGGTTAAATCCACTGAATTAATCGAGGTACTGATCAATTGCAGTCGATCACACGTGTTGTGTTATTGTATTAGAGGGTTCGAACCTCAATTCAGTGGATTTAACCCTGAAGATCCTTATGGTGAAACTCGAGTAGGTTATCTCTTGTACCCATATATATATATATATATATATTGTTAAGGAGTGATTGTTTTGTGGCTTTTGACAATTACTTTCGCCTACGTTAAACTCGACAGCATATATATATATATATCTTATTATAATGGAGATTGTGTGTTTTCTGTCTGTAACCGAAACTATATTACTACTCAAGTCACAATTCCCTTTGTTATTTACAACACATTCTCCATGATTTTATTTTTATTTAAACCTCAATTATTAATAAAATTGCTTCACCTTTTTATTAGTATTGTCCATATCTACATACAAATAACATGCAATTGTATTTATATATACAAAAAATAGCGGTTTACAGTGTGAATGGGAAGGCTAATTTGCATATTGATATTAAAAATGTTATTTTATTAAATATGGGCTTAGTATTATTGATTTCTAATTGTTTGGTTTTATTTAATGAATATAAGCAAAAATCTCTTCAATGAATCTTAAATGAAATCCATTAACAAGAAAAAAAATAACTGTCATTTTATTCTTTATTTCCTAATTTAACTAAATAGTTAAATAAGTAAAATTCAGCAATGAAAGACGGGAGTGACGGAAGAGTAAGTTTCATTTCTATTTTTCTATTATACCCCCACTGTTACACATCTTTTTATCTGCCTTCTTATTAGACTTTCTAATTAATACGATATTTCATTACATTAAAACTTAAATACTTGCACCCGGAGGGTGCATATATTTGCTAGTATATATATATATATATATATATATAATATCGGCTGTTTACATTCCCTGTATCACTAATAACCTTGGGAAAGGTATAAATCTAACTATTTTCCCTGCAGCAATGGGTAAAGTTATTCTTGCGCGATCATCAGAACGACTGCACTGCCCTTGGCTCTTTGTTTTATATTACACCTCCAATAATGAAATAAGAATCATTTTTCCAGTTCTCGTTCTTCTTTATACCGTAAAGTAAAGTTGTTGGGGCGGCCTAATATCGGTATCGGCCAGACAGCGAGGGATTCTATCCCCTTTTCACTAGTGCCATACGCTGAGTTGGCGAGGACCGGTATCGAACCAAGAACCTTGTGATTCCTAGCCGAACACTCTACCGACTGAGCTAAACCGTCCCTCCTTTATACCGTACTTTATTTCTACTAGCAAATATATGCACCCTCCGGGTGCAAGTATTTAAGTTTTAATGTAATGAAATATCATATTAAATTAGAAAGACTACTGATACTAAATAAGAATGCAGATAAAAAGATTTGAAACAGAGGTGGGTATAATCGAAAAATAGAACAACTGAAACTTACTCTTCCATCACTCTGGTCTTTCATTGTTATTTTTTTTCTAATTTAAGTATTTAGTTAAAATAGGAAGTAAAGAATAAAATGACAATTATTTTTTCTTGTTAATGGATTTCATTTAAGATTCATTTAAGAGATTTTTGCTTATATTCATTAAAATAAAACCAAACAGTTAGAAATCAATAACACTGAGCACATATTTATTAAATTCGATTTTTTAATAACAATATGCAAAGTAGCCTTCCCGTTCACACTGTAAGCCAATACTTTGTTGTATTCATAAATACAATTGCATGTTGTTAGTATGTAGATATGGCTAACAGTATTAATAATGTAAAACAATTTTATTAATAATTGAGGTTAAAATAAAAATAAAATCATTGACAATGTGATGTCAATAACTAAGGGAATTGTGACTTGAGTAGTAATATAGTTTCGGTTACAGACAGAAAAACACACAATCTCCATTATAATAAGATTTTTACTCTTTGTTTATTTGTTTAATGGTACATCAAACCTTTAGAGGTTATTTAATTCCAAAGCCATCTTTAGATAGAAAAAAAGCAGTGGTACTATTTAACCCATATCTGGGTGGATGAGGGGGTTCATACCTTTCCCAATGGTATTAGTCCTAAAGTGAACGTAATATTGTAACTGGGGTTCAAACTAGCTTACTACGATGTCACAGGCCAGCAAGTTTGTTAAATAATGAATGGGGCATCCTATTCTTTTTATTTATGTAGTGTAGAATATTTAATGTATGGTAGTTGGGAGACACTTGGACAAAAAAGATAATGTAAGAGTATTCTCTCTTCCTCCTCCTCTTCCCCCTCCTCCTCTTCCTCCCCCTCCTATCGCTCTTTAACCCCCATCTATTTATATATCGGTTTCGTAAACTGACATCTTATCATAATGGAGATTATGTAACTCTATCTGTAACCGAAATTACGCCACCACTGACGTCATAATTTCCTTAGGTATTTAAGTTATATTCTCAACGATTATGAAATAGTCTTTATTTAATCTTAATTATCATCTTATTTATTAACGATGTCTCTATTAAAGTCTACCTGAGTTAGATTAGCTAAATCTATTAAATCTGCCCGTATCATTAATCCATTTAAAACCCTGAAATACGTGTTAGATATTTCTAAGAAATAAAGATTTACATAGTATATTGTAGGAATAATTTGCATATTGATCTTAACAAAACTGGGTTTAATAAATAATTATTTGCTATTATTGATTTCTAATACTATCATGTTATTCTCAGATGTATTAAAAACAATCCTATGTATAATTTTATTTAGAAATCAATTAAAATAACATTAAAATGTCTGTCATGTTTTTATATTTATTCTTAGTTTTGTTAGTCTTTCTAACTTAACATATTTTATTACATTAAAAATTAGATACTTGCACCCAGGAGGCGCGATACTTTATATATATATATATATATATATTATTATAATGGAGATTGTGTGTTTTTCTGTCTGTAACCGAAACTATATTACTGATCGAGTCACAATTAACAGTTATTTACATCACATTCTTCATGATTTTATTTATATTTAAACCTCAATTCTTAATAAAATTGCTTCACCTTTTTATTAGTGTTGTCCATATCTACATACTAATAACATGCTATTGTATTTATATATACAAAAAATAGCGGTTTGCAGTGTGAACGGGAAGGCTAATTTGCATATTGATATTAAAAATGTGATTTTATTAAATATGTGCTTAGTATTATTGATTTCTAACTGTTTGGTTTTATTTTAATGAATATAAGCAAAAATCTCTCCAATGAATCTTAAATGAAATCCATTAACAAGAAAAAATAAGTGTAATGTTATTCTTTATTTCCTAATTTAACTAAATAGTTAAATAAGTAAAATTCAGCAATGAAAGACGGGAGTGATGGAAGAGTAAGTTTCATTTCTATTTTCCTAATATACCCCCACTCTGTTTCAAATCTTTTTATCTGCATTCTTATTAGACTTTCTAATTTAATACGATATTTCATTACATTAAAACTTAAATACTTGCACCCGGAGGGTGCATATATTTGCTAGTATATATAAAGTGTTGTTAAGTGTCCAACGGGAGGAAATAAATATTTTATGATAAAGGAGGTTCGCAAAATGGATTATGTTTTAAAAAATGTTTTAATTGTTTTATTTTACATTAACGACGCGTGTTTCAAAGATTCTGATATTTTATTCAGGCTTCGATTAACCACATTATGTGTCCGTATATAATTATAGCCATTTATATCAACACATATCTCCCCCTCCCCCTTGACAAGAAGGGGGAAGGGAGATATGTGTTGATATGTATGAAACTGATATCCTGAATCCATTGAAAAAGAGAAGGGATTATCTATACGCAAATAATCCCATCATATATGATGACATCTACGCTACGATATATATATATATATATATATATGAAAAGGCAAAATATCGGCTGAGTTGCAACTTTGTCGACAAAACAAGCGAATAAGTTGGGGTTATGAATATATATATATATATATAATATATATATATATATATATTCGCAAATATATGCACCCTCCGGGTGCAAGTATTTGAAGTATTTGAATTTTAATGTAATGAAATATGTTAAATTTGAAATACTTTTGAAACTAAATAAAAATCCAAATAAAATGATTTGAAACAGAGGGGGTATAATCGAAGAATAGAACAACTTTGAAACTAAGTCTTCCATCATTTTCCATCACTCCTCCTTTTATTGCTGAATTTTCCTGATTTAACTATTTAGTTAAATTAGGAAGTAAAGAATAAAATTACTTTTATTTCTTTATATTAATGGATTTCTTTTAAGATTTATCCCCGAGATTTTTGCTCATATTCATTAAGAAAAAAACAAACAATTAGAAATCAATAATACCAAGCGCATATTTAATAAAATTAAACTTTTAATATCAATATGCAAATTAGCTTTCCTGTTCACATTGTAACCCACTATTGTTGCATATATAAATACAATTGCATGTTATTAGAATGTAGATAAAGTCAAAAGTATTAATAATGTAAAATAATTTTATTAATAATTGAGGTTTAAATAAAAATAACAATCATGGACAATGTGGCGTAAATAACAAAGGGGATTGTGAGTTGAGAAGTAATATAGTTTCGGTTACAGACAAACAAACAATCTCCATTATAATAAGATATATATATGAGTATAGATAAAAGGATATGAAAACAACACAATATGCTGTTAAAATGAAAATATTTTATATCATATTCATAGCTAATATTGAACAATATTTCGATTTATAAAAATCATCTTCAGAGCTTGTTTTTAATCCGGACTCATCGAGAGAGGAACGAAAAACATTGATGTTCCAAAAAGCG
>CM042172.1:44235156-44315156 GCA_023376005.1 Doryteuthis pealeii
ATATTTTATGAAGCCAAAACGTTAAAAAATACAGAAAAATGATTATAGAAAAATTGTAAAACAAGAAATTCTATATTTTTTTTCTTTTAAAAAATCAGTTTTGGTAAAAACGATAGATTGATATTAACAGCTTAGAGATAGATAGATAGATAGATAGATAGATAGAATAGATTAGATAGATAGATAGATTAGATATGATACAGAATAGATATTAACAGACTGAGATAGATAGATAGATAGATAGATAGATAGATAGATAGATAGATATGAACAGACTGAGATAGATAGATAGATACATACATAGATAGATTAACAGACTGAGATAGATAGATAGATAGATAGATAGATTGAACAGACTGAGATAGATAGATAGATAGATAGATAGATTAGATAGATAGATATGAACAGACTAGATAGATAGATAGATAGATAGATAGATAGATAGATAGATAGATAGATATAGATATAGACTAGATAGATATAGATAGATAGATAGATATGACAGACAGATAGATAGATAGATAGATAGATAGATAGATAATATAGACTGAGATAGATAGATAGATAGATAGATAGATAGATATGAACAGACTGAGATATGATAGATAATAGATAGATAGATAGATAGATAGATAGATAGATAGATAGATATAGATAGATAGAAGAGAGTAGATATAAACTTAGTTAGATTGATATAAGACTATTCAGTATATGACAGACAGACAGACAGACAGATAGATAGATAGATAGATAGATAGATAGATATGAACAGACTAGATATAGATAGTATATAGATAGATAGATAGATAGAAAAATAGATCGATAGATAGGAACAGATTTGGATAGATAGATAGATAGATAGATATGAACAGACTGAGATAGATAGATAGATAGATAGATATGTATAAACTAAGTTATATTGATATAAAGATATTCAGATATATATGAACAGACAGACAGGCAGGCAGACAGATAGATAGACAGATAGATAGATAGATAGATAGATAGATAGATAGATAGATTCATTGAGAAAATAGATCGATAGATAGCAACAGATTTGGAAATATAGATAGATAAATAGATACATAGATATGAACAGACTGAGATAGATAGATAGATAGATAGATAGATAGGAAAATACTCAGATATATATGAATAGACAGACAGACAGACAGACAGATAGATAGATAGATAGATAGATAGATAGATTCGGCTATTTCCCTAATGCGTCCCCCTGGGGTCTATTATTTCTCCGGATATCTAGCACTCCGTTTTTTTCACAACATCTCACAATCTACATATCTCTTGGCTGACACGATATTTCTGTTGACGTGTTGATCAACATTCCCCGAGGAGGATATATTTATATTTAAAATTTCGAGTATTAATTTCGAAATTCCTTTCAAATACGTTCAGATGTTTACTACCAAACTCAAATACTGTGCTAATCGTCTTCTATTGGGGAAAGCGCAGACCTCACTTAATCGATCTTTATAGTAAAACTGGTACTTATGGGAATTCAGAATAGTCCACTCGTGCATTTGGGTGATTCCATTCCCTGAGTCCTGATTGGCTGCTATGTTTGTAGGATCCTCTGAGGCTCCATAAATCCTGCCATTTTGCAGTAGTCTTTGCAGCAAACCAGAATCGTATTTCAGTTACAGCTGCTTGCTGTCTTGTCTTGCCAATTCGACGGTAATTGGACTTAGTATTATTCTACATCGGTGAGGTGACCTATTGGCATCAACTGAACAACGAGAGAGTCTATCCCCTTTTCACTTGTGCTAGACCAAGGAGATTGTTTTTTAACATATGAGGTGGAGTGCCACACCAACTATCAGCTACTCACTTTACTGCACATATCTCTGTGTTACTTACCCGGTGCCAAACGGATACATACAAACACAGAACAAATAAGTACAAACAATTAACAAGCCAAAACTTACGCTAAATAAAGAATGGTCAAATGCGATATATATATTTACCAACTCCTCCGCACGAGCAGGATACGACACAAGGTCAATTTCTTACGCGGAGTTCAACAGGTTTGAATTCAGAGTTTTCCTTCTCCTAGACTGGTTACCTAGCTATGGTTAAAGAACCCAGTCTGCCCTGCTATTTGCCCATAGCTGGAGGGAGAGTAGGATTCATACCTTTCCCAAAGGTATTAGCGCTAAGTGAAATGCAATGACCACGTCCAGGATTTGAACTCGGGCGACGAATCCATTTCTCATGACTTTAACCATTACACCACGCGCGATATAGCCAACGCAGTAAAGTCTGAATATTATTCAGCTTGTTAATCCACTTTAATCGTAGGTTATTTTAAGGCTTTGGGCCAGTCCATTTGGTAGAATGCTGAAGGGGTGCTAGCTACACTACAACATATATTGCCATTTTTTGTTTAAATTTCTAATTTTCTGTACCGTGATTAATTGTGTCTTCACCTTTCGCACAACAAATGTTTTTGGTTGCTTCCATTGCGTTGTTGCCCAGTTCGAACTCGTCAAGCATATTTTACCGAATTAGAACATTTATTTGTGTAGCTTTAAATCCACACACTGGGTGAAGCAATAAACAAAATCAATAGGGTAAACTACAGATAGTGGCTCAAATAAAAACATTCATTCTAACAAGCACAGAAAATAGACGGTCATGGAAGCTTTGGGGTGGAGGGGTCAATTTGGTTTGGTTTGTTTTACGGTATATCAACCTCGGTGGGTCATTTAATGCCTACAAAGTTTTGAAATAGATTAATTCTTAATGCATAATACAATTTTGTTTATAAACTCATGTTTTTCTATTTAACCCATAGATGGGACCCTAACAGGTACTACCACTCCAGGTCAGAGTGGACTAGAGAGCAATGGTGATGAAGGGATGCTCCACATTCCCCAAATCTCCAAAACTGGAGCCTCACCATCAGATAGAGTTTAACGTCATTCCCAGGACAAGTAGAACCTCAGTCACTGCCTTCTAGCACCCATATGATAAAAGGGGTTGGGGCTTGCCATAATGGCAATAGGGTTGGGAAAATCATATAGGTGCTAGGGCTTGACGTGACCAGCCGATTGATCTCCGACCGCCCGTCTAGCCCAAGATAGGGCCAAAGTGGAGTATTGCAAGTCATGAACTGCTCATCCACCTGGGTCTATCTTAAGCATTACGGGTCGCCACCCACGGCCAACAAGTGGCCCCATTATGCCTTCTGTTTGCACTAATAACCCGTATCTTCGGGCGAGGGTCTGGTGGCTTCGACCAAATTAATGGGTTGATACCAGGCGGGGGAATCCCCAGTCAACATCTGCCTCCTTGATTTAAAGGCTAGGGCTGAGTTTATTGCCCAGTACCTGGGACACCTCCCTAGAGGGGGACCGCGGGAATCCACGCATTTTTGTCCCTGCCATCCCATGAGCTTCGGTTTGTGGGTTCATAAATTGGACCTTGTGTCTGACACGCATAAGTGGGATGCCTGGTAAAAATACGAATCATACAATAGACCATGAAAGTTTTTTTTTTTGTTTTGCTTTTTTGTTTTTTGTTTTTTTGCCAATTTGTTTTTATCATATTGGTTAGATTCATTTTCTTCCGATATATTTTCATGTTTTGTCTCCTGTTCCATCCACCTGGTATCGTTAGTGATCTATTTTAGATTTCTTTGATAATTGAGAGAAAACGTTTTCTTTTGTGCTGGTAAACAAGCTTTAACATCCAGTCTTTTGTTAATTTTAGATTTATCTTAACTCGGCTGAATGCCAAAACAAAGGAAGAAAGTATATACTTGCATACATAAATATATATATGCATATATATGTGTGCGTGTGTGTGCGTGTAGGGGGTGCGTGTGTGTGCGTCTCTGTGTGTGTTTGTGTGTGTGCGTGTGCGCGCGGGTGTGTTGTGTGTGTCTTAGTTAGGACAAACTTTAAGGGCCTCAATGATTGATCAGGACCTACCCTACGCTTAACTAAGATGTAATTCCGAAGTTTAAAATAAGATAATTATCTTTTTGGATAACAACGGATTGAACGCTACGTTTTTCTCTCAATTTTGCGTGCGGTTTATTTCTATTGTGGTATTCATTCCTCATTCTCTTCATTCTCATATTAGTAAAAACAATTTAATTCTAATTATAGATTAGTAGTAAAACAAAATTTAATTCTATTATAGTATTTAGTAAAAACTAATTATTATGATAATAGTTAGTAAAAACAAAAATTTAATTCTAATTAAAAAAAAAAAAAAAGTTAAACAAAAATTCTAATTAAACGTATTAAACTTAGGTTTGAATATAGTAATTTATAGTTTGTTTGTTTTTTTTTCATTAGTAGTATTTATCTCTCTGTAATTAAAATAATTTTAAGGAATTCTAATTATATATAGTAAAATTTTTATTTGTAATTCTAATAATATTTTAGTGACCGACCCAATCTATGTCTACAATTGCAGATTGATTCAAATCTATTATTTAAAAGATTTTACTTATCCGGGAATAAATTATAGTTAACTTTTTCGACTTTTCGACTTAGCGGCAATTGGATACTATATATATATATATATATATTTATTATATATAAACACACACACACCACACTTTAATATATATTATATATATATATATTTATTATAGTCCAGAGAAGAAATCCTCCTTACGACACAAGATATTTAAAAACCTTGTCGCAGTTTGAGAGCTCAATGTTGCTCTTAATGTTAGAGTCAACAGAGCAAATATATAAGTAAAAGAAATAACAGACTTAGAGATTTGCTTTATAGTCTATTTCAGGGAGCTTAGAGACAAGTGTCTAACTCTCCGCATCAGATGGTCGGGAGAGTTAGACACTTTGTCTAAGCTCCTTGAAATAGACTATAAAGCAAATCTCTAAGTCTTTTGTATTTCTTTATTTAATCTATAATCTATATATATTATATATATATAATGTGTGTGTGTGTGTGTGTGTGTGTGTGTGTGTTTGGGAAGGGTAATAATTCAGAAATTACATTATACACACTGCTCGACATGTAAGTAAAATAAAGTCGTCGGGGTGGCCTAGTCGGTATCAGCCAATCAGCAAGGAGTCTATTCCCTTTTCATATAGCGCTAGACAGAGAGATTGTTTTTGTTGGTCTGAGGTGGAGTGCCACACTACCATTCATCTCCTTACATTTACCGCACAGATCCCTTGTTGACTCATACGCTGAGTTGGCGAGGGCCGGTATCGCACCCGAACTTGTGGTTACTAGCCGAACGCGTCACCGACTAAGCTAACCGACCCTTGCGAGATTAGCTTTCAAACTGATCTATAAAGATGTAATTATATACAGACTATCTTAGGTATAGTAGTTGATAATTCTGGAATATGAAGATAAGTTACATATGATAGAGTAAGGACTAACGTCTGGAGATGTAAGTATGCATAGTATTATTGCTATAGTTAAGTTGATGGGCCCGAAGAAGGTTTTTACAAATGATGGTAGTTTCCCCAGGATGATGAGGTAAGGAAAAACTTGCAAGAAAGATAGAACTTGATCTTGACTTTTTGGCTGTTTTGATGAAAGGCGAATGGAGGCGCTAGTGTAAAACTTATTTAGTATTATCTTGCGTTCGACTATTGTCGTCATCTTTATGGTTATTGTGATACAACCGTTTGCGGCCGATATACCTTAGCGGTTTGGGTTGCCCTTGAGGACTATAAGAAGACGTGCGGTGTATGTTGTTTGGAGACTAAGAGCTTATATAGCTATTACTTAAGCGACGCTTACTAACTACAACTTGAGTTGGCCTAGTGCGACGATATATCTTCTGAAGCTAGTGTTGACATTGCTTTCACTCTGGTAGTGTCCTTTAATGTTTGGGTGTGCCCGCTAAGTGGCGTAAAACCAACCAACCAAATCGGAAGCCAACCAGATACAACACCACACGGATGCCTCCACAAACGAGCAGCGTTTCCAGTAACATCGATTTATCTGAGAAATCGATCTGTCGTAATAACAATAAAAAACATATTTTCTTCGGATTCTATTCACGCGTGAATGTTAATTAGTTTATTAAGAACTTACTTCTTGTTTTAAGCTCGATGTAAGTAATTTGGATTTCACAGATAAAATGTGAGTCCGAGATTTTTTTTTTTCGGGGGGGGGGAGGTAGCTGTGGTCATATTTTTTTTGGGGGAGTAAATTAGTAATAGTTGGTTAGCGCATTTCTAGATCTCTGAGTAGACGGAAAGAAATCACCAGTGATGACTACAGAGAAGCCTATGTCAGATTCCAGCAATTGGGATCATGATGTTAGAGTACAAGAATATCCAGATGATCTATTCAGGAAGAATATAAAAAGATATCACGTCAGGCCATTATGAGAGACCAGGAAAAAAGTTACACTCAGATCCCGCCGTGATGAACGTGGTGTTGAATAGGGACACCCGAGAACGCGTGAGTGGAACACGTTCTTTTACAATAGTTAAGTTTCTGGAGTATTCAAACTAGTTGAGCCGTATTGGATTAACTACTTACGACGTATTTCACCATACGTAGTGCCCAATATAGGTATTAGTAGGTATATTTATATAAATCATGTGTGTGGTGTGTGCTGGTGTGGTTGTCTGTGTGTATTTTTTTTTAGTATGAAGTCTGGGTCGTTATTATGATAGCAGTTTAAGTAATAATTGAAGGAAACTCGATTTATGATACTGGATTCACTTACCTTTATTAATTGTTAATCAGAAATTTTCGGATCTTATACCTTATATATATAATTATTATAATTAATATATATATATTATATTATAATATATTATAGACATGATTACTCTAAATTAAACCATAGCCTATTTGACAACAGAACGCCGTATGTCATAGTCCCACAAATTTGGATATTGAATATTGAAATATGTACAAATATCCAAAATGTTATAAAATCATCACTTAAAAGCCATAACTTGAATGTGAGAATAGGCAGTAGAGAGAGAGAACTTATGCACAGGTGAGAATGGCCAAAAGAGACAATATCCCAGGGAGACTCTTTATCACCTCTGCTATTTGTATTGGCGAATGGATGCGGTGTGGGGGGCGTATCTGTCCCTTGCCGAGGAAAGATTATTCCCGCGGGGGTGTCTGCCGTTTGTTGCCCCTGACTAGGGGGACCTCTGTGGTATTTAAGCGCCTATTTAAATTCTTCTATCCTCTTTTCTACCTTCTCCTCGTAGTTAACCCACATGGGTTAGACCAATGTCTATCCCTTCTCGTTGGGGCTTCGGCCCTCAACGCCGGTACTAGTCACTATAAGTGATCTTTACAGCATGGACATTCGTATCTTATTACCTTTCTATATATGTACTTACTATATTATCTTTTTTCCAGTGACTTTTATGTATGTAGTTATGTAACTAGTACACTCATTGTTAGGTATCTGGTTTATTCATGTGCTGTATTAATATTTAAAATGTATTGTCTCTTCAACCCGTCGTCGGAGTTGTGTCACCGCGATTGTGAAGTTTAACGGCTTACCATCTATTCAACTATCCGTGGACGTGGAGGAGGGTGGTGGTCTGGCTAGTGGTGGCTAGGGGAGGCCGGGGTGTAGAGGGTGGTGGAGCTAGTGCTCGAGAGGGTGTGTGTGGGTGGTGTACGTAGGGAGTTGTTTCTGTTAATAGTCATGTTTGATCAAAGGAGAGGTGCGCGGAGTGCTTGGGGTGGGGATACAATAAAACCTTTTTGGTTCTTTTCACACTGATCAGGTAAATATTATTGTACAATGAACTTATTACCTTCTTGTTGTTAAGTCGATGTAAGTAATCGAATGTCATAGATTAAAAAATGTGCATTTGCTCGATATTTTTTGCGGGTGGTATAGCTGTGTCATATTTTTGTTGTGGAGGGTATAAAGAAGCTGTGTGTAGCCATTCCTAGGATTATGTTCGATTTATTGGTGCATTAAGAACAGATTCTACTTATGGTTGTTGTAGGCTGAGATGCATTTAATCTGGGGGTTTAATTTTTTTAAAGGGTAATCTTTTTATTCGGTTTTTTGTTCCTGGGGATTTCCATGTTTGTGCCATTCTGAGCGTTTCTTTTGTTATTTAATACTTATCTTATTCATTCCTCATTTTCTGTCTTCTCTACTTCTTTTCTGTATAGAATCCAGTCTGCATAAGTTACATTCTTATATTCCCTCCTATCCACGGCAACAAGTCATAGGAGGTAGATCTCTATAACTTTTGTTTGTTTGTATTTACATATTGTATATATTTTCTAAAGAAAAAGAAAAAAAGAAGTTGGTTTTTTTTTGTTTAAACTTCAGACAAAACAGAGTAAATATAGATTATAAGCAAATCACCGGTTAGAATCTGCGTATTATGTGACATTGTGGCCGTATGTAAATTGCGCCGTGTCTTTCTTTTGTCCGAGTTTCTCCCTTTCTTCCTTGATGCCTTTTGATACGGTGTGACTGTTTCTCTTTCCTCTGTAGCATATATTACTTAAGTGTTTTTGTGATGGTTTTTTTCTTTGTACAATTGATTAAACAGTATATGCGGAATTAAATTATAGTTAACTTTTCGACTTTTCGACTTAGCGGCAATTGGATACTATATATATATATATATATATATTATATATATATATATATATACACACACACACACACTACTATAATATATATATATATATATATATATTTAATATATATATATAATCCAAAGTCCAGAGAAGAAATCCTCCTTACGACACAAGATATTTAAAAAACCTGTCGCAGTTTGAGAGCTCAATGTGTGCTCTTAATGTTAGAGTAACAGAGCAAATATATAAGTAAAGAAATAACAAAAGACTTAGAGATTTTGCTTTATAGCCTATTTCAGGGAGCTTAGACAAAGTGTCTAACTCTTCCGCATCAGATGAGTCGGGAGAGTTAGACACTTTGTCTAAGCTCCTTGAAATAGACTATAAAGCTAAATCTCTAAGTCTTTTGTTATTTCTTTATTTATATATATATATATATTATATATATATATATATATATATATGTGTGTGTGTGTGTGTGTGTGTGTGTGTTGTGTGTGTTTGGGGAAGGGTAAATAATTCAGAAATTACATTATACACACTGCTCGACATGTAAAGGTAAAATAAAGTCGTCGGGGTGGCCTAAAGTCGGTATCAGCCAATCAGCAAGGGAGTCTATCCCCTTTTCATTAGCGCTAGACCAAGGAGATTGTTTTTGCGTCTGAGGTGGAGTGCCACACCTACCATCATCTCCTTACATTACCGCACAGATCCCTGTGCTACTCATACGCTGAGTTGGCGAGGGCCGGTATCGCACCCGGAACCTTGTGGTTTACTAGCCGAACGCTCCACCGACTAAGCTAAACCGACCCTTGCGTAGATTAGCTTTCAAACTGATCTATTAAAGATGTAATTATACATTACTAATTAGGTGTATAAGTAGTTGTTAATTCTGGAGATATAAGATAAGTACATATGAAGTGTTAGTAAGGACTAACAGTCTGGAGATGTAAAAGTATTGCATAGTATTATTGCTTAGTTAAAGTTATGGCCAAAATTTTTAACAAATATTTTATTTCCCCATGGATTAATTAAGATTCAAGAAAACTTGCAAAAAATGAAACTTGACGTAATTTTTGCTGTTTTATGAAAAGGAAGGACTCATGTAAAAATTATTTAGTATTATCTGCGTTATTCGGACTATTGTCCTCATCTTTATCGTTATTTGTACAACGTTTCGGCCGATATACCTTACGGTTTGGGGTTTGCCCCTTGAGACTATAAAACTTGCGTGTATGTTGTTTCTGAACTAACGACTATTACTACTACTAACGACGACTACTACTACAACTTGAGTTGGCCTATGCGACATATATCTTTCTGAAGCTATGTTACATTGCTTCACTCTGTGTGTCCTTTAATGTTTGGGGTTTGCCATAAGTGCCGTAAACCAACCAACCAACTAACCAACCAATACAACACCACACGGATTCCTCCCAAACGACAGTTTCCCAGTAACATCAAGTTGATCTGAAATCGATCTTTGCAATAACAATAAAAAACATTTTTTCGGATTCTTTTCACCTGCCGGGGGAAATGTTATTAGTTTATAAGGAACTGATACCTTCTTGTTGTTTAAGTCGATGTAAGTAATTTGGATTTCACAGATAAAAATGTGATTGCTCGAGATTTTTTTTTTTTGGGGGGGGGGGGGTAGCTGTGTCATATTTTTTTGGGGGGAGTAAATAAGTAATAGCTTTGTGTAGCCATTCTAGATTCTGAAAAGACGGAAAAAATCTAGCCATGATTGACTACAGAAAGGCCTATGTCATATTCCCACAAATTTGGATAATTGAATGTTTGAAGATGTACAAAATATCCAATATCTATTCAGGAAGAATTAAAAAGATATCAGTCTAGCCATATAAAGTAACCAGAAAAAAAAATTACACTCAATCCCCCTGATGAAGGTGTTGGAATAACACCGAAACGGCAGTCGGGAAACAACTTCTTTTACAACTATTAATGCTCTATATTCACAATATATTGAGCCCTATTGGATTAACTACTTACGCTATGTTCACATAGTAGTACCCATAAATATATATATATATATATATATATATATATGTGTGTGTGTGTGTGTGTGTGTGTGTGTGTATTTTTTTTATATTGAAGTTGGGCGTTATTATGAAGCATTTAAAAATAAATGAAGGAACTCGATGTTATGGAGTACTGGATTCACTTACCTTTTATTATTTGTTATCAGAAATTTTCGGGATCGTTAGATACCCTTATATATATAAATATATATATATATATATATATATATATATATATATATATATATATATGAATGATATACTCTAAATAAAACATAGCCTAGATTGACAACAGAAAGGCCTATGTCATAGTCCCACAAATTTGGATAATTGAATATTTGAAGATGTACAAAATATCCAACAATGTTATAAAATTCATCACTAAAAAGCCATAAGCAATTGGAATGTGGAATTAACAGTAAGAGGAGAGAACTTATCACAGGTGAAAATCCAAAGAGACATATCCCAGGGAGACTCTTTATCACCTCTGCTATTTGTTATAGCAATGATGCTGTGGGCATTATCTTCCCTTTGCCAGGAAGAGTTATCTTCCCGCGGTGTTGCCGTTTGTTCCCACTAGGGGACCTCTGGTATTTAAGCGCCTTATTTAAACTTCTCTTCCTCTTTTCTACCTCTCCTCGTAGGTACCCACATGGGTTAGACAAATGTCATTCCCTTCTCGTTGGGGCTTCGGCCCTCAACGCCGGCTACTAGTCACTATAAGTGATTTATACAGCATGGACTATTCTTAGTCTCATGTATGTACCTTTATATTATGTGTACTTTTATATTATCTTTTTCAGTGACTTTTATGTATGTATGTTTATGTACACTATTGTACACTTCTATTGTTTATGTATCTGGTTTATTCATGTGCTGTATTATATAAAATGTTTTGTCTCTCAACCCGTGTCGGAGTTGTATGTTCAATTTTGAATTTGAACCTTACAATGCTATTCAACTATTTCCTTCATAATTATTCCTAGTGCTCCTACTACTACTGGAATATACAATGCAATTCAACTATATACTTAGGAAATGGTTTTCTGTAATATCATGTTGATCAAAAAATCGATCTTTGCAATAACAATAAAAACCTTTTTTGGATTCTTTTCACCTGATCAGGTAAATGTTATTAGTTTACAATGAACTTATACCTTCTTGTTGTTTAAGTCGATGTAAGTAATTTCGATGTCATAGATAAAAATGTGATTGCTCGATATTTTTTGCGGGGGTGGGTATAGCTGTGTCATCATTTTTTTGTGGAGGGGTAAATAAGTAATAGCTGTGTGTAGCCATTCTAGGATACTGTTCCGATTTATTGGTGGCATTAAAGAACAGATCTACTTATGGTTGTTTGTAGATGAGAATGCATTTAATCTGATATTAGATATCTTATCGATTCTTGGGGATTTCCATTGTTTTGTGCCATTTTCTGAGCGTTTCTTTTGTTTATTTAATACTTATCTTATTTCATTCCTCATCTTCTGTCTTGTTCTACTTCTTTTCTGTTATACGTAATCCAGTCTGCATAAGTTACATTTCCTTTCATTTCCCTCCTATCCACGGCAACACATGTCACATAAGGAGGTAGATTTCTATAACTATTTTGTTTGTTTGTTTACAATATTTTATTATTATATTTCTAAAGAAAAAGAAAAAAAAGAAGTTTGTGTATTTTTGTAGTTTTAACATTTTTCAGACAAAACAGACGTAAATTGATTATAAGACAAATCAGCCGGTTAGAAATCTGCGTACTTATGTGACATGTGGGGCCGTATGTAAAATTTGGCCGTGTCTTTTCTTTTGTCCAGAGTTATCTCCCTTTCTTCCCTTGATGCTCTTTTTGATACAGGTGTGACTGTTTTCTCTATTTCCTCTGTAGACATTTTATATTAACTTGGAAAGTGTTTTTTGTGATGTTTTTTTTTCTTTGTACAATTTACTTATTTTTTCATATTTTTTCTTTCTTTCTTTTTTTTTTAGGTTGATGCGTTGTTTTCGTATCTCCTTTAAGTCCTGGTATCTCCTGGTAAGTCATTTTCTTCTTTTATATAAGCAGGGTTACCCGGTGTTGCTCGAGTGTCGGGTTCCCTTATTTTATAGCCAAACCTAATATCTTTTTTTTATATTGTTGATTGGGATGAGTATACCCATGGTATTATACACTTCTTCTATCATCTCGGAGTCGCTGCTATCAGTCAATTCACAGCCATCTTCTAACTTGTATCTTTCTTGGCTGTATCTAAGCTGGTTTCATATGAATCTGGTACTTACCTAGCTACTTCCTCACGGCTCACACTGGCGAACCGGAAGACGAGGTCAACATAAGGTTAAGAAGTGTCAATCCTTTCCTGTGTTTTTCCACTAAACCATTAGTTTTAAATCTAAGCTACACTTACCATACGTAATTAATAGGCTACCTAACAATTATGTAACACCATGGGTCGTTGATAAATTGTCATAATATAGTCGCCTAATGGATTTCCTCCCAGAAGGATCAACAGACAAGGAAAAAACTGATACTACATCTTTCTACTTCAAGGAATACTACATAAAAACAAACAAGGAAAAAACTGATACTACATCTTTCTACTTCAAGGAATACTACATAAAAACAAACAAGGAAAAAACTGATACTACATCTTTCTTCAAGGAATACTACATAAAAACAAACAAGGAAAAAACTGATACTACATCTTTCTACTTCAAGAAATAAATCAAATCTATGCCACATATAATGTCCACTGAAACTGCGGAATTAAAGCGTCTAAAATGGCGACTAGAATCATAACATAGATGACATTATTGCATAGGTTATTTAAGTGTGGGTATGCCGTTTGAAAATGAAATAATTGTTATAGGTGATATAACCTATGGACGATAATAGAATGCGCCGACGGCTACTATAAGTAATAGGAACAATTGTGGCTTGAGAGAAGCAAATGCGAGTCAGTTCGTAACTATATTGGTCGGACGCAATCTCCACTTTCTTTGTTGTAAAGTTCTACTCTTTTGTTAAACACATTTGTCTACATTGTTACCCGTCGTGTTTGTCTTATTTTGACCCCTTAAAACCCCACAACAATAATTAAATGATATAATTTGTGTACACCCTTCACATACACACACACACACACACACACACTTCGGGCGTGTGAAATGGTAAGCAAGATAGTCTCGCATATCTATGAATAATGAATAGCAAGTTCGATCCTTGCTGGAAACCTTGTGTCATATCCTAATTTATTTAATTACAAACGTATTAATTATCATATGGGTGCTAGAAGGCGGTGGCTGCGGGTCTACATGTCATGGGAATGACGTTAAACTCTATCTGATGGTGAGGTTTCAGTTTTGAAGGCTTGCAGAATGTGGAGTACCCCTTCATCACCATTGCTCCCTGGTCCACTCTGACCCGGAGTGGTAGTACCTGTTAGGGTCCCATCTATGGGTTAAATAGAAAAATGTATTTATAAAAAAAATTGTATTATCCATTAAGAATTGATTTATTTCAAATCTTTATCGGCATTAAATGACCCACTGAGGTTGATATGCCGTAAAACAAAACAAACAAAAACAAAAAACAAAACGTATTAATATCTAATTAATTACGAAAACTTGTTAGTATCTATTAATAATGGAGATTTGGTCTTAATTTGTCTGTAACTGAAATTACATCACATTATCCAAAACCGTCAAAATATAGAATAAAGAATAACCTTATATCATATTCACTTAAAATTTGAGTATGCCATCTGATTCTACGGTCTTTATTGTTTTTTAAAACACGTTTTAATAAATATATACCCGGTATTATATATTTATATATAGTTTATTTTATTCTAATATATATTCTAAGTTATCTGACGTATAGAGTTTTAAGAGAAAATTATTTACAAACAAGAAATTGTCATTTTTTACAGTATCAAGAGGTTAACTTAAAAGTTTACAAATAAATAAAAACCTACGATTTTCTGTCAAATATATATGTAAAATATTCAAAATAATTATTTGATTAATAATTGATAGATGCACGTAATATTTCATTTGAGGGGGACAGAAATATATTTCCATTGTTTTATTTTTTTTTGTTTTTTTTACTCCTTTAATAAATTTTATAGTTTTACTTACTTATGGTAAAAACCCTGACATTGAATTTTGAACTCCCTCCTCAGGAAAAATATTTCAAAAATTAAAAGTAATTGGTAATTTGCTTGAAGCATTAAGTATGTTATAATATATTAATAGTTTGAAGGCAATTACAATGCGTATAAAAATAAAAACAAAGATGTTATTTTTGTCTTATCGATTTCAAAGTAGAAATTTCATCTTCAGAGGTGCAGATCGCAAATCCTGCCTCGCTCAGGCGTAGGGATAAAAGTAATTGGTAATTTGCTTGAAGCATTGTTAAGTATGTTATAATATATTAATAATTTGAAGGCAATTACAATGCGTATAAAAATAAAAACAAAAAGATGTTATTTTTGTCTTATCGATTTCAAAGTAGAAATTTCATCTTCAGAGGTGCAGATCGCAAATCCTGCCTCGCTCAGGCGTAGGGATAAAAGTAATTGGTAATTTGCTTGAAGCATTGTTAAGTATGTTATAATATATTAATAATTTGAAGGCAATTACAATGCGTATAAAAATAAAAACAAAAAGATGTTATTTTTGTCTTATCGATTTCGAAGTAGAAACTTCATCTTCAGAGGTGCAGATCGCAAATCCTGCCTCGCTCAGGCGTAGGGATAAAAGTAATTGGTAATTTGCTTGAAGCATTGTTAAGTATGTTATAATATATTAATAATTTGAAGGCAGTTACAATGCGTATAAAAAATAAAAACAAAAAGATGTTATTTTTAAAATCGATAAGACAAAAAAATAACATCTTTTTGTTTTTATTTTTATACACATTGTAATTGCCTTCAAATTATTAATATATTATTTCAAAAAATAATTTTTACACCGTCTGGTGGGAGTTTTATTTATTTGTTTAAATTTTTTTTTTTGCTAGTCTTATTAATTACAAACAAGCATATTAATATCTAAGTTAAGAATAAAAAGATTATATAGCGCCAATTTGATAAATGGAGGGTGCCTTTATGCTTTGAATATTAACCAAATTGTTTTATCCTTTTAATACATTTTTTAACCCTTGCACAATCCGTGTTATCGTGAAGTGATTCAAGAATCAATCTCGCAAGCAAAAAACAGTTTATTTCCATTTTTTTGTCTCTATTTGTCTGGTCATCACCCTAATTTGACAGATTTAACAATGATTTGTCAACTATGAATTGTTTTAACGTCTGTAAAAAATAATATTAAAGGAAATATTAAGTTTGTTTTGAAAACGAAAAAAAAAACCGAAGCTGTCATATTTCAGCGATAATCTAATGAAATACAAACATGGCACAATCAAATCTAATATTCAATCAAATAATTCTGATGTCGGTTTGTGTGTTGTCTTGGGTTTTTTTAAGTCAATTAATCTGTTTATATTGTTTATTTGCGGGGGGGGCGGTCAAAAATTTTAGCATCAAAAATAAAATCACCAAAAATAACTTTCGTAAATTCTCATCCCAGTGTGTCATCAAAATGCAGGAACCATCTGCTCTTTTTTGAAGGTGGGATGAGGGGTATCAGCAAACTTAATTATCTATACTAGCAAATATATGCACCCTCCGGGTGCAAGTATTTTAGTTAAATTTTATAATAAAATATCATATTAAATTAGAAAGGCTAATGAAACTGAATAAGAATTCAGATAAAAAGATTTTGAACAGAGGGGGTATGATTGAAAAATAGAACAACTTTGAAACTAACTCTTCCATCATTTTCCGTTACTCCCGTCTTTCATTGGTAAATTTTCCTAATTAAACTGTTTAGTTAAAATAGGAAGTAAAGAATCATATTACAGTTATTTCTTCTTGTTAATGGATTTCTTTTAAGATTTATTGAAGAGATTTTTGCTTATATTCATTAAAATAAAACCAAACAGTTAGAAACCAATAATACTAAGCATATATTTATTAAAATTACATTTTTAATATCAATATGCAAATTAGCCTTCCCGTTCACACTGTAAACCGCTATTTTGTTGTATATATAAATACAATTGCATGTTATTAGTATGTCGAAGATATGGTTAACAGTATAAATTATGTAAAACAATTTTTCTAATAATTGAGGTTAAAATAAGGATAAATTCATGGTGAATGTGACGTCAATTACTAAGGGAATTGTGACTTGAGTAGTGATTTAGTTTCGGTTACAGACAGAAAAACACACAATCTCCATTATAATAAGATATTAATATTCTTGTATTAATAACTGTTATAGGTGATACACCCTATAAGACTAATGGAATGCGCCGACAGGTTACTATAAGTAACAGGGACAATTGTGGCTTGGCAGTAAGCCAATGCGAGTAAGCCAATAACTCTATTTATCGGACGTAATTTTCACTTATCTGTATTTTATTTGTCTACTTTCTGTTAATACATTTTTCTACTTTTGTTACCCGTCGTTTTGTTCTTATTTGACCCCTTAAAACCTCACAACAATAACTTAATTATCTATATATTAATACTCTTGTTCCTTAATCATTAAGTGACAAGAGAAAAGAGTTAATTAAACAAGAAAGAAAAAAGAGTGAGAGGGAGTTAAATCAAGATTATCATACTTTTTACATATTGAAGTATTGCAATAGCTCTGAAGTAATCATATCAAACGTTATAAAAATTACATTTCATACTGTGGTATATCCATAGATTCTGCTAGTTAAGGAAATATTTGTTTTGAAAACGATAAAAAAAACGAGGCTGTCATATTTTAATGATAATCTAATGAAATAGAAACCGCAATATGGTACAATCAAATGTAATATTCAATCCAATAATTCTGCTGTTTTATTTGTGTCTTGTTTAATTAATCTGTTGGGGTTTTTTTAATTGTTTTTTTGTTGTTGTTGTGTTTTTGTTTGTTTTTTGTTGGGGGGGTGTTTGTTTGTTTGTTTTTTTGTTTTTTTTTTTTTGGGGGGGTTTCAAAAATAAATCTAACATCAAATATTAAATTATCAGAAAAAAATAAAATTATCAGAAAAAATACGCTTATCAACAAAAATGATTTTCGTCAGTTTCAATTTCAGTCTGTCACTAAAAATGCAACAACCAACTGTTTTTTTGTTTTTTTTTTTTTTTTGTGGGGGGAGGTAATTCTTTTCGGGGGGAGGGGGCAGTAAACTTAATCATCGAAAATAATTTTCAATGATTCAAAAATTCAAAGATTTTCCACGAAAAAAAAAGGAATAAAATGTTGTGTCGTGGAATCAAGGAAAGTCTACAGACATGTAGATATAACAAGATGGTTTACTTCCGAAAAGAAATACGGTACATGGTTGAATACGCCGACTAAGGTAAATGACGATTAGTCGCTCATTGCTCTTTAGCTGCTCTCCCAGCTCCGAGAGTTGACCGCGAAATGGTCTCTAATTGTATTACCGTATATCCTTGCTAATCATTTCACCACGATGAGATGACCCATGTATTTTACACAGACACACACACACACACACACACACACACATATATATATATATATATATATATATATATATATATATATATATTCACCAATAGTTAAGTCACCAGGTTAGTTGATGTTAGGATGATTAATAGATGAATCTTTTTTAACAACGGAATGTTTAAGTTGGGCTGGTCCTAGTTGAGAGCTCAATGTTCAATATTTTTTAACAGAGTAATATATTTGGTAATAAAATGGCTTAAAAATCGACTGTTTTAGCGGTAACAGATCTATTTCTACTCATAAGTATAGGTATATATTAAGGAACCAATTAAGCAGGTGGTCATGGTCTTTATAGGTGGGTTTGCTTGGTGTTGACCATCTCAATAAATTCTCATTTAGAGGGATAGGCTACACTTTTTTGTCCTTTTCTTTACAATATATATATATATATATATATATATATATATATATATATATATATATATATATATATATGAGTTAAGAGTAAAGAAATGAATCCGATAAAAGGGTGTGAAAAACACATATGTTGTTAAATTGAATTTATTTTATGTCTTTTTCATTGCTAATATTGTCAATATTTCTCTGTTTCTTTCTTGATGAATCCGGATTAAAAACATTTACATCTAAAAATGGGCCTAATTATCACACTGCTCTGATGAAGTGTTTTTGGATAAAATCGAAATATTGACAATATTAGCAATGAAAAAAATATAAAATAAATTCAATTTAAGAACATATGTGTTTTTCATACCATTATATATATATATATATATATATATATATATATATATATATATATATATATATATATATATGAAAAAATAGATGGAAATTAATCCGACAGTATGAAATTTAACATTTTGAAAAAACATATGATGTTTGTTATGTGATTGCTGACAGTACTGTTTCGAACAAATCGATAAGTTGGTCTTCATCAAAGAGCGACATAGATGGGAAGAAAGATATCCGTTAAAAAGACTGTTTACAAAAAACGTACGCTGAATTCAACCGCTGAAATTTTGAAAATTGCATGTTCTGTTTTAAAAATAAAATAAATTTTATTTTTGATTTTTAAAAATCAGAAGCATTATAGTTAAAATAAAACTCAAAAGAGTTTGTTGTAAAAATATATTAAAAAAATGTAAATTGGGTATCAAAATAGTATAGTATATATTTCAGCGTTCGTTTTTTGTAAACAGTCTTTTTAACGGATATCATTCTTCCCATCTATGTCGCTCTTTGATGAAGACCAACTTATCGATTTGGTCGAAACAGTACTGTCAGCAATCACATAACAAACATCATATGTTTTTTCAAAATGTTAAATTTCATATATATATATATATGTGTGTGTGTGTGTGTGTGTGTGTGTGTGTGTGTGTGTGTGTGTGTGTGTGTGTAAACGTTTTTGGAAAGATAACAAGGTAAAAATAAAATTTAACATATAGATAAATATCTTTCTGATTCAAAATTTTCAGGGCGGTCGGGGAGGCCCCCTCCGATCAATCGGCTGGTCATGTCAAGCCCTATCACCTATATGATTGCCCCAACGCTATTGCTCTTATGGCAAGCCCCAACCCTTTTTATCACATGGGTGCTAGAAGGCGGTGGCTGCGGATCTACATGTCCTGGGAATGACGTTAAACTCTATCTGATGGTGAGGTTCCAGTTTTGGAGGTTTGGGGAAGGTGAAGCTCCCCATTCATCACCATTGCTCCCAGGTCCACTCTGACCCGGAGTGGTAGTACCTGTTAGGGTCCCATCAATGGGTTAAATAGAAAAATGTGTTTATAAAAAAAATTGTATTATCCATTAAGAATTGATTTATTTCAAAACTTTATTGGCATTAAATGGCCCACTGAGGTTGATATGCCGTAAAACAAAACAAACAAAAAACAAAACGTATTAATATCTAATTAATTACGAAAACTTGTTAGTATCTATTAATAATGGAGATTTGGTCTTAATTTGTCTGTAACTGAAACTACGTCACTGCTTACATCACATTACCCAAAACCGTCAAAATATAGAATAAAGAATAACCTTATATCATATTCACTTAAAATTTGAGTATGCCATCTGATTCTACGGTCTTTATTGTTTTTTAAAACACGTTTTAATAAATATATACCCGGTATTATATATTTATATACAGTTTGTTTTATTATAATATATATTTCAAGTTATCTAACGTTTAGAGTTTTACGAGAAAATTATTTACAATTAAATGTGTTTATAAAAAAATGTATTATCCATTAAGAATTGATTTATTTCAAAACTTTATCGGCATTAAATAACCCACTGAGGTTGATATGCCGTGAAACAAAACAAAACAATGCAAAGCAAATTTCTCAATTTTAGTTCTTTCGTTTGAATTAAGACTCACTTTGTGCGGCGTAATTATTCTTTTTTTTTTTTCTTTAATTTATATCTGAAAAATAGTATGCAATGAAAAAGAGAGAATTAAAAAAAAATATCCGTGAATAAATGAAAAACAGAACATTTTTTCCAAACACTCAATTCTGCTTTGTTTTGCATTTTAGGCACACCCTGTTTTATGGGCGGGATTTTTTTTTTTTCGTTTTCTTTTATTTCTTTTATTTATTTTTTGTTTGTTGCAATTATTTATTACTGAAAAATAGAACGTAACAAAAAGATTTTAAAAAACTATAATATGTATAAATAACAAACATCCAGTAGTGATTTCTTTTACATTTTATGCTCACTTGGTTTTAAGTCGAAGCTTGTTTTTAGTTTTGTTTTTTTATTTCCTTGTTTGTATTATTATTATTATTATTATTATTATTATTATTATTATTATTATTATTATTATTATTTTCACTCCTTTTGAGTTTTTCACATCAGCGTTATCAGGTGCTATTTCGCTGGAGTCTGAGTGACAACAAGTCTCCGAGACTCTTCTGAGTATTCTAGCGGATTGCAGCAATGCAGTAGTCTGGATGGTCTCAATTCTTCCTCTGATTTCCAGATCCTCCAGTCTTTTTTACAAGTTTATTGGGACCGTTCCAAGTGCACCAACTACAATTGGTATCACTTTCACTCTCATATTCTACAGTTTGTTTTTTTTTCAATTCTTTGGCAAGGTCCAGGTATTTATCCATCTTTTCCTTTTCCTTCAGCGTTACCGTGTGATCTGCTGGAACCGCAAAGCCCACCAGTTGTGCCTAGCTTTGTATTCCCGTTGTGCTAGTTTGCTACATTCACTTAATACATGGTTTACAATCTCATCTCTGTCACCGCATAGTCTATATTTACTGTTTTTGTTGCGTCTTATCAATTTTTGCTTATGGCATTATTTTGTGCAGCACTGAGTATTCTAGCCGATCTTAACAATACTGCAGTTTGGGTGATCTCGATTCTTCCTCTCATTTCCAATTCACCCAAATTCTTTTCTAGGGCTTTCCAAGGGCACCAATTACAATTAGTATGACCTTCAGTTAAGCAGCGATGAGTCTGTTCAATACTTAATTGGGTGACTAATTAAGCAACAGCCGTACTATAAGCAACCTGAGTCTTTTGTTTATCAAAATGACTTGATTTGTCTTTAAATGTCTCGAAAAGGGTTGATAACACACAAATTAACCAACCAACTACTAGTAATACCAATACTACCACTGAATGTAACATAAAGATAAAAGAAAATATGCATAGATAAAATTTTAAAAAAAGAAAACATTTTTTTTATGATTCAAACATTCAGTTGTGATTTATTTTTCATTTTATGTTCACTTTGTTTTAAGTCAGAAATTTTGTTTTATTTATTTTTTTATTATTTATTATTTACTTTTTATTTTTTTATTATTTACTTTTTTATAATTTATTTTTTTCTTATTATTTTTTTATAATTTATTTTTTATTATTTTTTTTTATTTTTATTTTTTTATTATTTTTTTTTATTATGTATTTTTTATATTTATTTTTTTATTATTTATTTTTATTATTTTTTTTATTATTATTTTTTTTCTTTTTTTTTATTTATTTTTATACTTTATTTATTTCTTTTCAATTTCTTTTATTATTATTTATTTATTTATTACTGAAAAATTCGAATGTAACGAAAAGATTACTCGTCTTGTCAAATTGTTAATCTTTTGAAAATGTAATTCTGAGAAAAAAAAATTATTCAGCCAACACAGATAAGCGACTGTTTTTAGTTTTTTGTTGTTTTTTTTTGTTGTGGTTTTTTTTTTTTTGTTTTTTTTTTTTTGTTGTTTTTTTTTCTTTCTTTGTTTTTTATCTGATTTCCTTTTTGTTGATATCAGACAAATTTTTAGTTGACCCCTCCCCCATGATTACTACACCGATCAGATATATGCAAAGCAGGATATAACTCTGATCGATGGGAATGTCGTTTACCGAACGGAGAGTTTGATTTGAAACAGATTTATTTGACCTGGAGAGGGATGGGCTTCGCCAGTCTATTCCTGTCCCAGACATATCCGAGTACCCAACCCCTCCCCGACCAAACCAGGTTATGGGACTAGTGAAGTGAAAAGTGAAGGCAAATATTACTAACTACAATAACATCGGTGCATTTCACATGGCGCTAATAACTTTGGGAAACGTATAAATCAAGCTCTTCTCCTTCCACCTATATATTTTGCAATGATAGCTTAGAACACACATACACACGTATATATATATATATCTATATATATCTATCTATATATATATATATATATATATATATATATGGATATAGGATGGATGTAGTAGAATCCGACAGTATGAGGTAGGTAGAAGGATGGTGAACAAGAAATGAAAACTCAAAACAAGTCAGAGAGTTGATACGTTTCGTCCGAATTCATACATCATCTGTCAAATGATTTTTATTGAAAGCAAAATTTCGTGCGAGTATAAGTGTCTACCCCTATCCTCCCTCCCTTCACTTCCGTCACTTATACTCGCACGAAATTTTGCTTTCAATAAAAATCATTTGACCGATGATGTCCGTATGAATTCGGACGAAACGTATCAACTCTCTGATTTGTTTTGAGTTTTCATTTCTTGTTCACCATCCTTCTACCTACCTCATATATATATATATATATATATATATATATATATATATATATATATATATATATATATATATATGTGTGTGTGTGTGTGTGTGTGTGTGTGTGAATAGATTGTGGTACGAGCAAAATTTGAAAATGGTTTTAAACAGCGTGTGCATTGTGAGATGTTATAATAAATACAATTTCACAAATTTTTTTTTTCTTCTGAAAAAGATGTCTTTTTTTCGGTCACGTCTCATCAAAGAAGCATATAATGACACTAATGTTTGTGCGAGAAATAATGTGTAAAATCAGCAGATGTGGAAGTAAAATATATATATATATATATATATATATATATATATATATATATATATATATTACGTAGCAGAGTTGTGGGAACAGGCAGAGTTATTATCAGCAATACTATTGTTGGAGGAGTGGTTGTTGGATCCGAATAACAGTAAATTGAAGGATTGTTTTTGTATACAGAGTTTCGGGACGGAATTTGTTGATCAATATATATTATATATATTATATATAATATATATATATATATATATATATATAAACACACACATACGGAATGTGTAACAGTCAGCAAGGACAGACTAGATTCTTTAATCTTGATTTAGTAACTAGTCCAGGAGAAGGAAAACTCTAATTCAAACCAGTTGTAGACTTGGAGGAGGATGGGCTCTGTCAGGTTATTCTTGTCCAAGACATACTACATGAGCGGCGCCTAATTTATTATAAAAAATTTTTGTGGGTTGATAGATGGGAATGTGAGTAATAGGAATAGTAGGAGTGGTTTTCTTCGGTTTAATTGTTTAGGTATTTTTTCTCTGGTTGGTTGATGTTGTATTGTCGAGGTGAATTGATACACAGAAGAAATAATATATTTATTCAGCACCAGTATCCGGTGCTAACGGATACATACAAAAACACAGAACAATAAGTTACAAAACAATTAACAGGACAAACTTACAAGAAATAGAGGAGTGTCAAATGCAGTATCGCAAAATGCAGTAAGATCAGTCTGAATATTAATCAGCTTATTCATCCAATGTTGAAGTCCTTAATCATAGATTATTTAAGGCTATGTGCCAGACCATCTAGTAGAGTACCGAAGGGGTGCTAGCTACACTACAACAGTTTATTGGTTGGTTGGTTGGTTGGTTGGTTGGTTGTTTTTTAGGGCATATCAACCCTTTCTCTGAATGTTTCAGATGAGGCTTGATGTATTATCTTAGTATTATCTGCGTTATTCGGACTATTGTCCTCATCTTTATTGTTATCTGTACAACGTTTCGGTCGATATGCCCTCCGGCCTTCTTCCGGGTTCAATCCCGAGCGGCGGCAGTAACATAGAAAAATAATTAACACAACTCCTACCCCAGCTATGGTTAGCGGAATGAGAACAGGATACCCCCGTGGACTGAATAAAGGGTTAAGTTCAAAGTTCCGTGATGATTCCCGATTACGACAGGAAGGTTCCCGACTACGACAAGAAAGTTCCCGAGTTCGAAAAGAAGGTTCTCGAGTCCGAAAAGAAGGTTGCTGAGTCCGACAAGAAATACATGAAGAAGGCCGGAGGGCATATCGGCCTAAACGTTGTACAGATAACAATAAAGATGAGGACAATAGTCCGAATAATGCAGATAATACATGTCAAGCGTTGTTGGAATAATTCATGCCGAAGATATTTTGTTTTACTCATTCTTAATAGGCACTCAATTTTCTTTTTTAAATTCTATTTTTCTTTTAAACACATTTTTTAAACTTATTTTTTTCCTATTTAACCCAAAGATGGGACCTATCAGGTTCTACCATTCTGGGTCAGCGTGGACCTGGGAGTAATGGGTACTCTACATTCCCCGGAGTTCAGTTTAACCTCATACCCAGAACCCTTTTTCTGGCATTTGATATGAAATACTTTGTGTATCTTAAAGTTTTATGAGAATACTCAATATATCTAAATTCTTCATATAAGTATTGTGAACTGCTCGTCTGTTATTAGAACTGTACGTTAAAAAGTTGGTTTTTTTTTTAGTTTTTCGTATAATGGAGGAGCATAAAGTTCCAAGTGTCAAATATATTCATATATTTACCAGCCTCTCCGTACGAGCAGGATTAAATTTTCCTAATTTAACTATTTAGTTAAAATAGGAAGTAAAGAATAAAATTACAGTTATTTCTTTTTGTTAATGGATTTCTTTTAAGATTTATCCCTGAGATTTTTGCTAATATTCATTAAGATAAAACCAAACAATTAAAAATCAATAATACCAAGCACATATTTATTAAAATCAAATTTTTAATATCAATATGCAAATTAGCCTTCCCATTCACACTTTAAGCTGCTATTTTGTAGTATATATAAATACAATTGCATGTTATTAATATGTAGATATTGTCAACAGTATTAATCATGTTAAACAATTTTAGTGATAATTGAGGTTTAAATAGAAATAAAATCCTGTAAAATTTGACGTAAATAACTGATGGAATTGTGACTTGAATAGTAATATTGTTTCGGTTACAGACAGAAAAACACACAATCTCTATTATAATAAGATATTTAACACAAGAGATTAATCTGAAGCAATGAAATTATTGTCAGGTGCTTTTTCAATTCCATTGTTAATAAGAATCAACAAGAATCGAAATATCACAATTCATATTTTCTGCTGTTCGGTTTCGTCTGGCCATTTTAGCGCTGTAGGTGAAAGGTTTACAGTGGGGATCCCTTGTGGCATAAAGAATGATCCTTTCTTGAAGTAGAAAGGTGTAGTGTCAGTTTTAATCCTTGTCCATTTCCAACGACTATAACTATTATACCAAACGCCTCCACATTATTTTACAAATCTTATTATAATGGAGATTGTGTGTTTTCTATCTGTAACCGAAACTATATTACTACTCAAGTCACAATTCCTTAATTATTTACGTCAAATTCTCCATGATTTCATTCTTTTAAACCTTCAGTTATTAATAAAAATTGCTTTACATTATTAATACTGTTGACCATATCTACGTACTAATAACATGCAATTGTATTTATATATACAACAAAATAGCGTTTTACAGTTTGAACGAGAAGGCTAATTTGCATATTGATATCTAAAATTTTATTTTAATAAATATGTGCTTGGTATTATTGATTTCTAATTGTTTGGTTTTTCTTAAGAAATATAAACAACAATCTCGTGGATAAATCTTAAAAAATTTATTTACGAGAAGAAATAACTGTAATATTATCCTTTACTTCCTATTTTAACTAAATAGTTAAATTAGGAAAATTTACCAATGAAAGAGGGGAGTAATGGAAAATGATGGAATAGTTAGTTTCAAAGTTGTTCTATTTTTCGATTATACCCCCTCTGTTGCAGATCTTTTTATCTGCATTCTTAGTCAGTTTCATTAGCCTTTCTAATTTAATATGATATTTTATTATATCAAAACTTAAATACTTGCACCCGGAGGGTGCATATATTTGCTAGTAGATTATAAAAGAGCATAAAGTGTCAAAATAATTATTTTATTTAACACAAGAGATTAATCTGAAGCGTCATGTGAAATGCAAACATCTTCGTCCAGGAATTGAACTCGGGTCGACGATTCCATTTCCTACGACTCTAAACATTAGACCACGCGCATTTATACATACATTTAACACGAGAGATTAATCTGAAGCAATGAAATTATTGTCAGGTGCTTTTTCAATTCCATTGTTAATGAGAATCAATACGAATCGAAATATCACAATTCATATTTCCTGTTTTTTTTTCTTTTATTTACAAATCTGAAGATTTTGATTAAAGGAAGATTGAATGGTCGATTGTCAATGCATTTTTTCAGAGTCAAGGTCAAATGAGGTCAAATGAGGTCAAAATGAGTTTCAGGGAGATAAAAGAATTAGATAAAATGGGATCCCACTCAATTTAAATATTTGTTCTTTTGTTTATTAATTTATTGCAATATTCAAAATACCTCCCATTGTTGCGAGCTACGATTGTTGTAGTTTTTACCATGATAAGTGGGGACCGGTGTTCAAGCCCAGATAGAACAAAGAAGGAATTAAAAAGCTGATTTTCTAGGCAGATTATTAATTCCCACTTGGAATATATAAGGTTTCTTTGTTTAATGGAATATCAGCATTCGTGGGTTATTAAATACCAATTGGATTGGTTTGGTTTGTTTTGTTTTACGGCATATCAACCTCAGTGGGTTATTTAATGCCGACAAAGTTGTGAAATAAATTAATTCTTAATGGATACACAATTTTGTTTATTAACACATGTTTTTCTATTCAACCTATTGATGGGACACTAACAGGTACTACCACTCCTGGTCAGAGTGGACCAGGGAGCAATGGTGATGAAGGGGTGCTCCACATTCCCCAAACCTCCAAAACTGGAACCTCACCATTAGATAGAGTTGAACGTCATTCCCAGGACATGTAGACCCGCAGCCACCGCCTTCTAGCACCCATATGATAATTAATACGTTTGTAATTAAATAAATTAGGATACGACACAAGGTTTCCAGCAAGGATCGAACTTTCTATTCATTATTCATAGATATGCGAGACTATCTTGCTTACCATTTCACCACGATGGGACGCCCGAAGTGTGTGTGTGTGTGTGACGGGTGTACACAAATTATATCATTTGATTATTGTTGTGGGGGTTTTAAGGGGTCAAAATAAGACAAACACGACGGGTAACAATGTAGACAAATGTATTTAACAAAAGAGTAGAACTTTACAACAAAGAAAGTGGAGATTGCGTCCGACCAATATAGTTACGAGCTGACTCGCATTTGCTTCTCTCAAGCCACAATTGTTCCTATTACTTATAGTAGCCGTCGGCGCATTCTATTATCGTCCATAGGTTATATCACCTATAACAATTATTTCATTTTCAAACGGCATACCCACACTTAAATAACCTATGCAATAATGTCATCTATGTTATGATTCTAGTCGCCATTTTAGACGCTTTAATTCCGCAGTTTTAGTGGACATTATATGTGGCATAGATTTGATTTATTTCTTGAAGTAGAAAGATAGAGTTTAACGTCATTCCCATGACATGTAGACCCTCAGTCACCGCCTTCTAACACTCATATGATAATAACGGGTTGGGGTTGCCATAAGGGCAATAGGGTTGGGAAAATCATATAGGTGCTAGGGCTATTGATCGGAGGGGGCCTCTCCGACTGCCCGTCTAGCCCGAGATAGGGCCAAAGTGGAGTATTGCATGTCATGGACTGCTCATCCACCTGGGTTCTATCCTTAAGCATCACGGGTCGCCACCCACGGCCAACAGGTGGCCCCATTGGGGGAGTCTTACTACTCTGCAGAGGTGCAGTCGTTGCATTCTAACGCCCCAGTCGACAGGGCGATACCAATTGGAGCTACGATTGTTATGTTTTTTTATCTTGAAAACGGTGATCGGTGTTCAAGCCTAGATAAAACAAGAAAGGAAACCAAAAGCTGATTTTCGAAGCAAGCACTACATTCTTATTTGTAAGATATAAGATTTCTTTGTTTAATGGCATATCAACCTTCGTGGGTTATTTAATACCAAAGCCATCCTTGTAGAAGAACAATAGTGGTACTATTTAACCCATAGATGGGGGATGAGGAGTTTTATATATTTCCTAATTGAAATACTTTATTTATCTATTTATTTATTGCAATATTCAAAATACCTCTCTTTGTTGAGAGCTACGATTGTTACGGATTTCATCTTGACAAAGGTGATCGGTGTTCAAGCCTAGATAAAACAAATAAGAAATTCAAAAGCTGATTTTCAAGCAAGCACTATAATCTCACTTGGAATATGTAAGGTTTGATTTCTTTGTTTCATGGCATAATACCTTCGTGGGTTATTTAATACTAAGTACATCCTTTTAGAAGAACAGTAGTGGTACTATTTAACTCATAGCTGAAGAAATGAGGAGCATTATACCTTTCCTAATTGAAATACTTTTACTTTTATTTATTTATTGCAATATTCAAAATAGCTCCCATTGTTGAGAGCTACGGTTGTTATAGTTTTAACCTTGAAAACGATTATCGAAATTCAAACCTAAATAGAACAAAGAAGGGTTATTTGGATTATTCGGACTATTGTCCTCATTGTCTCCCAATTACGATAAGAAGGCCCCGAGTTCGAAAACAAGGTTCCCGAGTTCAAGATGGCTCTCGAGTTCGACATGAAATATCTGAATAAAGCCGGGGGGCATATCGATTGAAACGCTGTACAGATAACAATAAAGATGTGGACAATAGTCCAAATAATACTAATTATCAAACCTCGTCTAAAAAATTAAGAGAAATAGTGTAGATAACAATAAAGATGAGGACAATAGTCTGAATAATCCAAATAATCCCAATTATCAAGCCTCATCTGAAAAATTCAGAGAAATAGTGTAGATAACAATAAAGATGAGGACAATAATCCGAATAATCCAAATAATCCAAATTATCAAGCCTCATCTCAAAAATTCAGAGAAATAGTGTAGATAACAATAAAAATGAGTCCGATTAACCCAAATAATCCAAATTATCAAGCCTCCTCTCAAAAATTCAGAGAAATAGTGTAGATAACATTAAAGATGAGGACAATAGTCCGAATAATCCAAATAATCCAAATTATCAAGCCTCATCTCAAAAATTCAGAGAAATAGTGTAGATAATAAAGATGAGGACAATAGTCTGAATAATCCAAATAATGCAAATTATCAAGCCTCATCTCAAAAATTCAGAGAAATAGTGTAGATAACAATAAAGATGAGTCCGAATAATCCAAATAATACTAATTATCAAGCCTCATCTAAAAAAATCAGAGAAATAGAGTAGATAACAATAAAGATGAGGACAATAGTCCGAATAATCCAAATAATCCAAATTATCAAGCCTCATCTAAAAAATAATCCAAATTATCAAGCCTCATCTACAAAATTCAGAGAAAAAGAATGAATTCAAAAGCTGATTTTCTAGGCAGGTTTGATTTCTTTGTTTATTGGTAAATGAAACTTCGCGGGTTATTTAATACCAATTGTTGGTCTGCTTGGGAGTTACGATTGTAAGGGTTTTCTTCTTGAGAAAAGTGAACGGTGTTTCAGCCAAGATTTAAAAAGGGGGGAGGGGGGCAAGAATTCAAAAGATGATTTTCGAGACAAACACTCCACATTCTGAATTGAAAGATTAAAAAAGTTGGTTTCTTTCTTAAATGAAATGCTCTCAGAGTGTAAGAACAATACCTGTTCTACTGAAACCTCACCATGAGATGCAGTCTAGTGTCATATCCAGGCCATATAATATTATATATATATATATATATAATATATATATATATATATATATATTAGGTTTCCGCCTAATCAGGTACATATCTCTAAAATCAATAATCGATATATTGGCTTTTATCTTTGCTCGAATACTAACCACGATATCCAAATTTCTTCCACCACCAACCGTGTTTATATTAATATATATATATATATATATATATATATATGTGTGTGTGTGTGTGTGTGTGTGTGTGTAGATAGCATCGCGCTTTTCTATTTTGTTACGTTAAATAGATACTATCAACCTAGATAGATAGATAGATAGATAGATAGGTTGTTGTAAATAAAAAGACTAAGATGGATAGAGTGATAGAAATTAAAAGACTGGGATAGATAGATACATAAATAGATATAAACAGTCTGATATATATATATATATATATATATATATATATATATATATATTATATATAGATAGATAGATAGATAGATAGATAGATAGATAGATAGATGATAGGATATGAACAGTCTGAGATAGATAGATAGATAGATAGATAGATAGATAGATAGATAGATAGATAGATAGATAGATAGATAGATAGATAGATAGATAGATAGATAGATAGATATGAACAGTCTGAGATAGATAGATAGATAGATAGATAGATAGATAGATAGATAGATAGATATGAACAGTCTGAGATAGATGATAGATAGATAGATAGATAGAGATAGATAGATAGATAGATAGATAGATAGATAGATAGATGACAGTCTGAGATAGATAGATAGATAGATAGATAGATAGATAGATAGATAGATAGACAGTCTGAGATAGATAGATAGATAGATATGAACAGTCTGAGATAGATAGATAGATAGATAGATAGATAGATAGATAGAAAAAGACTCCGTTGGTTCTCCCACCGCAAAAAAAAATCCAGACGAAATATTAATCGAATTTAATTGTTGGCGTTCGCTACTCACCTTTCCAATCCATTTCCACACACACACACACACACACACACACATATATATATATATATATATATATATATATATATATATATATATATATATATATGATACAGATAACAAAGCATTTTTCTCAAAACTACTAATGATTTAATTTCCTGCGACGAAATTTTTTCAGCGTTTAGGCAGAGAGAGAGAAAAATGAATCCTTCTGTCTTCTAAGATAAAATATAATTATCGAGATAAGTGCGATCCCAGACTATTCTGTTAAATTATTAAATTACTTTATTCTCTTAAGTTAGTAAAGTTAGTTAACTTTTATTCCCTCTGGTTAGCCATTTACAAAGATAAGACGAACCACTTCATAATTTCTAAGATTATATCCCTACATTGGATTTCATTCACTTAAAACAGGCAAACGTTCAAACTTTTTTTATCTATATCGATTTAAGAAATATTATATACTTTACCAACATTTTAGTTACTAATGCAGAATAGCGCGCAAGTGATAATATGATTAGATTACGTTCCTAGTTCGATACCGGCCCTCGCCCACTCAGCGTATGAGTAGCACAGGGATATGTGCGGTAAAGTAAGGAGCTGATGGTAGGTGTGGTGCTCCACCTCAGATGACAAAACAATCTCCTTGGTCTAGCGCTAGTGAAAAGAGGATAGACTCCCTCGCTGATTGGCTGATACCGACTTTAGGCCGCCCCGGCGACTTTACTTACTTTTACGTATAAAAAGCATTACATTTCATGGAAATACTCGAAACCTTTGAGACATTAAAAAACCAAACCCTAACCGTAACCCTAACTCTAAATCTATACATCGGGAGTTTCTGATATCTAATGCTATTTATCCGTAAAATGTGATTTTAATGATATTATCTCTTGCGTGCTAATGTGCATTAGTTCCAAATCTGAACATCCTTGTCAAAATGTGTTGGATTATCGAGGTATATATATATATTACCAACCCCTCCGCACGAGCAGGATGCGACACAAGGTCAATTTCTTAAGCGGGGTTTATCGGGCTTGAATTCAGAGTTTTCCTTCTCCTAGACCGGTTGCCTAACCAAAGTTAAAGAGACCAGTCTGCCCTACTATTTACCCATAGGTGGAGGGAGAGTAAGATTCATACCTTTCCCAAGGGTATTAGCGCTAAGTGAAATGCAATTACCACGTCCAGGATTTGAACTCAGGGTTATCGAGGTATAAGATGTACGTATAATTGCCACTTATATTTGTAGACTTTCCCGAAATCATCAGCAGGCATTGACCAACGAGAAACGACATAGAATGCATTTGGGGCTATTGGTTATTGACCTGAAATCAGTCGCTGACTGGATTTGATACCAGAAGAAGCACTACAGCCGAGGAGATCTACTCAGACTACACCCTTTCCTACCGAAGATTTCAAGGAATACATCAAACGTTATTCCACAAGTGTTTCGTATAATCAATTGTCAACAATTGGAAACTTTTAGAATGTTCTTAGGACTCTCTGACGCCAGAGTGGAGAGGGGAGTTCCAGAAATTGACCCCAAATGAACAACTGATACTACACTTGTTGCCTTCCTCACGTACGCCAAGCTTACCGAGAGACAGGTGACGTCACGATTTGGGGGAAGGAAAGAGATCCCTAGGATTAGTTTCAGTTGGCACTCGGGACCCGGTCGGCAAGGACATAGGATTTCCTCACCTCGTTGGGGAGGGGAGAAAATCATTCCCACGAAGAAAGTTACTACTACCAAGAGAAATTAACCCCATGAAGAAAATACAGAAGATGAACCAACCCGTAAAAGATAAGTATAAACTTCTTCCGTTGTGAAAAATTGTTAATTGATATGAAGAAATTCCGCCTAATGACATTATTAATCCTAGCCTGTCGGCGTCCGTCTCATACTCCTCCCGGCTTATAAATTTTGAATTAAAGATTAGGTTATGAAAATATATATTATGTCTTGTTGTTCTTTGCCAATTGTTGCATGTGCACCTCTCATTTTTCTTTGGTCTCTGATGGAACAGCGTTTGTAAACGTGGAAAGCGATAGGTGAACGTAACACAAGGAATATCCATTGAAACAACACTCAATACCAACTTGGATTTACTAACAGCGGAACTAAACACCTAAAATAACGACCAGAATTGTAACACATTCTCTGTAAAGTATCCTAGTTTGATGTCTAGTTATTAGTCATTCATAATTTCTTGGATTTAGCTATGATAACAGGGAGAGTTTCCAAGCAGATTCCTATAGTATTCTTTCCACTCCTGAAGTCTTTTTTCTTAGCTGGCAGCTTTTAGTTTTGATCTCGATGTGTTTTTCATACGGTTAATTTCATTTACTGACATGCTAATTGCGTTTGTCTATCTTCTACAGAATTTCTAATTTTATTTATTTGTTCTTGGAGGTATTCTAGTTGTTCTTTTTTGTATGTTTTAGTTCGTTCTACAAGATGATTGAAAAGTAACTCCTATTTTAAACTATTTATAATTGTTTACATGCAATTAGATTTTTCTCGATTCAACAGCGATAGTAAACGTCTAAGATGGCGGCCAGAATTGTAACAAAAAGTACCTGAGTAAAAGACTGTTAATCTTCGATATGACTAAATAGAACATTTCTACGCAAGTTTATGCGCATGTAAGTGTGTGTGTGTGTGTGAGAGAGAGAGAGAGAGAGGGGGGGGTATGCGTGTGTATTTATATGCGTGTATGTGTGTGTGTGTGCTGAGAGAGAGGGAGAGAGAGAGGGAGAGAGAGAGAGAGATTTTAAGTTCCGCCTTATCCATTACATTTCACAGAAATACCCGACGCTAAAAGGGGGGGAACCTAACCTAACCGCAAGTCTAACCCTAACCCTAACCTAACTCTCTTAGGGGTACCGACATCTAATGCTATTTATATGTAAAATGTGATTCTAATGACATTATCTCTTGCGCGCTAAAATGCCCAAAGTACCCTAGTTTGATGTCTAGTTAGTCATTCATAATTTCTTGGATTTATCTGTGATAACAGGGACAGTTTCCAAGCAGATTCCTATAGTATTCTTTCCACTCCTAAAGTCTTTTTTCTTGGCTGGCAGCTTTTAGTTTTGACCTCGATGTTTTTTTCATACGGTTAATTTCATTTACTGACATTTTAATTGTGATTGTCTATCTTCTACAGAATTTCTAATTTTATTTATTTGGTCTTGGAGGTATTCTAGTTAGTTCTACAGGGTGATTGAAAAGTAACTGCTATTTTAAACTATTTATAATCTTTTTATAAATAAAATAAATAAATAAATTTTATATCTGATGGTAGGTGTGGCGCTCCACCTCAGATGCTAAAACAATCTCCTTGGTCTTAGCGCTATTGAAAAGGGTATAGACTCCCTCGCTGACTGGCTGATACCGACTTTAGGCCGCCCCGTCGACTTTACTTTTTTTTTTATAATCTTTTACATGCAATTACATTTTTCTCAATTCAACTGCGGCAGTAAACGTCTAAGATGGCGGCCAGAATTGTTAGCAAAAGTACCTGAGTAAAAGTAACAGAACACTTCTGCGAAAGTTTCTGCGCACGTGTGTGTGTGTGTGTGTGTGTGTGTGGAGAGAGACAGAGAGAGAGAGAGAGAGAGGTGGGGGGAAGATATTTTAAGTTCCGCCTTATCAAGTACATACCTCCAAAATCAAAAATCGATATTTTGCTTTTTACAATTGGCTTGATCGCCGGTCACGAACTCCAAGTATAAGTACGTAATTATCTCTACCACCAACCGAGTCTCGGTGCGTTTATATATATATATATATATATATATATATATATATATATATATATATATGGCACGTAATCTAGAAAGATTATGAATAGAATTGGTGCCATGTAAAAGGTAAAATAAAGAATAACACAAAACAAATATTCCCGATTTATTTTATCGCTTGTTCATATATATATATATATAATATATATATATATATATATATATATATATGGTATCCACAAAATTTGTGTGCAATTAAAAATTCTTTAAAGTGCACACAGGTTACGTACCATATATAAATGGTCTTGCACGTGCACGAGCTGATAGCGAACATATATCTGAACAAGTGATTAAATTTTTCACACATATATATATATATACTAGAAAAGACGTGACCCGTTGGGTCACCCATTGTGCTCGTTTTAGATTGTTGGAAAAAATCACATGATAATATTATTTCACTAATTTAAAGTTTTCCCAAACTGTCCAAATAAGTTATTTAAACTGGAGTAAACATTTTCAAATGACCAAAGGAAGAACAAGAGAAGGGTCACTTGGTTAGTTAATTTGTAATTAAGGTAAGTAGGATTTTAATCATGGATATCCATGACAATCTCTAGCCAACCCTACCCTATCAATCATTGTTCTCAAGAGGTCCTCTTCACAGAATCCAATATCTGCACAGAGTTGGTCAATGTACATCTTTGCTCAACGGTCCACACTGGGGTGCCTGTCTGCTGGTTTCCATACAAAAACATCATGAGTTTGTCCTTGATTCTCCAGCAGTGTCCAGCATTTTACTCAGATTGTTTGTGTGATAAGTGGCAAGTGGCCATACAGCTGCTTTCTCATGGGGTGTTGCTTCCACAACTTTTTTGAAATTACATACTGCATTCTTGTGCAGTTCCCATGTAGCTTATTCTCTAGGTGCTATGTTAGTGTCCAAGTGGTGCAGTTGTACAGTAGCAATGATACAGCTATGGTTGTGAAGAATTGTTGCTTTAACTTGTCAATGAGATCAGATTTCTATATGACTGATAGTCCATGGAAGACCATGCCTTTCACTATGCATTGATTAACATGGCTTTCTTTAGATAAGATATTACTACCTAGCTACGTTAATTGTAACACCAATTTCCAGGGTTTATCATCAAACGTGGAGATGCCTCCTTAATTTTAAAAACACATGAACTTGGTTTTATCGGAGTTCACATAGAGGGTGATGTTCCATGCTGCATTCGGTGCAGAATATTGCCTGCTTCTTGCCTTTTAAAAAATAATTATTTATAACATCTAATGATGTTTACTTATGTAGTCTAGGCATATTATAAATATATATGGTGCTAACATATCTCCAAGAAAATATATTTAGTATTGTAAAATAATGGGTGCAAGAAAAATAAAACATTTATTGCAAAAACACAGACATAAAATGAGGGTTCAATTTATTTTATTGTAGGAATTTATGAGGAAATTGTTCTTCTTTACCCAGGTAGGAAGTTCATAAATAGCACGGTTCGAATTTTCAGAAGGCATCATGTAGCGTTTTTTAGGGCAAGGGGCCAGAATGCATTAATGCGATATGCACCAATATGTTTCGCGCGTTGATCCCCCGTACCAAGATTTTTTTTTTTTTTTTTTTTTGTACATAAATAAATTTTACATTTTTCGAAAGACAATTTAATGATGGAACATATGTAAAAAAACGATAATTCACTAATAAATCGGTTTTGGAAATAGGGCATCTTAAACATTGAAACTTAAATCTCGTAAATAAGAAAAAATATGTATCTTTTTCTTTTTTGGTGTTGTTGTTTTTTAATTGTTAGATTATTTCCAAAAGAATTTTATATTAAAAGTTCCTATTGTCTACATTTTTATTTATTTTTTCAGGGATTTTTAAAAATTTATAAAATGTAAAATAAATACTTTTCTTTAATGTACAGCAAAATCGTATTTATTTAATCAAAGAAAATATTGTATAAAAATATCTTGCTTGTGTTCTGGGTCCATAAGTTAATAGGTTAGAATCCATGACGCATGTATAATTATACTCTGTAAAATAAAACTCAAACAAACAGTGTTTGAAGAAATTTATTATTTTATTTGGAAACAAATAATTCTCCCATTTATATCCAGAAAGCAGATACTACTGTTCAGTTAAAATTTTATTATAAATAATTTCTAAAATTGTAATTCTGATTTTCCCAACTTTCTTTTTCAATAATATTAAGAATTAAATTGTGAGGCATCAAGGAAATGCTAAATTAGTAATTTGTTTTGCTTCATAAAATAATTTTTTATACGTTTAGCCCTTCATACTAAGATAAGGTGCACACGTCAAGATGCGATAACTGTCAACAAAGAGTGGGAATGTACGGCAATTTACTTTGAAATGCAAAAATGTAGGTTTTATGTAAGAGAAATTTCTTTTTTTTAACACATAAACTTGGAATTGTTCTTTATATTAAACGTAAAAGAAAACATTAAAAAGTTAATTTTCCATTTTTTATTGACGTTTTAAAATATTTTAAACAATTAAACGGACATTTTGAAAGTCCGCGGTTTGCACATCTCTACCATTATGCATAACGCATCTAAAAAAACAAAAAAAAAATTAGCGGTGCAAATGTATATACACCTTCCTTTAAAAATATATTTTTTATTCTGTATTGCCACAAATTTTTAAACAAATCGGAAAAACGCCTTAAATCAGCTATAGAATAATATAATAAAGAAGAAATATGGCCAGATAATTTTTAAAATGTAAATGAATTTAAGTAGAATTAAATGTAAATGGCAATTAAAGTAAAGGAAAATAATTTATTTACTAAAGGAATAGGTATGAAATTATTAGTGAGACCTATATGGTCTTTAGGTACCACCAAACCGTTTAGGCCATCTTGAATAAAACGGAAATAGATATTTCCGAACTTTGTTTATCAAAAATCTCGTAAAAAAAAAGATCGTACAGGGTTGTTACAAAGAAAAATAGTTAATTCAAAGATCAAATTATCCGATTGGGAAAAATTACATCGTTATCTTAAAAAATAAACAAACCTGCCGTATTACATGCGAAAGGGTAATTTTCAGACCGTAATATAGACAGAAAAGTTACAAATTATTTCCCTTTTACGATTAACCAGTAAAAGTATGGAATGAAAATTTGAATATTTTTTCTAAGAGAAAAACTGATAAAATAATCTATTATACTTACTTTTATTTTAATTATTGAAAAAAGTTAAATAAAATAATTTTTTTTCACGCTAACACTGTCAGCCTAACAGGAACAAACTTCGGTTACTTAGAAGCGTCTCGTCTCTTTGTAAAACAAATGTCAGCTATGCTCTTCCGTATATTCTAAGGATCATACATTACTATTCAACAATAAAAATTACAAATTCTTTTAAAAAATATTAATCGAGCTCGTATCGGACCAATGTTTAGTTCACCTGAATTATAAAATTCATATTTTTAAATATCCGTGAAAAATTCGATTTTTTGACGCAGGAAAAAAAAATTTAATTTATTTCACGCAGAAAATAAAAATATTTAATCACACAAAGATTGAAAATCTCTTAAAATTAATTTCTTAAAAAAAAAAATTTTTTTTTGACAATTTAATAGAATATAGTACATACCAATTACAAAAGCAAAAAAAGTTTTCAAATATTAATATTATGACATTTTTTGCACTTTATTTCCGATTTCATTAATTTTTCCTCAAAAAACTACCTCGTACATTCATACAATTTCATTGATATAGTTATTCAGACTCTTATCTTTAGAAAAAAAAGAAAAAAAATTTTCTGACGCGTCTTTTTTTATCTCATAAATAAAATAGGGGGGGGAATAGACCTCGTAAAAAAATTTCCCTAATATATTTTAGAAAAAAACTATTTCAGATGTATTTACATCCAATGGTAAACATTTATGGAAATTTTCGTGAAAATCAGATTATTAATTGATTTTTCATAAAATTTTTAAAATCCTCTTATCGTAACTTGTTTTAGCTACGTTAAATTTCAGTCAAAAATGAAAACATTGTTTTTCAATCATAATTTTTATTTCCGTATGCTGAAAATTTTTAAAAAACCAAAACTTTTCGAGTTTACCATTGGATGTAAATACATCTGAAATAGTTTTTTTCCGAGGTCTATTCCCCCCCATTTTATTTTATGAGATAAAGACGCGTCAGAAATTTTTTTTTTTTTTCTATAAAGATAAGAGTCTGAATAACTATATCAATGAAATTGTATGAATGTATGAGGTGTAGTTTTTTGAGGAAAAATTAATGAAATCGGAAATAAAAAGTGCAAAAAATGTCATAATATTAATATTTGAAAACTTTTTTTTGCTTTTGTAATTGGTATGTACTATATTCTATTAAATTGTCAAAAAAAAATTTTTTTTTTTAAGAAATTAATTTTTAAGAGATTTTCAATCTTTTGTGTGATTAAATATTTTTATTTTCTGCGTGAAATAAATTAAATTTTTTTTTCCTGCGTCAAAAAATCGAATTTTTCACGGATATTTAAAAATATGAATTTTATAATTCAGGTGAACTAAACATTGGTCCGATACGAGCTCGATTAATATTTTTAAAAGAATTTGTAATTTTTATTGTTGAATAGTAATGTATGATCCTTAGAATATACGGAAGAGCATAGCTGACATATTTGTTTTACAAAGAGACGAGACGCTTCTAAGTAACCAAGTTTGTTCCTGTTAGGCTGACAGTGTTAGCGTGAAAAAAATTATTTTATTTAACTTTTTTCAATAATTAAAATAAAAAGTAAGTATAATAGATTATTTTATCAGTTTTTCTCTTAGAAAAAATATTCAAATTTTCATTCCATACTTTTACTGGTTAATCGTAAAAGGGAAATAATTAGTAACTTTTCTGTCTATATTACGGTCTGAAAATTACCCTTTCGCATGTAATACGGCAGGTTTGTTTATTTTTTAAGATAACGATGTAATTTTTCCCAATCGGATAATTTGATCTTTGAATTAACTATTTTTCTTTGTAACAACCCTGTACGATCTTTTTTTTTACGAGATTTTTGATAAACAAAGTTCGGAAATATCTATTTCCGTTTTATTCAAGATGGCCTAAACGGTTTGGTGGTACCTAAAGACCATATAGGTCTCACTAATAATTTCATACCTATTCCTTTAGTAAATAAATTATTTTCCTTTACTTTAATTGCCATTTACATTTAATTCTACTTAAATTCATTTACATTTTAAAAATTATCTGGCCATATTTCTTCTTTATTATATTATTCTATTTGTGGCAATACAGAATAAAAAATATATTTTTAAAGGAAGGTGTATATACATTTGCACCGCTAAGTTTTTTTGTTTTTTTAGATGCGTTATGCATAATGGTAGAGATGTGCAAACCGCGGACTTTCAAAATGTCCGTTTAATTGTTTAAAATATTTTAAAACGTCAATAAAAATGGAAAATTAACTTTTTAATGTTTTCTTTTACGTTTAATATAAAGAACAATTCCAAGTTTATGTGTTAAAAAAAAGAAATTTCTCTTACATAAAACCTACATTTTTGCATTTCAAAGTAAATTGCCGTACATTCCCACTCTTTGTTGACAGTTATCGCATCTTGACGTGTGCACCTTATCTTAGTATGAAGGGCTAAACGTATAAAAAATTATTTTATGAAGCAAAACAAATTACTAATTTAGCATTTCCTTGATGCCTCACGATTTAACTCTTAATATTATTGAAAAAGAAAGTTGGGAAAATCAGAATTACAATTTTAGAAATTATTTATAATAAAATTTTAACTGAACAGTAGTATCTGCTTTCTGGATATAAACGGGAGAATTATTTGTTTCCAAATAAAATAATAAATTTCTTCAAACACTGTTTGTTTGAGTTTTATTTTACAGAGTATAATTATACATGCGTCATGGATTCTAACCTATTAACTTATGGACCCAGAACACAAGCAAGATATTTTTTATACAATATTTTCTTTGATTAAATAAATACGATTTTGCTGTACATTAAAGAAAAGTATTTATTTTACATTTTATAAATTTTTAAAAATCCCTGAAAAATAAAATAAAATGTAGACAATAGGAACTTTTAATATAAAATTCTTTTGAAAATAATCTAACAATTAAAAAACAACAACACAAAAAAAAAAAGATACATATTTTTTCTTATTTACGAGATTTAAGTTTCAATGTTTAAGATGCCCTATTTCCAAAACCGATTTATTAGTGAATTATCGTTTTTTTACATATGTTCCATCATTAAATTGTCTTTCGAAAAATGTAAAATTTATTTATGTACAAAAAAAAAAAAAAAAAAATCTTGGTACGGGGGATCAACGCGCGAAACATATTGGTGCATATCGCATTAATGCGTTCTGGCCCCTTGCCCTAAAAAACGCTACATGATGCCTTCTGAAAATTCGAACCGTGCTATTTATGAACTTCCTACCTGGGTAAAGAAGAACAATTTCCTCATAAATTCCTACAATAAAATAAATTGAACCCTCATTTTATGTCTGTTTTTGCAATAAATGTTTTATTTTTCTTGCACCCATTATTTTACAAACTAAATATATTTTTTGGAGATATGTTAGCACCATATATATTTATAATATGCCTAGACTACATAAGTAAACATCATTAGATGTTATATAATAATTATTTTTAAAAGGCAAGAAGCAGGCAAATTCTGCACGAATGCAGCATGGAACACACCCTCTATGTGAACTCCGATAAAACAAGTTCATGTGTTTTTAAAATTAAGGAGGCATCTCCACGTTGATGATAAACCCTGGAAATTGGTGTTACATTAACGTAGCTAGGTGTAATATCTTATCTAAAGAAAGCCATGTTAATCAATGCATAGTGAAAGGCATGGTCTTCCATGGACTATCAGTCATATAGAAATCTGATCTCATTGACAAGTTAAAGCAACAATTCTTCACAACCATAGCTGTATCATTGCTACTGTACAACTGCACCACTTGGACACTAACATAGCACCTAGGAATAAGCTACATGGGAACTGCACAAGAATGAGTATGTAATTTCAAAAAGTTGTGGAAGCAACACCCCATGAGAAAGCAGCTGTATGGCCACTTGCCACTATCATCACAAACAATCTGAGTAAAATGCTGGACACTGCTGGAGAATCAAGGACAAACTCATGATGTTTTTGTATGGAAACCAGCAGACAGGCACCCAGTGTGACCGTTGAGCAAAGATGTACATTGACCAACTCTGTGCAGATATTGGATTCTGTGAAGAGACCTCTTGAGAACAATGATTGATAGGGTAGGGTTGGCTAGAGATTGTCATGGATATCCATGATTAAAATCCTACTTACCTTCAATTACAAATTAACTAACCAAAGTGACCCTTCTCTGTTCTTCCTTTGTCATTTGAAAATGTTTACTCCAGTTTAAATAACTTATTTGGACAGTTTGGGAAAACTTTAAATTAGTGAAATAATTTATCATGTGATTTTTCCAAAACATCTAAAACGAGCACAGGGTGACCCAACGGGTCCACGTCTTTTTCTAGTATATATATATTTATATGTGTGAAAAAATTTAATCACTTGTTCAATATATTGTTCCGCTATCAGCTCGTTGCACGTGCAGACCATTTATATATGGTACGTAACCTGTGTGCACTTAAAGAATTTTTTAATGCACCAAAATTTTGTGGATACCTATTATATATATATATATATATATATATTATATATATATATATATATAGAACAAGGATAAAATAAATCGGGAATATTTGTTTTTGTGTTATTCTTTTTTTACCTTTTACATGGCACCAATTCTATTCATAATCTTTCTAGATTACTGCCATTTATATATATATATATATATATTATATATATATATATATATATATATAAACCGCACCGAGACTCGGTGGGTAGAGAAATAATTACGTACTTATACTTGGAGTTCGTGACCGCGACAGCCAATTGTAAAAGCAAAATATGTCTTTTTGATTTTGAGGTATTACTTGATAAGGCGGAACTATAAAATATTTCCCCCCCACCTCTCCTCTCTCCTCTCTCTGTCCTCTCTCCACACACACACACACCACACCAACACACACGTGCGCAGAAACTTTCGCAAAGTGTTTGTACTTTTACTCAGTCTTTGCTAACAATTCTGGGCCGCCTCTTAGACGTTTACTGGCCGCAGTTGACATTGAGAAAAATGATAATTGCATGTAAAGATTATAAAAAAAAGTAAAGTCGACGGGGCGGCCTAAAGTCGGTATCAGCCAGTCAGCGAGGAGTCCTATACCCTTTTCAATTAGGCGCTAGACCAGGAGATTTTTTAGCATCTGAGGTGGAGCGCCACACCTACCATCGATATCAAAATTTCATTTATTTATTTATTTATAAAAAGATTATAAATGAGTTTGAAAATAGCAGTTACTTTTCAATCACACCTGTAGAACTAACTAGAATCCTCCAAAGACAAATAATAAAATTAGAATTCTGTACGAAGATAGACAATCACAATTAAAATGTCAGTTAAATGAAATTAACCGATGAAAAAACATCGAGGTCAAAACTAAAAAGCTGCCCAGCCAAGAAAAAGACTTTAGGAGTGAAAGAATACTATAGGAATCTGCTTGGGAAACTGCCCTTGTATCACAGATAAATCAAGAAATTATGATGACTTAACTAGACATCAAACTAGGGTACTTTGGACTTTTACGCGCAAGAGATAATGTCATTAGAATCACCATTTTACATTATAATAGCATTAGATGTCGGTATACCCTAAGAGAGTTAGGTAGGGTTAGGGTTAGACTTCGGTTAGTTAGGTTCCCCCCTTTTTAGCGTCGGGTATTTCTGTGAAATGCTAAGGATAAGGCGGAACTTAAAATCTCTTCTCTCTCCCTCTCTCTCTCCCTTCTCTCAGCAACCACACAATCACGCATAAAATACACACGCATACCCCCCCCTCTCTCTCCTCTCTCTCACACCACAACACACACACTTACATGCGCATAAATTGCGTAGAAATGTTTCTATTAAGTCATATCGAGATAACAGTCTTTTACTCAGGTACTTTTTGTTACAATTCTGGCGCCATCTTAGACGTTTAACTATCGCGTGAATCGAGGAAAATCTAATTGCATGTAAACAATTATAAATAGTTAAATAAGGAGTTAACTTTTCAATCATCTTGTAGAACGAACTAAAACATACAAAAAAGAACAACTAGAATACCTCCAAGAACAAATAAATAAAATTAGAAATTCTGATGAGATAGACAAAACCAATTACGCATGTCAGTAAATGAAATTAACCGTATGAAAACACATGAGATCAAAACTAAAAGCTGCCAGCTAAAGACAAAAGACTCAGGAGTGGAAAGAATACTATAGGAATCTTGCTTGGAAATCTCCCTGTTATAGCAAATCCAAAGAAATTATGAATGACTAATAACAGACATCAAACTAGGATACTTTTACAGAGAATGTGTTACAATTCTGGTCGTTATTTTAGGTTGTTAGTTCCGCTGTTAGTAATCCAAGTTGGTATTGAGTGTTGTTTCAATGGATATTCCTTTGTGTTTTACGTTCACTATCGCTTTCCACGTTTACAAACCTGTCCAATCAGAGCCAAAGAATAAATGAGAGGTGGCACAGCAAATTGCAAAGAACAACAAGACATAATATATATTTCCCATAACCTAATTTTAATTCACAAATATTATAGCCGGAGGAGTATGAGACGGAACGCCGACCAGGCTAGGATTTAATTAATGTTCATTAGGCGGACATTTCTTCATATGCAATTAACAATTTTTCACAACGGAAGAAGTTTATACTTATCTTTTACGGTGTTGGTTCATCTTCTGTTATTTTTCTTCATCGGGTTATTTCTCTTGGTAGTGTAACTTTTCTTCGTGGGAATGATTTTCTCCCCTCCCCACGAGAGGGAAATCCTATGTCCCTTGCCGACCGGCTCCGAGTGGCCACTGAAACTATCTAGGGATTCTCTTCCTTCCCCAATCGTGGACGTCCACCTGTCTCTCGTAAGCTTGGCGTACGTGAGGAAGGCACAAGTGTGTAGTATCAGTTGTTTTGTGGGTCATTTTCGGAACTCCCTCTCCACTCTGCGTCAAGGTCCTAAGAACATTCTAAAGTTTCCAATTCGTTGACAAATATTATACGAACACTTGTGGAATAACGTTTGATGTATTCCTTGAAATCTTCGGTAGAAAGGTGTAGTCCTGGAGTAGTCTCCTGGCTGTAGTGCTTCTCTGGTATCAAATCCAGTAGCGACTGATTTCAGGTTCAACCAATAGCCCCAAATGCATTCTATGTTCGTTTCTCGTTGGTGTCCACCCGCCCGATTGTGTCCTTGGCTGTATGATTTCGGAAATCTACAAAATAAGTGGCAATATATACGTACATCTTATACTCGATAACCGCTGAGTTTACCAATCCTGGACGTTTGGTAATTGCATTTCACTTAGCGCTAATACCCTTGGGAAAGGTATGAATCTTACTCTCCCTCACCTATGGTAAATAGTAGGGCAGACTGGTCTCTTTAAACTTGGTAGGCAAACCGTCTAGGAGAAGGAAAATCTGAATTCAAGCCCCGAAAAACCCGCTTAAGAAATTGACCTACTGTGTGTCTGCATCCTGCTCGTGCGGAGGGGTTTGTAAATATATCATATATACCTCGAATAATGCCACACATTTGACAAAGATTTCAGATTGGAACTAATGCACATTAGCACGCAGAGATAATATCATTAAAATTCACATTTTACGGATAAATAGCATAGATATCAGAAACTCCCGATGTATAGAATTATAAGTTAGGGTTACGGTTAGGGTTTGGTTTTTTAATGTTCAAAGTTTCGAGTATTCCATGAATGTATGCTTTTTATACGTAAACAGTAAGTAAAGTCGCCGGGCGGCCTAAGTCGGTAAATCAGCAACAGCGAGGGAGTCTATCCCTTTTCAACTAGAGCTTAGACAAGGAGATGTTTTGTCATTGAGGTGGAGCACCACACCTACCATCAGTCCTTACTTTACCGCACTATCCCTGTGCTCCTCATCCGCTGAGTGGGCGAGGCCGGTATCGAACTAGGAACGTAATCTAATCATATTTCCTGCGGCGCTATTCTGCATTAGTAACTAAAATGTTGGTACAGTATATAATTTTCTTAAATCGATATAGATAAAAAAGTTTTTGAACTTTGCCTTTTTAAGTGAATGAAATCCAGGATGTTCTGATGGTGGATATAATTTAGAATTATGAAGTGGTTTGTCTTATCTTTGTAAATGGTAACCAGAGGGAATAAAAGTTAATAACTTACTAACTTAAGAGAATAAAGTAATTAATACATTTAACAGATAGAGTCCTGGGATCGCACTTTATCTCGATAATTATATTTACTTAGAAGACAGAAGGATTCATTTTTCTCTCTCTCTGCCTTAAAGCGCCTGAAAAAATTTCGTCGCAGGAAATTATCATTAGTATTGAAGAAAATGCTTTTGTATCTGTATCATTATTACTAATTAGTATATAATATATATATTATATAATTATATATATATATGTGTGGTGTGTGTGTGTGTGTGTGTGGAATGGATTGGAAGGTGAGAGCGAACGCCAAACAATTAAATTCGATTTAATATTTCGTCTGGATTTTTTTTTGCGGTGGGGAGAACCAACGGAGTCTTTTTCTATCTATCTATCTATCTATCTATCTATCTATCTATCTCAGATGTTCAATCTATCTATTATCTATCTCAGACTGTTCATACATCTATCTATCTATCTATCTATCTATCTATCTATCTATCTATCTCAGAATGTTCATATTATCTATCTATCCTCAGACTGTTCATATCTATCTATCTATCTATCTATCTATCTATCTATCTATCTATCTATCTCAGGACGTTTACATATCTATCTATCATCTATCTATCCTATCTATCTATCTATCTCAGGACTGTTTCTATCTCAGATCTATTCTATTGCATCAGACTGTCCAGTTCATATCTATCTATCATCATCTATCTATCTATCTCAGATGTTCATATTATCCTATCTATCTTCTATCTATCTATCTATCTATCTATCTATCTCAGACTGTTTCATATCTATCATTCATCTATCTCAGGACTGTCATATCTATCTTTCTATCTAATCTATCTATCTATCTATCTATCTAACTATATATATTATATAACTATATATATATATATATAATATATATATATATATCAGGACTGTTAATATCTATTTGATGTATCTATTATCCCAGTCTTTTATTCTACAACTCTATCCATCTTAGTCCTTTTTATTACAACAACCTATCTATCTTTCTATCTAATCTATTAGGTGATAGTATCATTTAAGTACAAAATAGAAAAAGCGCGATGCTATCTACCACAACACACACACCACACACCCACACATTATTATATATATATATATATAATAATATTAATATAAACACGGTGGTGGTGGAAAGATTTGATATCGTGGTAGTAATTCAGCAGCAAAGATAAAGCCATATATCGATTATTGATTTTTAGAGATATTTGTCCTGATAGGCGGAAACCTATATAATATATTATACATATATATATATATATATATATATATATATATTAATATTGGCCTGGATATGACACTAGACTGCATCTCATGGTGAGGTTTCAGTAGAACAGGTTTGTTCTTACCTCTAGAGCATTTCATTTAAGAAGAACCAACTTTTTAATCTTCAAATTCAGAATGTGGAGTGTTTGTCTCGAAAATCATGCTTTTTGAATTCTTTGCCCCCCTCCCCCCTTTTTAAATCTTGGCTGAAACACCGTTCACTTTTTCAAAGAAGAAAACCTTACAAATCGTAACTCCAGCAGCCAACATTGTATTAATAACCCGCAAGTTTCATTTACCAATAAACAAAGAAATCAAACCTGCTAGAAAATCAAGCTTTTGAATTCATTCTTTTTCTCTGAATTTTGTAATGAGGCTTGATATTTGGATTTATTTTTTAGATGAGGCTTGATATTTGATTATTTGGATTATTCGACTATTGTCCTCACCTTTATTGTTACTACTCATTTCTCTGATTTTTTTTAGATGAGGCTTTGATAATAGTATTATTTGGATTATTCGACTTCATCTTTTTGTTATCTACCTATTTCTCTGATATTTTTGAGATGGGCTTTGATAATTGCATTATTTTGGATTATTCAGACTATTGTCTATCTTTATTTCTACACTATTCTCTGAATTTTTTGAGATGAGGCTTGGATAATTTGGATTATTTGGATTATTCGGAACTATTGTCTCATCTTTAATGTTATCTACACTATTTCTTCTGATTTTTGAGAGGAGGCTTGATAATTTGGATTATTTGGGTTAATCGGACTCATTTATGTTATCTACACTATTCTCTCTGAAATTTTTGAGATGAGGCTTGATAATTTTGGATTATTGATTATTCGGATTATTGTCCTCATCTTTATTGTTATCTACACTATTTCTCTGAATTTTTTTCAGATGAGGCTGAATAATGGTTTATTATGGATTATTTCAGACTATTGGTCCTCATCTTTTATTGTTATCTTACACATTTCTCTTAATTTTTTAGACGAAGGTTTGATAATTAGTATTATTGGACCTATTGTCCACATCTTTATTGTTATCTGACAGCGTTTCAAATCGATATTGCCCCCGCTTTTATCAGATATTTCACATGTCGAACTCGAGAGCCATCTGAACTCGGGAACCTTTTTTCGAACTCGGGGGCCTTCTTATTCGCTAATTGGGGACAATGAGGACAATAGTCCGAATATCCAAATTTAACCCTTCTTTGTTTCTATTAGGTTTGAATTTCGATAATCGTTTTCAGGTTAAAACTATAAAACCGTAGCCTCAAAATGGGAGCTATTTTTGAATATTGCAATAAATATAATAAAGAAAAGTATTTCAATTAGGAAGGTATAAGCTCCTCATTTCTTTCAGCTATGAGTTAAATAGTACCACTTTGTTCTTCTAAAGGATTGTACTTAGTATTAAATAAACCCACGAAGGTATTATGCCATGAACAAAGAAATCAAACCTTACATATTCCAAGTGAGATTTATGTGCTTGCTTGAAAATCAGCTTTTGAATTTCTATGTTGTTTTATCTAGGCTTGAACACCGATCACCTTTGTCAAGATGAAATCCGTAACATTCTAGCTCTCAAACAAAGAGAGTATTTTGAATATTGCAATAAATATAATTAGATAATAAAAGTATTTCAATTAGGAAATATATAAACTCCTCATCCCCCAATCTATGGTTAATAGTACCACTATTGTTCTCTACAAGGATGGCTTTGGTATAAATAACCCACGAAGGTTGATATGCCATAAACAAAGAAATCTTATTATCTTACAAATAAGATGTAGTGCTTGCTTCGAAAATCAGCTTTTGGTTTTCCTTTCTTGTTTAATCTAGGCCTTGAACACCGATCACCGTTTTCAAGATAAAAAAACATAACAATCGTAGCTCCAATTGGTATCGCCCGTCGACTGGGGCGTTAGAATGCAACGACTGCACTCTGCAGAGTAGTAAGACTCCCCCATGGGGCCACTGTTGGGCCGTGGGTGGCCGACCCGTGATGCTTAAGGATAGAACCCAGGTGGATGAGCCAGTCCATGACATCAATACTCCACTTTGGCCCTATCTCGGGCTAGACGGGCAGTCTTGGAGAGGCCCTCCGATCAATGCCCTAGCACCTATATGATTTTTTTTTTTTTTCCCAAACCCTATTGCCCTTATTGCCAACCCCAACCCGTTATTATCATATGAGTGTTAGAGGCGCGTGACTGAGGTCTACTTGTTCATGGGGAATGACGTTAAAACTCTATCTTTTCTACTTCAAGAAATAATCAAAATCTATGCCACATATAATTCACTAAAACTGCGGAATTAAAGGCGTCTAAAATGGCGACTTAGAATCATAATCATAGATGACATATTGCATAGGTTATTTAAGGTGTGGGATGCCGTTTGAAAATGAATAATTGTTATAGGTGTATAACTATGGACGATAAATAGATGCGCCGACGGCTACTTAAGTAATAGGAACAATTGTGGCTTGAGAGAAGCAAATGCGAGTCAGGCTTGCGGTACTATATTGTACGGACGACAATCTCCCCTTTCTTTGTTGTAAAGTTCTTACTTTTTGTTAAATACATTTTTACCATTGTTACCGTTCGTGGTTTGTCTTATTTTGACCCCTTAAAACCCCCACAACAATAATCAAATGATATAATTGTGTACACCCGTCACACACACACACCATTCGGCGTTCCCATCGTGGTGTGAAATGTAAGCAAGAATAGTTTATCGCATATCTATGAATTAATGAATAGAAAGTTCGATCCTTGCTGAAACCTTGTGTCGTATCCTAATTTATTAATTCACAACGTATTAATTATCATATGGGTGCTAGAAGGCGGTGACTGGGGTCTACATGTCATGGGAATGACGTTCAACTCTATCTAATGGTGAGGTTCCAGTTTTGGAGGTTGTGGAATGTGGAGCCCCTTTCATCACCATTGCTCCCTGGTCCACTCTGACCCGGAGTGGTAGTACTGTTGGTCCCATCTATGGGTTAATAGAAAAAATGTTTAATAAAAAATTGTTAATCCATTAAGAATTAATTTATTTCAACTTTTCGGCATTAAATAACCCACGAGGTTGTATGCCGTAAAACAAACAAACCAAACGCAATCCAATTGGTATTTAATAACCCAGAATGCTGATATTCCATTAAACAACAGAAACCTTATATATTCCAAGTGGGAATTAATAATCTGCCTAGAAAATCAGCTTTTAATTCCTTTCTTTGTTCTATCTGGGCTTGAACACGCGTCCCCACTTATCATGGTACAAACACAACACATCGTAGCTCGCAACATGGGAGGTATTTTTGAATATTGCATAAATTAATAACAAAGAACAAATATTTTAAATTGAGTGGGATCCCATTTTTATCTAATTCTTTTAATCTCCGCTGAACTCATTTGACCTCATTTGACCTCATTGACCTTGACTTCTGAAAAAATGCATTGACAATTCGAACCATTTCAATCTTCCTTTTAATCGATCATTCAGATTTTAAATACAAAGAAAAAAAAAAAAACAGGAATATAATTGTGAATGTGATTTCGATTCGTTATTGAATATCCATTAACAATGGAATTGAATAAAAGCAATCCTAAGCAATACATTTCATTGCGGCTTCGATTATATTCTCTTGTGTCGTGTTTAAATATGTTTAGTAACAAAGATCAGCCGTGGTCTAATGTTTTTAGAGTCCGTTAAGGAAATGGAACTCTGTCGATGCCGAGTTCAATTCCTGAGACGAATGATGGTTTAATGATTTCACATGACGCCTACTATCAGGACGTGAAATAACTCATGTAGCTGTAATAAAATATACTTTATTTAGAACACTTATATGCTCTTTTATATTACTATCAGCATAATATATAATCACTCCGGGTGCAAGAGTAATTTAAAGTTTATTGATATAATAAAATATATTATAATATTTTAAAGAATTAGAAAGGTAGCTAGCAATGAAAAACTACTAAGAATGCAATTAAAAAGATCGAAAACCAACTAGGGTTAAAATTCGGGGAGAAAATACCAGTAAGAAATCCTAGTTAACTTGTTGAATGCTACATCTCACTTCATCATTTCCAGGTAACATCCCTGCTACAATTATGTGTAAATTTTCTTCACATATATTATACTATTTAGTTAAATAGGATAGTAAAGGATAATATTACAGTTATTTCTTCTCGTAAATAAATTTCTTTAAGATTTATCACGAGATTGTGTGTTTATATTTCTTAAGATAAACCAAACAATAGAAATCAATAATACAACCACATATTATTAAAATAAAATTTTAAGATATCAATAGCAATTAGCCTTCTCGTTCAAACTGTAAACCGCTATTTTGTTGTATATATTAAATAAATTGGCAATGTTATTAGTAGTAGATATGGTCAACAGTATTAATAATTGTAAAGCAATTTTATTAATAGACTGAAGGTTTAAAGAAGAAATAATGGAGAATTTGACGTAAAGTAATTAAGGATTGTGACTTGAGTAGTAATATAGTTTTCGGTTTACGATAGAAAACACACAATCTCCATTATAATAAGATTTAAATAATGTGAGCGTTTGGTATAATAGTTTTATAGTCCGTGGAAATGGACAAGATTAAACTGACACTACACTTTCTACTTCAGAAAGGATCATTCTTCACAAGGGATCCCCATGTAAACTTCACCCAGACGCTAAAATGGCCAGACAAACCGAACAGCAGAAATATGAATTGGATATTTCGAATTCTTGTTGATTCTTATTACAATGGAATTGAAAAAGCACCTGACAATAATTATGCTTAGTTAATCTCTGTGTTAAATATCTTATTAATATAGAGATTGGTGTGTTTTTCTGTCTGTAACCCGAAACAATATACTATTCAAGTCACAATTCCATCATTATTTACAAATTTTACAGGATTTTATTTCTATTAAACCTCATTATCATAAAATTGTTTTTTAAACATGTTAATACTGTTTGACAAAATCTACATATAATAACATGCATTGTATTTAATATATACTACAAAAATAGCAGCTTAAAGTGTGAATGGGAAGGCTATTTGGCATATTGATATAANAGAGAGAGATGATTCACTAATTTAAGATAGATAAATTACAAAAATCAAGGAGTTAGTCAGCAATGTATTCTTTTAGTTTGTTTTAGTTAAACGATGGGAGGAGTCAACGTTTGCTCATTTGAATAAGATCCCATCACATTTAAATATATAACTACTTTTTTTTTACCCAACATGAAATATTTTAAAGTAAGTTTGATAACCCTGTTAAATTTGACTCTATAAATTAATAATTAAAGTATTTTAAAAATCTATTTTAAAGCCTGATTTACGCCAATTTATCAAAAAAAAAAAATTCTCTTTAGCCTGGAGAAATGAAAGGGGGTGAATCTACGTACGTAGGTAATGACGTGGGGCGTCACTGCTGATATTTTCAGAATCTTACAGACACTCTCACTAACTGACAAATACAGAGTAGGAGGAGAGTACCTTTACTGACATAGCGAGATGGCAAGAGCAACAAGTTAATCTCCAAGACAGGGATTGGTCGGTCGTTTGACTTAATTGCTAATTACGCCTAATTAAACCAATTAAACTGAATTTTTTTTCATACACTTTTGTAGTGCTAACACCAAGGATATCTAAGTATAAATATTGTGTCAAACATAACATAAATAGAAAAAAAATCCTTTAGCTGGAGAAGGTTGATAAACTCAGCTTTAGTATAATAATATATAATATTATATATATATATATATATATATATATTATATATATATATATGGGAGTAAATACGGAAATAAACCCGACAATTTAAGAACTTGAAAAATGAACTTTTCCAAAAATAGAATTAATTTATTTATCGACGTTTAAACGTTTCGGTTTATTTAAACCTTCACCAGGATAGATTATGGGGTGAAGAAATTTATGGATATTTTTGTAGATGACGTTTAAGCGTCGATAATAAATTCATCTTATGTTTGGAACACTTCGTTTTTCAAATTTCTTAATATATATATATATATATATATATATATATATATATATATATATATAATAAAACAAGGAGATACCTTACATGTATATATATTCATGATATATGTGACTACGTATTTGAACATCATTAGATCCTATAAAAAGTAAAAGGTTTCACAATAAAAAAAATAACAGGCGATATTTGGCGCAGACTTATCCAGATGCTGACTACACATATGATCTGATACTTCTTGCCAATACGCCAGCACAGGCCGAATCCCTGCTGGAGAAGGCAGTACAGAACATTGGCTTCCATGTGAAAATTGTTTGTTTTGTTTTACGGCATACCAACCTCGGTGGGTTATTTAATGCCGATAAAGTTTTGAAATAAATCAATTCTTAATGGATAATACAATTTTTTATAAATATACTTTTCTATTTAACCCATAGATGGGACCCTAACAAGTACTACCACTCCGGGTCAGAGTGGACCAGGGAGCAATGGTGATGAAGAGGTGCTCCACATTCCCCAACCCTCCAAAACTGGAACCTCACCATCAGATAGAGTTGAACGTCATTCCCATGACATGTAGACCCTCAGTCACGCCTTCTAGCACCCATGTGATAAAAAGGGATTGGGGCTTGCCATAAGAGCAATAGGGTTGGGAAAATCATATAGGTGCTAGGGTTTGACGTGACCAAGCCGATTGATCGGGCCAAGATAGGGCCAAAGTGGAGTATTGCAAGTCATGGACTGCTCATCCACCTGGGTTCTATCCTAAAGCATCACGGGTCGCCACCACTGCCAACATGTACTTATCTATCTACGTATTTATCTATCTATCTGCTATTAACTATCTATCTTTTTTATCTATGAAAATCTGCCCATGCCCATCTATCTGTTTATCTATCTATCTATCTATGTCCATCTGTTCATGTCCATCTATCTATCCTTCGAGGCAGCATCTCCCCATTTGCACTAAGATTACATTGGTTGGTTGGATTTAACAATTATAACAGAAATATGCCGATTTTTCAATGAACCATATTCAATTTCGATTGTAAATCTCAGCTGTGAAAATTAATGGTTGGTATATTGCCTCGAAAATGGCGATCTACAAAGAGATAGACAATAGAAAAAGAATTATATTAAACAATCTTCAATTCAATTTACAGGAAAAATGCTAAAAAAAATAAAGAATCAAATTAAGATAGACCAAAAACGTTGCTTTCTATCCAGAAATCAACCCTTTCAATTAATAGAATTGATGATTCAAAAATATCTATGCTGTTTTGTAATTAATATTCTCTTTGATGTCAGTCACGTGATCAGAACAGGAATAAGAAAAAAAAAATAAAGATAAAGAAATAAAAATGAAATTGAAATAAAGAAATAGAAAAATATAATGATATATTAAAAGCCTTCAGAGATTAGGATTAATGTCAAAAAAAGGAGTTTGATTACTGTAATCTGTTGTAAGACTTGAAGTGCATTTCGGGATTGCACGAAATAGCTAAGCTATAATCTCAGATCCAACAAGGATCATCTTGTGCATATGACACACAAGACAGAAAAGGGTCTTGAAATAATTGGAATCTAAAAATATTCGAATATGAAATTCAAATGTGACATAAACATTACACTCCAAAAATGACTTAATGCACACACACACACACACACACACACACACATATAATATATATAATATATATATATATATATATATATATATATATATATATATAGTTGAATGATTTTACAAATAAAAGTTTTAGCTTTTATTCATTTATTTGGGAACGATATTACTACCAATGGTAAAAAGCATTCATCAGGTAACCGAAATGTTTTTGTTTTTTTTGTTTTTGTTTTTTGTTTTTTTTAATGACAGAAATGGTGTAAATGGTCGAATGTGTGCGTTTTTTTAACTGTATTCTCGTGTTGCATGTTTTCGTGTTTGCGTGTTTACATGATGTGGAATGTTCTTTTTTGTTTGTACGTGTGCGTATTTTTGTTGTGCGTATGTGTATGATGTCATATATATATATATATATATATATATATATATATATATATATATATATACCATTTTATTTTCAATCCCCAAATTCCCGGTAGACCATACTAATTACACTATACTTTTTATGTACTCTAGTATCTTCATTTTTTTGTTGTGAACACAATGCTTTGTCTGCTTCATTCGCTAGACCTCTTCAGGTGCATGTGGTATATGATGAATAGTTTTAAATCTTATTATAATGGAGTTTCAGTATCTGTCTGTCTATAACCGAAACTACATCACTGCTTATGTCACATTTGTTGTGAACACAATGCTTTGTCTGCTTCATTCGCTAGCCTCTTCAGGTGTATGTGGTATATGATGAATAGTTTTAAATCTTATTATAATGGAGTTTCAGTATCTGTCTGTCTATAACCGAAACTACATCACTGCTTATGTCACATTTGTTGTGAACACAATGCTTTGTCTGCTTCATTCGCTAGCCCTCTTCAGGTGTATGTGGTATATGATGAATAGTTTTAAATCTTATTATAATGGAGTTTCAGTATCTGTCTGTCTATAACCGAAACTACATCACTGCTTATGTCACATTTGTTGTGAACACAATGCTTTGTCTGCTTCATTCGCTAGCCCTCTTCAGGTGTATGTGGTATATGATGAATAGTTTTAAATCTTATTATAATGAGTTTCAGTATCTGTCTGTCTATAACCGAAACTACATCACTGCTTATGTCACAATGTCATCAGGAATTGCGTAAGTTCATCAATAAGTATTTAATTTATAGTCAAAAGCATTAACACAGAATAATAAATCTTATTTAATAATGATGTCTCTGATAATTTGCCTCAAAACTGCCCATGTATTAGTGTATCTTAAATCCTGCAATGTGTTCTACATATTAATAAGAAATATAATAATAATGGATTTAATATCCCGTAACCAAAATTTCATGCGTACTTGCAATCATCAGACGGTCAAAATGTTAAGATTTAAAAAAAAAAAAAGTGGCTTGTTTGGCGTTTTTTTTTTTTTTTTGTTTTTTTTAAACCTTGACATTTTGACCGTCTGATGATTGCAAGTATGCATGAAATTTTAGTTACGGGATATTAAATCCATTATATTTAATATTTTATTCTAAATCTGCTCTACTATTTTAGCATTGAGCACCTTCATATGCTTATACATTTCACATTTATTCTCCATTCATTCTATATTATATATGCATATACATATATGTATATATACATTGTTTCTCTGAAATTCTGGTCAGGGGCAGCACTAACATAGAATAATAATTAACACAGCTTAACGCCTCTACCCCAGCTATGGTTAGCGGAACGAGAACAGTATAACACCCGTGGATTGAATAAAGGATTAGGTTCAAAATTCCGTGATGGCTCCCGATTACGACAAGAAGGTTCCCGAGTTCGGAAAGAAGGTTCCCGATTTCAAGAAGGCTCCCGAAACCGACAAGAAATACCTAAAGAAAGCCGGAGGAAACATCGACCGAAACGTTGTACATATAACAATAAAGATGAGGAAATTAGTCCGAATAATTCTTAATCATACTAATAATATATATATATATATAATATATATATATATATATATAATATTTACCAAACCCCCACCCCCGCACAAGTAGGATGTGATAAAAGGTCGATTTCTTAAACAGAGTCTAACAGGTTTAAATTCCAAGTTTTCCTTCTCCTAGACTGGTTACCTAACCAAAGTTAAAGAATTCCCAGACACACATCGTATCCAGGGTATGACGTTTAACTGCATCTAGTGGTGAGAAAGAAAAAACGGAAAAATAAAGAAATGAAAAAGGAGGGAAAAGGAAGAAAGAAAGAAAGAAAGAAAGAAAGAAAGAAAGAAAGAAAGAAAGGATTTTAAAAAGGGACCAAGCTAATAAGAAAGAAAGAAAGAAAGAAAGAAAGAACCAAGAAACAAACAACAAACAAAACAAACAAAGAAAGAAAGAACCAAGAAAGAAAGAAAGAAAGAAAGAAAGAACCAAGAAAGAAACAAACAAACAAACAAGAGAAAGAAGAAGAAAGAAAGAAGAAAGAACCAAGAAAGAAAGAAGAAAGAAGAAAGAAAGAATCAAGAAAGAAACAAACAAACAAAGAATGAAAGAAAGAAGAAAGAAAGAAAGAAAGAAAGAAAGAAAGAACCAAGAAAGAAAGAAAGAAAGAAAGAAGAACCAAGAAAGAACAAACAAACAAAGAATGAAAGAAAAGAAGAAAGAAAGAAGAAAGAAAGAAAGAAAGAAGAAAGAAAAGAAAGAAAGAACCAGAAAGAACAAACAAACAAGAAAGAAAGAAAGAAAGAAAGAAAGAAAGAAGAACCAAAACAAACAAACAAACAAACAAACAAACAAAAAAGAATGAAAGAAAGAAAGAAAGAAAGAAAGAAAGAAAGAAAGAAAGAAAACCAAGAAAAAAGAAGAAAGAAAGAACCAAGAAAGAAACCAAGAAAGAAACAAACAAACAAAGAATGAAAGAAAAAGAAAGAAAGAAAGAAAGAAAGAACCAAGAAAAGAAAGAAACAAACAAGAATGAAAGAAAGAAAGAAAGAAAGAACCAAGAAAGAAAGAAAGAAAGAACAAGAAACAAACAAACAAACAAACAAAGAATGAATGAAAGAAAGAAAAATGAAAGAAAGGAAGAAAGAAAGAACCAAGAAAGAAAGAAAGAAAGAAAGAAAGAACCAAGAAAGAAACAAACAAACAAACAAACAAACAAAGAATGAATGAAAGAAAGAAAAATGAAAGAAAGGAAGAAAGAAAGAAAAGACAAATAAAGAACGAAATAAAGAAACAAACAAACAAAAAAGAAAGAAAGAATCAAAGAAAGATTTAAAAAGGTGAACAAGCTAACAAGAAAGAAAGAAAGACACAAACAAACAAACAAACAAAAACTAAAAGAGAAAGAAAAGAGCAATTCAAGATGTATCATCGGCTTTATTACGCTTTCTGAATTATGGAAGAAAATATTTTCCTTGCAAGAAATCTAAATAAATTCTACTTTGCTGTAATACTTTTGTCCCCTTAGATACAGAATTATTTATTAGCTGTCTATGTTTTTGTGGAAGGTAGAAACAAGAACCCTGATTTTTGGTACTTTAGGGCTTAAAATTAGCAATCCACCCCGCCCCTAAAATGTGCGATTTGACTATGTGTAAGGAAGATATGGTTATCATCTCTAAAACGCCTTAAAATCAACTCGTTTACTCAAATATTATATATATATATATATATATATATATATATATATATATATGATAAGTTGTAAACACGGTTTGTTTGGAATGGCTTTTTGTCGATAATTTTTGGGAGAATAAGTGCTTAATTGGAGTCGTACCTAATTTTGAAAATTATTCCCGCCTAATTCATTATTAATTCATTATTAATTCATTATTAATTAATTAATTTTCAGAATTAGGTACGACTCCAATTAAGCACTTATTCTCCCAAAAATTATCGGCAAAAAGCCATTCCAAAACAAACCGTGTTTACAACTTATCATATCGTCGTGTAATAAAAGTCACTAGAAGAGGAATATTAACCTACTCTAAACAAATCGTAAAATCTAAGAAGTCCGTTTAGTGTAGTGGTTATGGGATCGGCCTGTCAGCTTGGCAGTCCGGTTTCAAATCACGCACAGGGCGGTCTTCCGATCTATAGCTCTGCTGATGAGGCCTAATAGGCCGAAATGTACATACAGAGATTGATTTTTCTCGATTTGTTTAGCCATACATTTAATAGGTATTCCCGCCTAATTCATTATTAATTAATTAATTTTCAAAATTAGGTACGACTCCAATTAAGCACATATATATATATATATATATATATATATATATATATATATATATAATATGGCATCCGTCCGTCTACTAAAGATGATGGCGTAGTGTCAATTTTTTTAAATCTGCAACTGATTGAGTGGCTGAACATACCAATTTTTGAATGGCAATCTCTGGTGCAGTGACTGCAAACAGAGTGATGCTTGCTGGAGTTGCTGTTGTCTCTCCTTCCTTTTGGCTCTCTTTTTCCGTGGCGGCTTCTTTCCTCTTCAGGCGTGGTCGGATATATATATATATATATATATATATATATATATATATGTGTGTGTGTGTGTGTGTGTGTGTGTGTGTGTGCTTATATATATATATATATATATATATATATATATATATATATATATGGTATTTGTGGAAAAAGTGACTTACCGGTGAAAATGGTCACAGTGGTTAGTTGATTCAAGTTTCACAATGATAAGGCAGCGATATAACAAATATAAAGTGCTCAATACGTTAGTAGAGTAAATTTATTATCATAAAGGTATACGGTAATAACCTACTCGAGTTTCACCATAAGGATCATCAAGGTTAAATCCACAGGATTATCAAGATATTGATTAATTCCAGTCGATTTTACCCTGAAGATCCTTGTGGTGAAAGTCGAGTAGGTTATTACCGTGTACCTTTATGATAATGTATATGTGTGTGTTTTGTGTGTGTGTGTGTGTGTGTGTGTGTGTGTGCGTGTATGTGTGCGTGTGTGTGTGTGTGTGTGTGTGTGTAAAATGTAAATAAATTTGACGATATGTAAGTATAATGATATGAAGAAAACAATTATTCACACGGATATATTTATGTATTTATTCATACCTTCATGAATAAATAGATTCTCTGAATATTTGCGTTTTTATATTTCTACACACATACACACACACTCACACACACGCACATATTCACATACTCCTTCACTCGTGCACACATACACACCACCCCACGCATACTTACTATGCATACTTATGTTCATATGATCCTCCTATGAGGTTACATGTGTATATGTATTTATGTGTATATGTACTCATGTACGTATATATTCATGTTTTTATTCATGTATATGTAGCTTTACGTGTTTATGTGTATATGTTAGGGACTGGCAAAATGAGCCTAAAATTCGTTTTTGACAAAATGACTTTAGCCCCCCTACGGAAAATAATTTACCAAAAATCAGGAAATTATCGGATTTTAATGAAATTTTGAGTGTTTATTTATCAATGAATGATCTTTATAATGCATTATTTATTTTATTTCAAAACTTTCTCATTTTTTTTCAGGTCACTTAATTTTGACCCCCTTATGTTGGGAGCGTAAAATGTTTGGCAAGTTGATCATTTTCGATACTAATTACAGTATAAATAATGAGATAAAAGACCAAAGTTATGAATAGAAACAAAAAAAATTTTTACGGTTGCGCTTTTATGAGAAAATAAGTACCGAAAATCGAAAAATAAAATGTAAAAAAATAATAAATAATTTATTTTTTGGAGATTTCTTTTTTACTCATTTCGATAATTATTTAATTGGCTATTATTTTATAAAAGAAAAAATTATACATCGATGTTTTTTCTGGTTAAAAAGGGGAGGGGGTACATTTTCAATCGATTTTTGGCTTCAAAACTTATTACTTTTGGCACCTAAAATAAGGTTTGCATTAAGTAGATATTTATTTTTAGAATCTAAAAATGTAACATTTTAAACTTAACATCAGGATTTTCATATTTTAAATGAATTTTATATATTAATTTTTCATAGCAAAAATACTAAATTAAAGTTCACGTATATGCTTTGCCGTCTATGTATGTATCTGTGTCTTTATGTTTATATTGATGCTTGCGCATATATATGTACGTGTGTGTGTGTCTGTGTGTGTGTTTACATACTTATATATACTTTTATCCTTCCTCTCCCACCCCCAACTAACCTATCCTCTCCTGTTGACCTCACTTGCCGACCAATTTGGGCCAATACCCACTCACTAATTAACTAGTTTGATTTTGATTTTATGGTCATCTAACCACCCCCCTTTTATTACTCTCATTTACTATTTCCTTTCACTGAAATCTCTTTCCAAGAAATGGCTACTTCCCCTCCCCTATCTAGTATCCTCACCATTCATTTTTTTCTACACACTCCTTTCCCTTCTATCTCTTACCTTATCTCCCCAAAGATGTCTCCTATAACCAATCAAATTATTTCCCTCACCACAAAACTTACCCACCCACCTACTCCCCCTTCTATAAAACACTTGTATGATCCTAATGATTCAATAAAGGCTCAAGGAAGCGGAACTTAACGTTCCAGCGAAATATACTACACATTTTTGTCTGATTTTTGTTCTTTCATTCTTTATTTTACATAAATATATATATGAGAAGTAAATACAAAAGTGATGTGTTTATGATATGGCATTTTTTTAGCCGACAATTTTTTGGAGAATATGTACTTAATTGAAGTCGTACCTAATTTTGAAAGTTAATTAATTAATAATTAATTGATTAGGCGGGCATACCTTGTTTAGCCTTACATTTAAATAGGTATGCCCGCCTAATTAATTAATTATTAATTAATTAACTTTAACATAAAATTAGGTACGACTTCAATTAAGCACATATTATCCCAATATATATATATATATATATATATATATATATATATATATCCAATTCATTGAAATGGAATATTCCTTTTTATTGAGAATACCTTTCATATTTCTCGAATTTGTTTAAATTTTCACAGTTTACTGCAAATAGCATATCAATTCGAGATATGAAAATAATCTGGTACTATTTCATTGACAAACTAGGTTTTCTTTGAAAAGAGATTTTTCTTTTATATTTGGAGATTGTTATATCTATTAACAAAAAGACTAAAAGAACTGTTTTTAACCAAGACAAAAGTATATATTAATGAAAAGACTTTTAAATTTGGAGATTGTTATATCTAGTAACAAAAAGACTAAAAGAACTGTTTTTACCCAATGTTACATAATCTATGCGGTTGCGGTTTCATATCACGTGCGGGACTTTCCATAGAAATAGTACAGAAAGCCCGCGAAATACGTGAAGTCACGTGGGACCCGGTTGTGTCCTCAGTTTTCAGTTGGACGTCAGGCTGTGAATATGTCCTGCCTTAACTGGAACTCACTCTGCATACGCTCGCTATGTTAGTCAGCTAGTTAGTTATATGAAATGTTAGTTAAGTAAATAATAGTTTAAGAAAAATAACACGGTCTTGTGATTAATGGGTGTCTTGGTAACAAGACTGATTGGAAGAAGAAATGAGTTAAGTGCGACCGATCACCAAGACGAAGTCCCCCAAGAAGAAGAACCTAAGATAGAAGATGAAGAGAAGAAGAAGTAAGAAGTAAGTAATGAGAAGGGTATACAACACCCAAGACAAAAGTATATATTAATGAAAAGATTTTTAAATAACTGTACTTTCATTTTGTTGTGATTGCAAACAACATTAGATACCTCCTTAATAAATTACTAGCAAGACCTGTGGAGATGCCATAGTATGATAATCTAATTATTACAATCATATGTCGACTTAACAGTCATTGAAAAATAGTTTGTGTTGTAAGGTTTTAAGGGGTCAAATAAGAACAAAACGACGGGTAACAAATGTAGGAAAATGTATTAACAAAAGAGTAGACAAATACAATACAGAGAAGTGGGAATTACGTCCGACAAATAGAATTGTGAGCTGACTCGCATTGGCTTACTCTCAAGCCATAATTGTTCCTGTTACATATAGTAACCCGTCGGCGCCTTCCATTAGTCTTATAGGGTGTATCACCCATAACAGTTTGATATGTAAAAAGAATAATAATCTTGATTTAATTCTCTGGATGGTGGGATGGAAGATCTATGTTTTTCACATTAAAATTTGGGGATTGTTGTATCTAGTCTAAAAAGACTAAAAAACTATTTTTACCCAATTTTCTCTGAATGTTTGAGATGAGGCTTGAAGATTAGTATTATCTGCGTTATTAGGACTATTGTCCCCATCTTTATTGTTATTTGTACAACGTTTCGGCCGATATACCCTCCGGCCTTCTTCAGGTATTTCTTGTCGGACTCGGGAGCTTTCTTGTCGTATTCGGGAGCCATCACGGAACTTTGAATCTAACCCTTTATTCAATCCACGGGGGTATCCTGTTCTCATTCAGCGGAATGAGAACAGGATACCCCCGTGGATTGAATAAAGGGTTAGATTCAAAGTTCCATAGCTGGGATAGGAGTTGTGTTAATTATTTTTCTAACTGCTTTCACTCAGGATTGAACTCGGGAACCAGAGATAACTGTCACTTAGAACTGTCTTAACCTAACTGCCTTATCCACTCGGCCATGTGTCCAATTGGACAATTGAGTGTGAATTTTGGGAACTTATAAACCTAATGTTTTGATTTGGCTAGAATATCTACCTATTTTACTTATGCATGATTTTTTACCTAGACTCATATTTTTTTTTTAATAATATTATTTTTATTTATTCATGAACACATACTTAAATAACTGTTTTAGAACATTTGATACTTTGTTGTGACACCTTTTTGGCATTTCCAATTTCTTTCATTAATTCTGGTAACGAACTGATTAACCTTCACCAAGTCTTCAATGACACCAATGCTCACATTTCGGTAATGAGTCACTTCAATTCATCAGAATTTTATGTTGTATAACCCGTTTACTGGTTATATAAAGGGCGAGAGAGAGAGCTATGAGGGGTATTGAGAAATGTGGTAGGCATCTATTAATAATGGAGATTGTCTGTATTTCTGTCTGTAACAAAAACTACGTCATAGCTCTACGTCACAGCTTACGTCACAATATTCTTATGCTATATACACCCAAAATTTGAGTAGGCAATTTTAAAAATTGTTATTTACTCTCGTCCTTTTTTTCTTTTTTTACAGTAACAAGAAGTTAACTAAAAAGTTTACAAATAAATAAATACCTACGATTTTGTGTAAAATTGATGTGGAAAATATTCAAAATAATTGTTTGATTATTACATGCACGCAACATTTTATTTGAGAGGGACGGGGCTCAGTTTTCATTTCAAATTGTTTTTATTTTTTTTTTTTTACTCCTTTAATAAATATGAGGATTTGTCTTACTTATGATACAAACCCTCTGACTTTGAATTTTTAACTCCCACCCTCTCAGGCAATGTCTTTCAAAATTAATTTTTACGACGCCCGGAGGGTGTTTTCTGTTGCTAGTTCGTATAATGCTCCTACATTTTTAAAGGCTTTATCTCTTACTTCCTTGCTTGAGTAATTCTATTAGCTGGCTTGTACTTTAGTCTGTCTCTTGCATAGCTGAGACATTTCTAAAGATGCTGGTCTGGCTTTATTCCTTCTTTGTTATAGAAGGTGGGGAAATATATGGGGGGAAATAGATGTTCGTATCAACAAGCTCCCGCCGAGAGGGGGCCCAAAAACAAGCGAATCCACAGTCTTCCAGCAAGCCAAACCTTCCCCTGGTCAACACGTTCCTCGTCCTCGCCTAGCAGCTGCAAAATCCGTCACCGTAGTCGAAAATAATCTTTAGCAGTTCAAAATCACGTTTCTTTACTCGGTCGTTCGCGTCAGTCAACCTGCTACTGCTGACTCCTCACTGCCCAGCGCTTGACTCACATGCCATTTATGTACGTATCTACCAAAACATCCTGGCACTTCGCGTCCGTCCAGTGCCTAAATCGTATCTGCTTTCGCATGCGGGAGGACGCGGGTTCGATCCCGGCAGGCAAGACAATGTCTTGCTCTTTTTCGTTCTCCGTCATATTTCTTAAAGATGCTGGTCTGTAGAAGCTGGCTCGCCATTATTTCTCAAAGACGACATAAGGCTTATTTTTTTATTTATTTTTTTTTTTTTTTTCTTTTTGACTGATCATACCTTTTTATTTTCAACCAGTCTTCTCAACCGCGGCCGGAGTGAAGGAAATACGATGTCTACATTATGTTGTCTTCCGCTAAACTGCTAACTAACCTAAGCTAAACTTAACTTCCGTTTTCACGTTTCTCAGGGGCGGAAGCCGTGGGGTCAACTTGATTTTAACGAGTGTCAATTATTTAACCCCCTCTGATTTTGAATTACAGTCATAATTAGGCAACCCACAAATTATGTACCATTTAAGGATAATATTTTCTTAGTTTCTTCTTGAATATTCCCCATACATTATCTATCTTTATATTTTTATATCTCTTCTCTACTCTCTTTCTTTCTTTCAAATTATAATTTTTCTGTGCAGCATGTCCTTTTTCTTCCCTGTCTTTCTTTATGATAAAAAAGGAATGTTCCATTATTCAACAGAGGTGATGTTATATACCTTAACTATGAACATTAATGGATATGTCCCAATCCTCATGAATACGGGAGTATTATACTGACTGAGTAGTCGTATCAGTCGTTTATCTTCTTTCATGACGCAGGCAAGTATTGTATTTTATTAATATTATGAAAATTCAATTTAATTTCCAAACTCTATTTTGTTGTTATTTAGTAACCTATGTTGGGTTACAACAGGAAACGACACTCATTTGGATGGTCTCATTTTTAACCAGAGGGTGTTGCAAGATGATAACGGTCGTACAATTAAGAAACACGAGTATTGATATTGAGATTTCATCTTGGACGATTTGGACGGTCTCATTTTTAACCAGAGGGTGTTGCAAGATGATAACAGTCGTACAATTAAGAAACACGAGTATTGATATTGAGATTTCATCTTGGACGATTTGGACGGTCTCATTTTTAACCAGAGGGTGTTTGCAAGATGATAACAGTCGTACAATTAAGAAACACGAGTATTGATATTGAGATTTCATCTTGGACGATTTGGACGGTCTCATTTTTAACCAGAGGGTGTTGCAAGATGATAACAGTCGTACAATTAAGAAACACGAGTATTGATATATAGATTTCATCTTGGACGATTTGGATGGTCTCATTTTTAACCAGAGGGTGTTACAAGATGATAACGGTCGCACAATTAAGAAACACGAGTATTAATATTGAGATTTCATCTTGGACGAATTGGATGGTTTCATTTTTAACCAGAGGGTGTTGCAAGATGATAACGGTTGTCCAATTAAAAAACAAGAGTATTGATATAGAGATTCATTAAAACTGAAATAATTGCGTTTGAGGGTGCATATTTTTGTTAGTATGCGTAATTTTCGCACTACTTTTGGCAAAATTAAAAATGTATGATTTCTGCGAGGCTAAAATAACTTTACGCCATTTTCTTAGAACATAGCTCCATCACTTCTAGCTGATTACCTGATCAGCTGGCAAGAACATCAAGACTGTCTGAAAAGTCTTTGAGGGTTTTGGTACCGCCTGATGCTCTCAGAACTAGAAATAAACTAGTTTATGTTATAAGAACTGTGCGTATTAATATATACCATCCTCTTTGCACGAGCAGGATGTGACACAAGGCCAATTTCTTAAGTGGACTTGATCAGGTTTGAATTAAGAGTTTTTCTTTTCCTAGACCGGATACCTAGCCGAGGTTAAAAAGCCCACTCTGTCCTATTATTTACTCATAGTTGGAGTGAAATTAGTTGGATTCATATCTTTCCCAAGAGTAATAGTGTTATGTGAAAAGCAAACAGCCTCGTCCAGGATTCGAACTCGTCTCCTCGTGCCCATTTCCGATGGTAACCATTACACCATGTATTTCATGTTATAAGTACTGTGCGTATTAATATATACTAGCTGGACCTGTGGATATACAACAGTATGATAATTTTATTATTACAACGTTTGATATGTTTACTTAAGAGTTATTGCTAAATAGTTCAATATATAAAAAGTATAATAATTTTGATTTAACTTTTTCTACTAGCAGGACCTGTGGATATGCCACAGTATGATAATTTAATTATTACAGCATTTGATATGTTTAATTAAGAGCTATTGCTAAGTAGTTCAATATATAAAAATTATAATAATTTTGATTTAACTCTTTCTACTAGCAGGACCTGTGGATATACCACAGTATGATAATTTAATTATTACAACATTTGATATGTTTACACAAGAGTTATTGCTAAATAGTTCAATATGTAAAAAGTATAATAATCTTGATTTAACTCTCTCTCTCTCTCTCTCTCTCTCCTCTCTCTCTCTCTCTCTCTCTCTCTCTCTCTCTCTCTCAAAAGGGTGGCTGTAAAATATTTACATTGATTTGCCGATAAAAAATCTGGAGTGAGACGTTTAAAATATCTACATTAATTTGCCGACAAAAAAGTGACAAAAACACGACTCGGAAAATATTTAAGTTGGACCAAAAATTCACCTGATGCTGGCTCCCTGAAACATAAATTTACATTTTTGCATTGCATCAGGAATGATTTTGACGGTCTCATTTTTAACCAGAGGGTGTTGCAGAATAATAACAGACGGAAGATTTAGGAACACCTCATTTAATATATATATATATATATATATATATATATATATATATATATATAGTGTGTGGGGGGGGATTGGCACTGTTTCAGCTTTTACTGGAACGGTATGCCAAAGTGTGGTATTATTGGAAGAGTGCTCAATATAATATAGAGCTATTATATAATATAGTAATAAATATATAAAGGTTTTATATATTTAATGACATAGGAACAGTCACGACCATTGGTTTCATGCATGCATAACCGCAAACATTCGTCAGGTGACGTTGTGGTTTTATGTCCAAATGCAAGGAAAATGCAAAAAATAGAAAATTTCAAAAAGGTTTTATAGACATAGGATGTATTTTTGATTGGATAAAAGGTTCTGCGTATGTGTGTGGTGCTGTTATGAATGTGTATATGTGTTTATTGACATTGTAAAAGGTTATGTGTACAAGTCAGCGGATCTCACACACATTCACATTATAAAACCCCAACGTCACCTGACGAATGTTTGCGGTTACGCATGCATGAAACCAATGGTTGTGACTGTTCCTATGTCATTAAATATATAAGACCTTTATATGTTTATTATTATTATTATATATATATATATTATATATATATATATATATATATATATAACAGATACAAATCTAGTGACACCGTCGTGTGTGATTCCATGCATGCAGAAAATGGCGGCAGTGGAGAAAGATAATATTTTAGATAATATTTTCACAAAGCTTTTAAAGATTATAATATTGCCTTTTTTTTTGTCTTTTTTTTTTTGGGGGGGGTTCTTGGGAGTGGGGGCACAATTATATATCAGTTTGCAAATTGTGCATAAAACTTGTAGATTTGATAATTCTTTTTATCTTAGTGTTAGTAAAATTCTAGAAGGCCCATCCCGCGTTGCTCGAGGATAGGAGATAAGACTAAATTCTTTTAATGAAATAACCTACACACACACACACACACACACACACACATATATATATATATATATATATATATATATATATATATATGTTGAAAAATATTCACTTCCAGTTTCATTTTATATATATATATATATATATATATATATATATATATATATATATATATTAACAAGATTCTATCGATAAGGAAATATGAAAATGACAAATACACAAATAAATGTGTTTTAAACATAAAGAAAAAATATTTTAAATTATAGGAAAACAAATTTGTACATAATAGTACTTATCTTATAATTTTAATTTTTTTTTTTTTTGGCAATTATGTAAAATACGTTGACCTACTTACACAGAAACATCGAAATTATATCAGGCCACGAGGAGAAGCGTGGTGTAATGGTTACCGTCGTAGAAAATGGATTCGGCCAGACGAGTTCAAATACTGGACGAGGCACTTTGTATTTTATATAGAGCTAATGCCTTTGGGAAATATATAAATCCATATATTCACCCTCCGGTTATTGGTAAAATAGTAGGACACACTGAGCTCTATGGGAAAGGTATGAATCAATTTTACGTCCCTCCAGTTTTAAATAGGATGACAAACTGGACTCTTTAACATCATCAGCCGAAATGTTGTGTATATAAAAATAAAGATGAGGAGAACAGTCTGAAAAATCTAAATAATACAAAAGAAACATTTTTGTCTGACTGTTTGGCTCGAAGCGGAATAGTTTGCCATTTTGGGATCTCTGGTGACCTTCAGAGGTCAACCCCGCAGATTCACAAATGGAACACGTGACAAGTCAATATTTTCTTTTTTAAAGAACAAAAACCATTACACCACGCCCCTCCACTATATATGAGCTGACTATGTCTTTGTAGACGATGATGTTTATTGACTACACACATATATGACAATAGCCTAATCTTTACAGATCATTGTCGTCCCTCACCATCCTATAACTCCATCACCAGAACCCTTCCTTGCATGAGCCCTCAAATGACTCATCAAACCTTCTTGCAGATCCCCAAAGTTTGATGCAAATATGACAATGAAATGACTTCCTTCCCGTCGAATGAGATGATTCAGATGAATCAGATGAATCAGATGATAAAATGTGATGCTTATGCACCACCCTATGTCTCTTAAGACCAGAAGCCGACTTACAGACCTTGCCACAGATAGCACAAGACACATTGTTTGTTCCTGGAATTTGCATGGATTGATCCTGGTGAGATTTCCTATGATTGACATATCCAGCTTTAGAAAGCAAAATTCGACCACATGTCTGACATTTCCAGCCCTCCATGTTCTCTCCAATTTATATATACACTTACACACACACACACACACACACATAAATATATATAGCCTTTTTCCTTGATCCTTTGATACCATGTAACCATGTCCACCTTTTTAGCTATTATCTATTTCTGATGTATCCCTATTTCAAAATCGGTTTCATGCCTTCCCTTGGCAATTTCTTGCGCTTCTCCGAATCCTTCCATATATTTTTTTTCTTTTTCATCTTTCAAAACATCTTTCAGCGATTCTTTCGAGCACCTGTCATTGTCATATACATTCCACTATTATCTGAATTGATTATGTCTTTGTAGACGACAATGTGGATTGAATAGATTGATTGATTTCCATAATCGATTAAGCGATTCATTATCGATTTGTAGAGTGTTTAAAAAAATGGATTGCAATTAGATTCCATGATTTTGAAAAGATAAAATTCATTTTTTTTTGCTTCCATTTCTGTTCGACGTCTAGACGCCAATAAAATGTGTTGATATTTAAGTAAGTTCCGTCCCGACCACCTGCCTCAAAAACTGCTAGCCGGTGGCTGCTGAAAAAAAAAACAACTACGATTGAAGCCCGTTGCCAAAGCGGTGTCACTTGAAAAAAAAATAACCAACTTAGGACGTTTTTCCCGAAAACCCAACCCCAACCCCAACCCTAACCCCTAACGCTAACCCTAAACCCCCCAAGTTAAAATTAACAGTTTTATCATAAAATTTGTGGGTTCTGTTTTTTCTGGGTCACCCTATATACAGGGTGACCAAGAAAAAATAGAGCCCAAATTATTTATTTATTTTCCCATTAAACTAACCCTAAACCCCAACCCCAACCCTAACCCTAACCCTAAACCCTAACCCTAGTTTTTTTTCAAGTGACACCGCTTCGGCTAAGGTCTTCAATCGCAGCTGAGTTTTTTTCTGCAGCCACCGGTTAGCGGTTTTTGATGCAGGAGTCCGGGACGGAACTCTGCGAATATACCCATATTTGCAGATGAACATTGTTTTTTTAATGATTTTGCTCATTTGGTTTGGTTTGGTTTAGATTGTTTTACGGCATATCAACCCTTTTCGGGTCATTTAATACCAAAACAATTTTGGTAAAATGTTCTTTGTTTCAAATTCTTAATATCTTCAAATTGGTATAAATAATTTTTATTAACTTCATACATATTATATGCCACAGTATGATAATTTAATTATTACAACATTGAATATGTTTACTTAAGAGCAATTGCCAAATACGAGGGTGGATTCAAAAGGTAATGCCATTTTGTTTAAGATAGGTATAATTATCAACACAGGAACATGTATCATACATCAAAATGAGGCTGGTCCACTGTGGATCAATAAAATGTGACTATGTGTAGGAGTAAGGATGCCCGACTCCTCCACATAGTCACCGTTTCTCTCAATAGCATTGTTCCACCGAATAAGAGCATAAACATTCTGTTGACTGTTCTTTGAGCCACCTTTTCACTGCAGATTTCACTTCCTCGTCACTGGAATAATATTTGCCTCTCAACCCTCTTGCTTGGGGTCGAAGTGATGATAGTCTTTTACTGGGTAGCATATCCTTTTCTTCCCTTTCTTTATAATAAAAACGGAATAGTCCATTATTTAGCTGATGTGATGACACTCATAAAACATAAGAATTCTGTGCATAAGCAACACCAGATACTCATGATTTACATTTTTGCATTTCATCTTGGACGATTTGGATGGTCTGATTTCTAACCAGAGGGTGTTGCAAGATGATTACAAGCTTTTTAATTTATGGGCTAGCGAGACCCGTGGAATTTCCACGAAACAAACAAAATATCAAGAGGATCTATTTAAGCCAGAAACGATGATTTACAATTTCATAACATATAAATCCTGTTGTTGTCTTTGCAATAAATAATACAAAAATATACAATAACAATCGATATAATACTTAATACATATATCATTTGTAAATATTTAATTCCACAGAAACTTCAAGATCAATATTGTTGAATAATATAAATTAGAGTAAGACATAAGATCCAAATTATAAAAAATATTAGTATTATTTATATTATTCGGACTATTGTCCTCATCTTCATTGTTAGTTGTACAACGTTTCGGCCGATATGCCCTCCGGCCTTCTTCAGGTATTTCTTGTCGGACTCGGGAACCTTCTCGGACTCGGGAACCTTCTTTTCGAACTCGGGAACTTTCTTTTCGGACTCGGAAACCTTCTTTTCGAACTCGGGAACTTTCTTTCGGACTCGGAAACCTTTTTTCGAAACTTTCTTGTTGTAATCGGGAGTCATCACGGAACTTTGAACCTAACCCTTTATTGTCCATGGGGGTATCTTGTTCTCATTCCGCTAACCATAGCTGGGGTACAGATGTTAAATTGTGTTAATTATTATTTTATGTTACCGCTGCCTCTCACCAGGATTGAACCTGCAGTCTAGAGATAACTGTCACTTAAAACTGTCGTAACCTAACTCCTTTATCCACTAGGCTATGTGTCCAATTGGACACATAGCCTAGTGGATAAAGGAGTTAGGTTACGACAGTTCTAAGTGATAATAGTTATAGCTTAACAGATGAGGACAATTGTTATCATCTTCCTTGTTATCCGTACATCGTTTCAGTCGATGTGCTCTCCGGCCTTCTTCAGGTGTTTCTTGTCGGATTTGGGAATCTTCTCGGACTCGGAAACCTTCTTTTCGAACTCGGGAACCTTCTTGTCGTAATCGGGAGCCATCACGGAACTTTGAACCTAACCCTTTATTTAGTCCACAGGGGTATCATGTTCTCATTCCGCTAACCATAGCTGGGGTACAAATGTTAATCTGTGTTAATTATTATAATGCTACTAATTATCGAGCATCATCTAAAAAAATTCAGAGAAATATCACAAAAAATATTTCCGCAATTCACAATTTCAATATTACAATTAAAACAAACATGTAACTTTTTTTTAATTCATCTTAATTTTACGTTGGGCATTTAAGCAACGCAAGACCATTTGGAATATTTCTTTTTGAAAATAAAGTGAAACAAAATGGGACAAATAAGTAATCTGCGATTAAGCGACACCAGATAATCTAAATTTATATTTTCGCATAGTATCTTGGATGATTTGGACGGTCTCATTTTTAATAAGAGGGTGTTGTTCATGATGATAACAGACTGAATATTTAGGAACACGCGTATTAATATATAGATAGAAAGAAAAAAAGAAATGAAAATTTTACTTCTTGTTATATAATAGAACAACAACCATTGTGGGTTATGTAATGACAAAGCCATCCTTGTAGAAGAACAGTAGTGGCAATGATTAACCCATAGCATGAATATGAGGGGAGTTCATACCTTTCTTAAGGGTAGTAGTTTGAAAATGAACCTAATAGCGCGACTAGAGTTCGAACTCGCTTACTACAATGTTACAATCGAGTACTTTAACCACAACGCCCAGTAGCGTGCCAATTTCGTGATGTGTCTGGTGGGGGAGGGGTTAAGATCTCGGCCCGGTATCCTTCCACTGGGCAATAAATACTGATTTAGATTTTTCAAATCTTCACCTACCAGCCCAATTTCAAATTCTACTCATTCATAGTTGTTGAGTATCTGGCCGCCACCCTTGGCCAGATGTAAAAAGGACTTAAAGTAAATAAGTAAGTAAGTCAATAAGTATCTGGTGGTCTAGTATCCCTTGGTAAGTCAATAAATCCTATGGTACGTTCCTTCGTCCACGAAGATCCAAGTAGCAGTGAGCTAAGGTTAAGAATCAGCTAGTATAAATACAACAACAGCAGCAGCACTGCCAGTGATTGGACAATAGGTTGCCTTCCCTGGTCACGTGGTAGTCAATGAGTCTATATTTAGAAGTAGGTATCTACCACACGCCTTATATCACATGGTGTAATGGTTAGCAAGCTAGATTTGTAGACCATTGTTAATGAGTTCGATTCTCATTGGGCGCCCCATTCTTCTGGCCTTGTGCCACATCTAAGCTAAGCTTAGTAAATAAGTATATCACGTGGTGTAATGGTTAACAAGCTCGCTTCGCAGACCATTGTTAATGAGTTCGATTCTCATTGGGAGCCCCATACTTCTGGCCTTGTGCCATATCTAAGCTAAGCTTAGTAAATAACTATATCACCAAAAACGTGGTGTAATGGTTAGCAAGGTAGATTTGCAGACCATTGTTAGTGAGTTCGATTCTCACTGGGTGCCTCATACTCATGGCCTTGTGCCACATCTAAGCTTAGCTTAGTAAATAACTATATCACCTCACGTGGTGTAATGGTTAGCAAGCTCGCTTCGCAAACCATTGTTAATGAGTTCGATTCTCATTGGGAGCCCCATACTTCTGGCCTTGTGCCATATCTCAGCTCAGCTTAGTAAATAACTATATCACCAAAAAATTCCAACAATAGTTCAGGAGTGCTTCAGTCATATATTACTCGCCGGTCATTAAACTCTTAAAACTCTTTAAAAATTGATAACGAATCGGTATTTTAAAGTCAAATAGATTTGAAATATTACTACTACTACTACTACTACTACTACTACTACTAATACAACAAAAACATCATCGCCTAAAAAATCGGAACATACAAGTGCACATCAGTCTTTTTTTCTCTCGCAGACTTGCAGGTGTTGATATTCCCAAATCGATAATTGAATAACAACCGATAAAAAATGTAAACCTTTTCGAGGTGTTTCATTATTTCTCTTATAAATAAATTACTTTGGGACTTTAAATCCAGTCCAGCAAAGACCAAAGTTCAATAAAATCCAAAACCTATTTTGGTCCAAGACAGACTCAAAAATATTTCTAATCTTCATTTTCCCTGAGAAAAGCTGAATAAAAAAAATATGATAAGATAATAAATTTTTTAAAAAATGTCATTCAAAAAAATGATTAAATAATAAAAGATTGATGATGGATAAAACATGATAAAATAATAAATAAAAGACAAAAATACAAACAAGAAGAATAAGGAGAAAAAAAACAACTAAAAAAAGAAATATGTAAAGAATAAAAGACAATAGAATAAATATACAGAAAAATGATTTACAAGGTGTGTCAAAAAAGTAATGAGATTTTTTGTACTTTTTTGACTCACCTTGTTTTCTGAAAAAATAAATTCTCCATTCATTGTACATTTCTATCTTGGTAAATACAGCTTCAAACTCTGCACTTTTATGATACACCTTGTATTCTGAAAAAATTAACGTTCCATTCATTGTTCATTTCGATCTTGGTAAATACAGCTTCAAACTCGGCACTTTTATGACACACCTTGTACTCTGAAAAGAAAGTTCCATTCATTGTTCATTTCTATCTTGGTAAATACAGCTTCAAACTCGGCACTTTTATGACACACCTTGTATTCTGAAAAAAATTAACGTTCCATTCATTGTTCATTTCTATCTTGGTAAATATAGCTTCAAACTCGGCACTTTTATGACACACCTTGTATTCTGAAAAGAATTAACGTTCCATTCATTGTTCATTTCTATCTTGGTAAATACAGCTTCAATCTCAATACTTTAATGACACACCTTGTATTCTGAAAAAATTAACGTTCTATTCATTGTTCATTTCGATCTTGGTAAATACAGCTTCAAACTCGACACTTTTATGACACACCTTGTATTCTGAAAAAAATTAACGTTCCATTCATTGTTCATTTCTATCTGTTGATTTCACGGCCTACCTTTGATGTTTAGCTGTATTCGCTGCACTCTTCATTGGCTGAGTTAGAGTTAGATGGAGAGAGAGGGGTTATAGGTATGTAGGTCGTTGCTCCTGGATGTGTTGGCGGGGCTTAGCATATCCCTTACACAAAAGATTTGGACTTACATATATTACAAGGAAACCTACAGTCTAGGATCCCCAACTGGATTCTGGGTACAACAACAGAACAACTGAATATCTTATTGTAATAGATCCTCTGCATATTTTCAAGATTTTTAATCTACACTGTTTTCTGTGCATCCATTGTATTTTGATGTTTTTCTTCTTGGGTTGACTTTTCCAATATTCCTATTTGAAGAAGAAGAAGAAGAAGAAGAAGAAGAAGAAGAAGAAGAAGAAGAAGAAGAAGAAGAAGAAGAAGAAGAAGAAGAAAGAAGAAGAAGAAGAAGGAAAGAAGAAGAAGAAGAAGAAGAAGAAGAAGAAGAAGAAGAAGAAGAAGAATGAAAGAAGAAGAAGAAGAAGAAAAAGAAGAAGAACAACAACAACAACAATGAAAGAAGAAAATGAAAAAGAAGCATATTCACATTCAGGAGAGATTGTAAAAAAAACTTTATACTCGGTAAATATTTAAGTTTAAGCACAATCAAGTATCAGAGCATATCCCAGGATTCAGCGCAGATGAAAGAAGGAAGTAATGTTGTCGTTTCTGTATGTTCTGTGATCTATGGCCGTTCTTGGGAGTGTCAGGAAAAAATGAAAATAAAAATAAAAAAGAGAGAGAGGGGGAGAGAGATGGGAGAGAGAGAGAGAGAGAGAGAGAGAGATTTGTTCTCTGGAAAAGTTAACATATAAATATTTCTTGGATATGGACAATATTTGTGCACAATATGAGATTGATAGCAGAATCAAATATATGTTAGATATTTATATATACTAGCAAATATATGCACCCTCCGGGTGCAAGTATTTAAGTTTTAATGTAATGAAATATCGTATTAAATTAGAAAGTCTAATAAGAAGGCAGATAAAAAGATATGTAACAGAGTGGGGGTATAATAGAAAAATAGAAATGAAACTTACTCTTCCATCACTCCCGTCTTTCATTGCTGAATTTTACTTATTTAACTATTTAGTTAAATTAGGAAATAAAGAATAAAATTACAGTTATTTTTTCTTATTATTGGATTTCATTTAAGATTCATTGAAGAGATTTTTGCTTATATTCATGAAAATAAAACCAAACAATTAGAAATCAATAATACTAAGCACATATTTAATAAAATCACATTTTTAATATCAATATGCAAATTAGCCTTCCCATTCACACTATAAACCGCTATTTTTTGTATATATAAATACAATTGCATGTTATTTGTATGTAGATATGGACAACACTAATAAAAAGGTGAAGCAATTTTATTAATAATTGAGGTTTAAATATAAATAAAATCATGGAGATTGTGATGTAAATAATAAAGGGAATTGTGACTTGTATAGTAATATAGTTTCGGTTACAGACAGACAAACCCACAATCTCCATTATAATAAGATATAAATTCAAAGCATAAAAGTAACATTAGAAAAATTATTACAAAGAAACCTTTGGAATAGGATGACCAACTGGATTCTGCCAACTAACGACATAACTTAACCCTTACAATGGCGATACCGATTTTAACAATGTCCATTTTCTATGCTGGTAACCGTTACAAAATGAGCGCCTCCTTAACCAAAAACACGTTGATACAAATGTTCATTAGTCCTTTATTGGTATCTTTATCAGTTATCTGATATTTTTCGCGTTTTTTTCTATTTCACATTGCGCTAATACCATTTGGAAAGGTCTGGATCCAACTATTCTCCCTCAAGCTACGGTTAAATAGTAGGGCAGAGTAAAAGTATTTACGGTATTCGAAGGGGCTTTTATTTCCCCGTAGTCGTTGGCAAATTGTCGGACAAAGAAGAACAAACACAAAAATAGAATGCAGACACATGTATTACAAAATTTACAATGTTTACAAAAGTACAAGGATTTACAAAGAGTTTAACAACAAAAAGGGTTTGCAAATTAGATGGCATTCGCGACAAGACTTATCTGTTCTAAGAGTTCTTGGTGTCGTGGTGATAGAGGTGTTCTGTCGTTGCTAGGAAAATGGCTCTAAGAAGCTTCTCGGGTCGTTTCTCGTTCTTCGGTCAGTATGCTATTATAACAGCCAGTTACAGTATGCTGAAGTAATGTCTTAGAAAGTTTAGGGAACGGTGATACCGCGACTACCCTTAGTGCGTGGTCTGTGATAAGTGTTCTAGGGTTTTGATTCTCTGCCAATATCCCATTGGCGATTTGTCCCCCATAGTGGCAGGGGAAGGGAAATTCACATGGAATTTCTGACAAGAGTGGGCTCTTTAACCTGGATTAGGCAACCGATATTGAAAGAAAACTGAATTCAAACCTGTTAAACATCGCTTAAAATTCAGCTTGTGTCGCATTCTGCTCATATTAAGAGACAGCAGCCGAAAGAACACGGCCGAGATTTTAGAAAAAAATAAGTAACGAGAAAAATCAATATCTTCATATCAGCTCATTTTTATGAGATTCATAACAAAGCTCTTTCATGTTGACTGATGGTGGTTAATCTTATTATAATGGAGATTGTGTGTTTGTCTGTCTGTAACCGAAACTATATCCCTACTCAAGTCACAATTCCTTTTGTTATTTACATCACATTTTCCATGATTTTATTTATATTTAAACTTCAATTATTAATAAATTTTTTTTACATTACTTACACTGTTGACCATATCTACATACTAATAACATGCAATTGTATTTATATATACAACAAAATAGAGGTTTACAGTGTGAATGGGAAGGCTAATTTGCATATTGATCTTAAAAATTGATTTTAATAAATATATGCTTAGTATTATTGATTTCTAATTGTTTGGTTTTATCTTATTGAATATGAGCAAAAATCTCTTCAATAAATCTTAAAAGAAATCCCTCAACAAGAAGAAATAACTGTAATATTATTCTTTACTTCCTATTTTAACTAAACAGTTTAATTAGGAAAATTTACCAATGAAAGACGGGAGTAACGGAAAATGATGGAAGAGTTAGTTTCAAAGTTGTTCTATTTTTCAATCATACCCCCTCTGTTCAAAATCTTTTTATCTACATTCTTATTCAGTTTCATTAGCCTTTCTAATTTAATATGATATTTTAATATAAAATTTAACTAAAATACTTGCACCCGGAGGGTGCATATATTTGCTAGTATATCTAATATATGTATAAACGGAAACGCTCAATCGTTGGCTTAACTATTCATTCATTCATTCATTCATCTAGTCGTATATAAAAGGCAGTTGGTGTGTATGTATGTCCGGATGAAACAACAAAACTAAAACAAATAATGACAAAATCAATATATATATATATATATATATATATATATATATATATATATATACCGGTTCTTGCTTTTTGTGTAAGAAGTATTTATATTTTATAAGATTTGATTTATATTTGAAGATATTTCAAAATTAAAATATACATAAAAATGGCATCGAAATTCTACTTAAAAATGTCCAGCATTTGTAAATCTCAAGGGTAAACAAATCAATATACTAGGGTTTCCCTCTTCTACCCAGGTGACTGCTTCTAATAAATAAATACATCCTCAAACTATGTGTTGTTGGTTTTTTTTTCATATTCCATGGTTTAAGAGCTCAGTCTGCCCTACTGGAAGGATAATTGGATTCATACCTTTCCAAAGAGTATTAGCGCCATGTGAAATCTAAACAGCTTCGTCCAGGAATTGAACTCGGGTCGACGAATACATTTTCCACGACTCTAACCATTAGACCACGCGCCTCCACTTGGTAAATAAGGTGAAAAATCTTAGAATATCGAGAT
>CM042172.1:44322656-44325156 GCA_023376005.1 Doryteuthis pealeii
AGCTGAACCTTTTCTCAGTTTCTTTCAGTCTTAATAACTATCATCTATTTGAAGCTTCGAAACGGTAAAGAATTTGTAAAAAAAAAATGAATAGAATTATATTTAGAAATGGATTAATTTGCTTTTATCGATCGAATTCTCGAAAACTCATGACCTTTTTTATTGTAAGGGAATATATTTTCCCTACAAGATAGTTGGACTCGTCCAACGAAACACATATAAAGATACGAATACAATGGAGGCGCGTGGTTTAATGATTAGAGTCGTAGGAAATGGACTCGTCGACCCGAGTTCTATTCCTGGATGAAGCTGTTTGCATTTCACATGGCGCTAATACCCTTGGGAAAGATATGAAACAAATTCTCCCTCAAGCTATAGGTAATTAGCAGTACAGACTGGGCTCTTTAACCATGGGTAGGTAACCAGTCTAGGAGAAGGAAAACTCTGAATTCAAACCTGTTAAACTCCGCTTAAGAAATTGACCTTCTGTCGCATCCTTCTCTTGCGGAGGGGTTGATATATATATATATATATATATATATATATATATATATATATATATTTGAGGTCGGTCGTTGATTGGGTTTGCATTTCACATAGCGCTAATACCCTTGGGAAAGGTATGAATCCATATATTCTCCCCCCAGCTATGGGTAAAATAGTAGGACAGACTGGGCTCTCTAACCTTGGGTAGGTAACCAGTCTAGGAGAGGGAAAACTCTGAATTCAAAATTCTGAGGTCAGTCGTTGACTGGGTTCGTGGCATTCCTTCATGCACCAATTCTTTCCTATCGACTGTGCCAAAAAGTGTGGATGGTCCAACACAAGCCTTCACCACTATAAACAAATCACATGTGATATTTGTATAAGAATTGTGGAAATTAGTTTATAACTAACACTGGGTTCTTTTAATGCCTTAGTGCATCCATGGATACACTAACACTGAACATTTGGTAAGGAAAGACAAACAACTCGCATGAGCAAGGCACATATGAATATTTAATATATACAACATGTAACAACAAAATAACATCTATACATATATAAAGGGCAGTTGTGTGTATGTATGTCCAGAGGAAACATCGAAAATAAAACAATTACCGACAAAGTAAATATATATATATATATATATATACAATCACAGTCACTAGATCTTGCTTTTAGAGCAAAAACAATAAAAATATATATATATATATAAATATAAACCAAATCTTTATTGATTTGGTTTATATTTTCATATGCATTTAAAAATTAAATAGCATTATAAAATAACATTAAAATTCTACTCGGGTATTTTCGGCGTTTCTTGCTAAAAATAAACAAATGAATAACGGAACCTCCCACCAGGCCGGATTAAACCAAGATTCTTTTTACGTGGTGATTTTTATGGATCATCCTGTGAGGATCGAACTTGCTATTTAGTCGTAATAGATTTGCAAACGATTATTACACTATGTTTTTTCTCCTCTACCCAGGCTTCGCCGGGTAGCCACTTTTAGTAATATATATGTCTCTAACAGGTTAATTGCATGATGTTTCATTAACAAACTAAGTGTATTGAAATGTTACCAGGAAATGGTTGGTAGATTGTAGTCGACTTAGTATTCGTAGTCATTAAAATCTTTAAAGGATCGGTTTTGCTCGGTCGGTAGAACGTCCGACTAGGAACCACAAAGTTCCGGGTTCGATACCGGCCCTCGCCAACTCAGCGTATGAGTAGCACAGGGATTTGTGCGGTAAAGTGGGGAGCTGATGGTAGGTGTGGCGCTCCGGCTCAGACGCCAAAACAATATCCTTGGTCTAGCGCTAGTGAAAAGGGGATAGACTCCTCGCTGTCTGACTGATACCGACTTTAGGCAACCCCGACGACTTTATTCGTAGTCGAGTCACTACTAGTCGAGTAGCTAGTTATACTGTTGGAGAACTGCGCGTTGACTATTACTTTTCATCATCATCATGTCGCGCAAGCAGCACGGGTATCCATGACTATCTCCCGCCAACCTTCCCTATTGTTCATTGCCCCTGGGAGGTCCTCCGTGCTGCATCCTGAATCCTCGCATCGTTGGTCAATGTAGGTTCTTAGTGGGAGTCCTACGTTAACATGTGCATGTGTTGGCCTCCACAGGAGAACGTCGCTTATGAGCTCGTCCCCGCTTCTCCAGCAGTGTCCTGCATGCCTAGTCCGTCTCATCCGGATGGTTTGTGAGATGGGGGGCAGTTGCTTCTTTGTGGGGTGCTGCTTCCACGACTTGTTCAGGACTGCTCGCAACATTCTTGTGCAGGTCCCATCTAGCTTATTTCAAGGCGCTTTGTTAGTGTCCAGGTGGTGCAGCCATACAGCAGTACTGATACAACCACAGCCTGGAAGAATTGTCGCTTTAGCTCGTCAGTGAGATCGGATCTCCATATTACTTTTATTCCTGTACAAAAAGTAATAAACTTTTTTCTGGATTTTCAATTTTTGGGTTTGAGAAATTCAGTCACAACAGTTTTGTTATGC
>CM042172.1:44330156-44362656 GCA_023376005.1 Doryteuthis pealeii
ACGGTAAGTTTAGGCTACTTCGGGAGTTTCTGTATTCTAATGCTATTTATATGTAAAATGCTATTCAAATGATATTATCTCTTGCGCTCTATTCTGCATTTGTACCAAAACATAAATGAAAATAACATTGTGTTTACATCATCATAAAATCCTTGTGGCATCTTCGTTTCCGAATCGTTTCATCGTAAAACTTCTCCATGCTGAACATAATGGAGGTTAACGAAATTCCACGACGTCGACGAATCAGAGGTGCGGTAGCCATTTTGTCGGCGTTTCTATAAAAGATATTTATCGTTTATTGTTGTTTTTTTTGTTTTGTACGCGCGTCAAATATGCAACACGTCGTTCCTGAACATTTCACAAAATAATTGTACTCATTTCCGCCTTTATTTAACAACAAAAAAGGAAAGAAAAAAAAAAAGAAAGAAAGAAAGAAAGAAGAAAGAAAGGAAGGAAAAGAATGAAAGAAAGAAAGAAGAAAGAAAAGGAAATAAAAAATAGATAACTTTCACCCAGAATTATTTTTGCTCGAACGCAGACGACCCTCGGTTAGCAGACCTCAACCCCCCCCCCCCGCAAAAAAAAGCCAAATGGGCGCGTCGATAGAAATTCTCAGATGCAAACAGACAATGATTGGAGGATTTTAAATTCTAAGTTCATTTAAATAGTATGGAATATATATATATATATATATTATATATATATATATATATACTTAGCAAATATATGCACCCTCCGGGTGCAAGTATTTAAGTTTTAATGTAATAGAATATGTATTAAATTAGAAAGGCTAATGAAACTAAAAAAGAATACAGATAAAAAGATTTGAACAGAGCGAGTATAATAAAAAGATTTGAAACAGAGGAGTATAATAAAAAATGGAACAACTGAAACTTACTCTTCCATCACTCTCGTCTTTCATTGTTATTTTTTCTAATTTAAGTATTTAGTTATAAGAGGAAGTAAAGAATAAAATGACAGTTATTTTATCTTGTTAATGGATTTCATTTAAGATTCATTGAAGAGATTTTTGCTTATATTCATTCAAATAAAACCAAACAGTTAGAAAGCAATAATACTAAGCACATATTTATCAAATTCGATTTTTTAATATTAATATGCAAATTAGCCTTCCCATTCACACTGTAAACCGCTATTGTGTTGTATATATAAATATAATTGCATGTTGTCAGTATGTAGACATAGTTAACAGTATTAATAATGTAAGACAATTTTATTAATAATTGAGGTTTAAATAAAGAGTAGAATAATGGAGAATGTGACGTTAATAACTACGAGAATTGTGACTTGAGTAGGAATATAGTTTCGGTTACAGACAGAAAAACACACAATCTCCATTATAATAAGATATATATATATATATATATATATATATGAGTATAGATAAAAGGATATGAAAACACACAATGCTGTTAAAGTGAAAACATTTTATATCATATTCATAGCTAATATTGAACAATATTTCGATTTATAAAAATCATCTTCAGAGCTTGTTTTTTTACTCCGGACTTATCGAGAGAGGAGACGAAAATAATATGAATTCAAAACGAAAACATTGATGTTGCAAAAAAGTTATGCGGTAGTTTCAAATATAAGCACATCCGCCTGTTTTTGTTTTGAATTCATATTATTTTCGTCTCCTCTCTCGATGAGTCCGGAGTTAAAACAGCTCTGAAGATGATTTTTATAAATCGAAATATTGTTCAATATTAGCTATGAATATGATATAAAATGTTTTCACTTTAACATCATTGTGTGTTGTTTTCATATCCTTTTATCTATACTCATACCGTCGGATTCATTTCCTTCTCTTAACTTATTATATATATATATATATATATATATATATATATATATATATGAATATATAAAACATTTTGAAAAAACATATGATGTTTGTTATGTATTGCTGACAAGCTTGTTTCGACCAAAACGATAAGTTGTCTTCAATCAAAGAGCGACATAGACGAGAAGAAAATATCCGTTAAAAAGACTGTTTACAAAACGAACGCTGATATCAACCGCTGAAAATTTTTTGAAAATGCATGTTCTGTTTTAAAAATAAAAATAAAATAAATTTTATTTATTTTTTTTTTTTTATTAAAAATCAGAAGCATTATAGTTCAAGGTAAAACTCAAAAGAGTTTATTGTAAAATTGTAAAAATATATAAAAAATGTAAAGTGGGTATCAAAATAGTATAGTATATATATTTCAGCTGTTAACAATATACAAGTCCACATGGTAATTTGAAGAAAGATGTTAGGTTTCCAAAGTTTACTAGTGGTGTTGAAGTCCGTAGATTTATATATGAAAGTCTTCAAGGTGTAAAATTCCAGATATAATTGTCAGCTGAAATATATATACTATACTATTTTGATACCCACTTTACATTTTTTATATATTTTACAATTTTTACAATAAACTCTTTTGAGTTTACCTTGAACTATAATGCTTCTGATTTTAATAAAAAAAAAATAATAAATAAAATTTATTTTATTTTTATTTTTAAAACAGAACATGCATTTTCAAAAAATTTTCAGCGGTTGATATCAGCGTTCGTTTTGTAAACAGTCTTTTTAACGGATATTTTCTTCTCGTCTATGTCGCTCTTTGATGAAGACCAACTTATCGTTTTGGTCGAAACAAGCTTGTCAGCAATCACATAACAAACATCATATGTTTTTTCAAAATGTTATATTTCATACTGTCGGATTAATTTCCATATATTTTTCATATATATATATATATATATATATATATATATATATATATATAATTAAAATCGAATGGTTTAAAATACGGATTGTTTAAAATATACTGATTCGTGTTTCTGAAGGCGCTAAATCTGGTGAGTATGGAGGATCCGGTAAAGTTGTCCACCCGAATGTGGCGATTTTCTACCTTGTTCTGATGTTAGTGTCTGGTCGAGCATTGTAATGCAGAAAGAGGACATTGTCAATTGGCAAGTCGGGTCTTACTCGTTGGATTTTTACTCTGAGCCTCGTTAGGGTCTCACTGTAGGCCTTGGTTTTCTAAATAAATTTAAAAAATTCACATAAAATAAAGGAAATGGCATTACTTTTTGACAACCTTGTATAATTTCTCAAAATTCAACTCTTGGAGAGTTACACAAGGAATTATGCCATCGTGGAATATCAAGAAATGCTCGCCTTTCAAGGTTTGTGCTAAATCAAATCCTCAGTTCTATCGACCTCCTGAATTTGCACTGATAAGATGAACCAATGGAACGTATCAGGAGCCTCTCCCAACGGCTTTTCGTAATCCATAGCTGTCATTAATTATTGATGAATATTATCGCTACCGATTTGCATCCCAATGTTCGAATATAAACACTTTGACAGTTATTAACTCCCTTGAAACTTTAAGTTGCCATCGTGTGGAATGTCGATTGATATTAAATCAGATAGAAGCCGTTCGCTCATATCGGCGTCTCCAAAAGTGAAAGTTTGCAAAACGAGAAACCGATAGCCAGGATTAACGCGGTCTGATACGGTCCAACCCGGAGGTCAATTGGATATCGAAATCCCCTACACGAAATGGACGTGAACAGATTTTAAAATAGTTCGCTTTTTTCTAGCGGGGAAGAATGTTGTAAAACATTTAAATTAAACGTGAGTTTCTGTATTATGAATATTGGTAGCCACTTTTTGATCAAATATCGTGTTTCCCCGAAATTAAAACAGAACTTAGTCGGTAGAGCGTTCGGCTAGAAACCACAAGGTTCCTAGTTCGATACCGGTCCTCGCCAACTCAGCGTATGAGTAGCACAGGGATCTATGCGGTAAAGTAAGGAGCTGATGGTAGGTGTGGCGCTCCACCCCAGATGCTAAAAAACAATCTCCTTGGTCTAGCGCTATTGAAAAGGGGATAGACTCCCTCGCTGACTGGCTGATACCGACTTTAGGCCATCCCGTCGACTTTACTTACTTAATTAATTTAATATTATGTTGATTTTGATCAGCAGTCAAAAGCAAAGTGCTGGCTTAAGTATAACATACAAATAAAGTGGGAAGTTCAATCTTCCTCTCGTATTCTCCAATCTCTCTCTCTCTCTCTCTCTCTCTCTCTCTCTCTCTCTCTCTCTCTCTCTCTCTCTCTCTCTACATTCACAGAGAAACTACATATTATAGGAGTATTTAATCAAAATATATAGAGAGAGGAGAAAAGTAACAGGCAGAATGAGGTGTAGAGACGGTCAGTTTTTTACTTAATTTCAAATTTTAGCAAAATGGTCTTAATGTTGTTTTTTTAATTCCCCGGCCGTATTTATTTTTTTTATTTAATTCGTTTTGCAAACCAACTTTACTCATTTATTAATGTACGGGGAACCATATAATTTTGATTGGTATTGAATTATTGCCGGATTTTTTTAATGCTTTTGACAAGAACTGGTGCTGCCTCTGTGAAGACCAAATATTTCGATCGACCAAGATCCACCTGGTCGGTGTCCTTTCGAGTTAAATTTGGTCAAGAACCGCAGGAAATTGTTTGTCTGTCTGTAAGTGTCTCACATGCAACATAACAGACAGCGTTGATTGGTATGTATTCGACACAAAGGTACTTATCTACGTAATTACACAAAGTCAATCTTTCTATGGGATAGATAGGCAATAATACAGGTGTATAATTGCTTACGACACGGGCTGCCTATGTTGGGCCTAGGATGGCTTGAAAGGGAATCCAACGGCACAGATGACCAGTCCGGGTGTTGAGGGACAATATGGGATGGGGATTAACCGCGTGGAGGACGACGAGAGAAGCAATAATCGATGTGGGACAGGAATAAACGATACAGGCTGATTATGTCTGTTTGCCAGATACATTCCATTGGCATTTCAGTCTCGAAAGAAAGAAAGAAGAAAAAGAGAATGAGGAAAATAAGAAAGAAAGAAAGAAAGAAAGAAAGAAAAGGAGAATGAGGAAAATAAGAAAGAAAGAAAGAAAAGGAGAATGAGGAAATAAGAAAGAAAGAAAGAAAGAAAGAAAGAAAGAAAGAAGAAGAAGAAAAGAGGAAAATAGAAGAATGAAAGAAGATAGAAAGAAAGAAAAGAAAGAAAGAAAGAAAAAGAAAAAGGAAGAATGAGGAAAATAAGAAGAAAGAAAGAAAGAAAGAAGAAAAAGGAGAATGAGGAAAATAAGAAAGAAAGAAAGAAAAGGAGAATGAGAAAAATAAGAAAGAAAGAAAAGAAAGAAAGAAAAAGGAGAATGAGGAAAATAAGAAGAATGAAAGAAAGATAGAAAGAAAGAAAGAAAGAAAGAAGAAAGAAAAGGAGATGAGGAAAAAGAAAGAAGAAAGAAAAGGAGAATGAGGAAAATAAGAAAGAAAGAAAGAAGAAGAAAGAAAGAAGAAAGGAGAATGAGGAAAATAGAAAGAATGAGAAAGAAGAAAGAAAGAAAGAAAGAAAGAAAGAAAGAAGAAAAGGAGAATGAGGAAAATAAGAAAGAAAGAAGAAAGAAAAAAGAAAGAAAGAAGAAAAGGAGAATGAGGAAAATAAGAAAAGAAGAAAGAAAGAAAGAAAGAAAAAAGAAAGAAAAGGAGAATGAGGAAAGAAAGAATGAAAGAAGAGAAAGAAGAAAGAAAGAAAGAAAAGAGGAGAATGAGGAAAATAAGAAAGAAAGAAAAGAAAGAAGAAAGAAAGAAAGAAAAGAAAGAAAGAAAGAAAGAAAGAAAGAAGAAAGAAAAGGGAGAATGAGGAAATAGAAAGAAAGAAAGAAAGAAAGAAAAAGAAAAGAAAGAAAGAGATGAGGAAATAGAAGAAAGAAAGAAAGAAAGAAAGAAAAGGAGAATGAGGAAAATAAGAAAGAAAGAAGAAGAAAGAAGAGAAAGAAAGAAAAGGAGAAAATAAGAAAGAAAGAAAAAAGAAGAAAAAGGAGAATGAGGAAAATAAGAAAGAATGAAAGATAGATAGAAAGAAAGAAAGAAAGAAAGAAAGAAGAAAGAAGAAAAAGGAGAATGAGGAAAATAAAAAGAAGAAGAAGAAAAAGGAGAATGAGGAAAATAAGAAAGAAAGAAAGAAAGAATAAAAACGAGAATGAGGAAAATAAGAAAGAAAGAAAGAAAGAAAAAGGAGAATGAGGAAATAAGAAAGAATGAAAGATAGATAGAAAGAAAGAAAGAAAGAAAGAAAGAAAGAAAGAAAGAAAGAAAGAAGAAAAGGAGAATGAGGAAAATAAGAAAGAAGAAGAAAGAATAAAAACGAGAATGACGAAAATAGAAAGAAAGAAAGAAAGATAGAAAGAAGGAAAGAAAGAAAAAGAAGAAGAAAAGGAGAATGGGGAAAATCAAAAGAAAGAAAGAAGAAAAAAAGAAAGGAGAATGAGGAAAGAAAAGAAAGAAAGAAAGAAAGAAGAAAGAAGAAAGAAACAGAGAAGAAAAAGGAGAATGGGGAAAATAAGAAAGAAAGAAGGAAGAACGAAAGAACGAAAGAAGAAAGAAAGAAAAGAAGAAAAAAGGAGAATGAGGAAAATAAGAAAGAAAAAGAAAAAAGAAAGAAGAAAGAAGAAAGGAGAATGAGGGAAAGAAAGAAAGAAAGAAAGAAAGAAAGAAGAAAAAGGAGAACGAGGAAAATAAAAAAGAAAGAAAGAAAGAAAGAAAGAAAGAAAGAAAGAAGAAAAAGTTATTAGATTACGAAATAATATGATTTTTTTCTGAAAACCCCTGTATTTTTACATTTGTGCGTAGGATGGAACTGTAAAATTTTCTCAGCCTCATTCGTTGCTTTGAAACTTAGAAATAAATCCGCACTTGTAAATTATTTGAATTCTGAGACGAAGTATTTTTATTGTTTATTTTGGACTCGTCTTTTCATCACCTTATTCTTTCTTTTGTTTTTTGTCACAAAAAAAGAAAAACGCAACAGAAAAAAAAAGAAACCAAAATTTTAATAACGTCTCATTCTGTAAAAAATAAATTTCTTTTGAATTTCGCTTTCTCATTTACCCATTGTCCTGACTAGACACTTGTGGTATAACTAAGAAACGGAAGCACCATTTCTGCCATTGTTTTTGTTATGAAACGGAAGTACTGTTTCAGCCATCTTGTTGAGTTGCAAATAAAAGGCGGAAGTGATCACTTCTCGTGGTTAACGTCAGCTGGACTACCATATTATTATTTCGCTAAGCGCGTTACAACACACTTTCATCAAAGATAAGAGTGTTTTCTATTGTGACATAAAAGTTTGTCTCGTTGGTTGGTTAGTTTTACGGCATCTCAACCCTTGTTGGGTTATTTTTTTTATTGGCATTTAAGTCTCGAAAGACTATAATAAAGTTTTTGTGTCCCTGAAGTTACAGCGCCCCCTGTGTCTGTGAAGTTCAATATTCGAAAAACATTCTCGACCACAGATGTCGCATGTGAAGGGTGTCCCTGAAGATGTTGATGTGCCGGTGCTTTGTTGCCTCTGCTTTCTTCTAGACCTCTTAGCTTCATGGTGTTGCTCCAGGCTGGCTTCAGACATGAACAGTCCACTGCGGAGAGCCTGTCGCCACCGAGGGCGGTACCGAGCCAAATTTTCCCAGCTGGAAGGGGCAATGCCAAAGCACCTGAGATTATTGTTGCAGACATCCTTGAAACACAACTGGAGGCGAACAATCTGTTTCTTACCAGACGAAAGCACTACCAGATACATAGATAGATAAATATAGATAGATCATCGTCGTCGTCATCGTCCTGTTCGGATATCTATGACTCTCTCTCTCTCTCTCTCTCTCTCTCTCTCTCTCTCTCTCTCTCTCTCTCTCTTCTGGTTAGTGTATGTGTATGTGTGTGTACGCGAGCGTGTGTGGTTGTGTGGATGTGTGAGTCAGTTTAATCGGTAGGGCATCCGTTTAGGGACCACAAGGTACCTGGTTCGATAACGGCCGTAGCCCACTTTGTGCATGCATATATATATATATATATATATATATATATATATGTGTTAATAATGGTACTCTGTATTACCAACTCGAGTTTCACCATAAGGATCTTCAGGGTTAAATCCACTGGATTAATCAAGATATTGATTAATCCAGTGGATTTAACCATGAAGGTCCTTATGCTGAAACTCGAGTAGGTTATTACTGTGTACCATTATGATAATAAATTTGCTCTACTCCCGTATTGAGCACTTTATATTTGTTATATCGCTGTCTTATCATTGTGGGTATTTGTCTCATACCCCACTTGTATGGCCCCGTTTTAATGTGGGCCCACCCACAAGCTGAAGCTCATGGGTGGTAAAGAACAAAAATTGCGTCGATCCCTTCGGCATTCCCCCTCAAGGGAGCGCCTCAGGCGCTGGGCAATAAACCCAGCCCTGTCCAGAAGGGGGCAGTATTGCCTGGGGAGATAGCCCCCTGGGATCGACGCTATTAATTCAAACACACCGGTCCAGTGGCTGAAGCACACCAGACCACCGTCACGAAGGACGGGTTGGAAGTGTGGTGATAACAAGTCTTATCATTGTGATACTTGAATCAACTAACCATTGTGACCATTTTTACCAGTAAGTCACCTTTTCCACAAATACCATATATATATATATATATATATAAAGGGTGGCTTACCGGTGAATATGGGCACGATCGTTGGAGGTGCACAGAATCCAGAGGTTAAGTCAGCGATATAACAAATACAAAGTGCTCAATACAAAGTAGAGCAAATTTATTAAAGAAATGGATACAATAGAAACCTACTCGAGTTTCATCGCTAGAATCATAACCCTGATGATTCTAGCGATGAAACTCGAGTAGGTTTCTATTGTATACATTTCTTCAATATATATATATATATATATATAATGTTATTAGTAGGTCCTCGTTTTCTTCCTTATAGATCTATGTGATGGATACTGGGAAACATTTTTTATAGGAAGCATGGAATAATAGAAAATAAGGAATAAATCCCAAAATTCAAAATAATGAATGTGTTATTTTTAATCTTGTTTTTTTTTATTAATGCTAATATTTCAGGTGGCTTCATAAATGATTTTGTTGTTTTTTTTCAAAATGTCAAGTCGACTTGCCAAGTTAAAATTTCAGAATCTTCTGAGGTGTTTTTTTTAATGCTAAATGCCGATATTAAATGCGAGCAAGTTAAGAAAGAAACACGATCTGTAATAACAATTTTAACCCCTTTTTAGGAATAATATCAAATAACATCTCTTTAATTTATTTTATTCTTAAAAGAGACCAGATATGGTGACAGTCTATTGTTTCTTATTGTAAAAGACGCACACATCTTCTCAATTAATAATGGAGATTCGCTTCCGGTTTTTGTCTGTAACAAAAATTACGTCACTGCTTACGTCACATTACCCAAAATCGTCATAACATAGAATAAATACACTCAAAATTTGAACATGCAACATTAGACAGTCCTCATTGTTTTTTAAAAACAAGTTTTAATAAATACATGACTGGTATTATATATCTATATATAGTTTGTTTTATTTTAATACATATTTAAAGTTTACATTTCAAATTGTTTTATTTTTTAATCCTTTAATGAATTTGATGATTTTACTTACTTGGGGTACAAACTCGCCGACATTGAATTTTTTACTCCCGCCCCCCAGGCAATATGTTTTAAAAATCTATTATTACATCGCCCGGAGGGTGTTTTTTATTTTGTACTAGTATATATGAATAAACACACACAAACATATACGTGTATTTGTCCCTCTTTATGTATGTTCGTGTGTATATGTGTATGTGTGTGTGTGTGTGTGTGTGTGTGTGTGTGTGTTCAGTCGCATCAATTGCGGAACAACAAGATTCCGGTTTCGATACCAGCCCTTCCCAATTTAGCGGAAACTGGTTCTTTCAGTAATGTACTTAGACTGGCTGACCGTTTAATAAGATAAGTAAATCAAAAGAGCGCACAAACGGACTCCGGCTGTTACTTTTAAAAAATCGGGAGTGCGTATCTTGAAGATAGCTCATTAATATATATATATATATATATATATATATATATATATATATATATATATATATATATATATATATATATATGCTTTTTTCTATCCTAACATTATCAGTAAATCTAGTGTTCAGCTGTTAAGGCAAAGAAAGTTCTATATTTGATAGCATATAAGATCTCCCCCTCCCCCATTAACATTTAATATTACATTCAAATAACATCTTTATATTAATACTCTTGTTCCTTAATCTTCTGATCGCTATTATCTTGCACCACCTTCTGAGTACAATTGAACCCGTCCAAATCATTCCAAAATGAAATTTAAAAATGTAAATTCTGATTATCTGGTGTTGCTTATCCATAGAATTCTTATTTTATAAAAAGGACTCTCCCGTCGATTTTCGACGTATGAGGGTTCATACAGACAATGAACATCCACACAGGGATTTGTTTATAGTGGTGAAGGCTTGTGTTGGACCATCCGCACTTTTTGGCACAGTCGATAGGAAAGAATTGGTGCATCAAGGTTGCCACAAACCAATCAACGAACCGACTCAGGAATTTTGAATTCTGAGTTATCCCTCTCCTAGACTGGTTTACCTACCAGGACTGAAGAGCCAGTCTGTCCTACTATTTAACCCATTGCTGGAGGGAGAATATATGGATTCATACATTTCCCAAGGGTATTAGCGCTATGTGAAATGCCAATAGCTTCGTCTAGGAATTGAACTCGAACCGACGAGTGCATTTTTAACGACTCTAACCACTAGCCCACACGCATCCATTTTATACTATCTATATATTAATACTCATGTTCCTTAATTCGGTTCTGAGCAAAAACCAAACTATTTTTTTTTTTTTTTTTTTTTTGGTAGCAAATAATGTTTAACTGATATGAAATAATAATAGATAAAAAAATCTTTGCAGTGCCACATCGGGATATTGATCTTGCTTGGAAAGATTTTTTTTTTTTTTGCAGTGCCAAAAGGAGACCGTAGTGTTACAATTGCTGATATGTTTTAATGGTTGACAGATAAAAGTGTACTCAACTCACTGAGTCTATGTTGTCTCTTTTTCTATATAACGTGCTTCTCTCCATTTCGAGATGGCTCCGTAAGTCAAAGATTTTAAGATGGCTCCATATGTCAGATATTTTTGAGAAGACTCCGTGTGGTGAAGATTTTCAGATGGATCCAAATGAAAAATAAAAGATGGCCCCGTATGGAAAATATTTTAAGAGGGCTCCAAACGGAAAAGAATCTGAGATGGCTCCAAATAAAAAAAGATTTTGTGATGGATCAACATGGAATAATTTTTGAGATAGCTCGATGTGGCAAGAATTTTAAAATGGCTCCAAATGGTAAAAGTTTTAGGATGGCCCCACATGGCAAGGATTTTAAGATGGCCCCACATGGGAAAGATTTGATGATGGCTCCAGACGGCAAATTTTTTTTAATGGTTCCATATGGCAATAATTGTGAGATGGCTCCGTACGGTAAAGATTTTAGATGTACTATGAATACGCTCTCGGCAATAGTTTCATTCATTCTGAAAATAAATTTCTCAGAACGTTACCCATTTAGCTTTGGAACGAACGAACATTGCTTTATATTGGACCTTGGCTTTCTTTTTTTCAAAGTCTTGGAGAAGAAGAAAAATAAAAGAATTCCTGAAAGCCTTCATAGTAAACTGATTCAAGAAATAAAAGCATTAGGTCTGCTGAGTGGTGTCATAAAGGATACGTCAAGGAATGTAAAAACCGGAGGCAAGAAAAATGGCATGGCTTGAGATTCTGTTTGAATTTACGAAGAGGGAGGAGGGAAGGAGGGGGAGATGAGGAGGGGAGGGGCGAGGAGGGGGTAGTGATACGATTACTCAAGAACGTCATGCGGATCATTGTCATCTTCATACCGAGTGATCAAATCCTTTTCAGATCTTGAATCTTAGCGTTATGCATGTTTGTTCATTCTTGAGTTCAAGTCATTTTCTGAGCAACTTTTTAGAGCAAAGTCTATAAAAAAGGGAACGTGTATGAATAGATAAGTATCTTTGTACCCTTCTAGCCAAGTGAAAAACGAGACAACACTGGGGTATTTTGAACAAAAATCTGTCTGTCTTGTCTGTCTGTCTGTACTCCCCTCTCTCTCTCTCTCTCTCCTCGCTCTCTCTCTCTCTTCTCTTCTCTCTCTCTCTCTTCTTCTTCTTCTTCTTTTTTTATATTCTTCTTCTTCTTCTTCTTCTTCTTCTTCTTCACACTCTGTATTTCTTCTTTTTCTTGATTTTCTATATTCTTCTTCTTCTATATTCTTTTTCTTCTTCTTTATTTTCAGTATTCTTTTCTTCTCTTCTTCTTCTTCTTCTTCTTCTTCTTCTTCTTCTTCTTCTTCTTCTTTCTTCTTCTTCTTCCTTTATTTTCTGTATTCTTCTTCTTTTCTTCTTCTTCTTCTTCTTCTTTTTTTTCTGTATTCTTCTTCTTTCTTTTCTTCTTCCTTCTTCTTCTTTCTTCTTCTTCACTTTCTGTATTCTTTTTTTTTTGATTTTTCTATATTCTTTTTCTTCTATATTCTTTTTCTTCTTCTTTATTTTCAGTATTCTTCCTGTCTTCTTCTCTTCTTCTTCTTCTTCTTCTTCTTCTTCTTCTTCTTTATTTTCTGTATTCCTTCTTCTTCTTCTTCTTCTTCTTCTTCTTTATTTTCTGTATTTCTTCTTCTTTCTTCTTCTTCTTTCTTCTTCTTCTGTATTCTTCTTCTTCTTCTTCTTCTTCTTATTTAATGTTTCAGTACTTCTTCTTCTTCTTCTTCTTCTTCTTCTTCTTCTTCTTTATTTTCTTATTCCTTCTTCTTCTTCTTCTTCTTCTTCTTTATTTTCTGTATCTTTCTTCTTCTTCTCTTCTCTTCTCTTCTTCTTTCTTCTTCTTCTTCTTCTTCTTCTTCACTTTTGGTATTCCTTCTTTTTTTTGATTTTCTATATTCTTTTCTTCTATATTCTTTGTTCTTCTCTTTATTTTCAGTATTCTTCTTCTTCTTCTCTTCTTCTTCTTCTTACTTCTTCTTTCTTCTTCTTCTTTATTTTCTGTAATTCTCTTCTTTCTTCTATCTTCTTCTTCTTCTTTTATTTTTCTGTATTCTTCTTCTTCTTCTTCTTCTTTCTTTTTTTCTGTATATCTCTTTTCTTCTTCTTCTTCTTCTTCTTTAATGTTTCAGTTTCTTCTTCTTCTTTTCTTCTTCTTCTTCTTCTTTTCTTCTTCTTCTTTATTTTCTGTTTCTTTCTCTTCTTCTTCTTCCTTCTTCTTGTCTTTATTTTCTTATTATTTCTTCTTCTTCTTCTTCTTCTTCTTCTTCTTCCTTTCTGTATTCTTTTTTTTTTTTGATTTCTATATTCTTTCCTTCTATATTCTTTTTTTCTTCTTCTTTATTTTCAGTATTCTTCTTCTTCCTTCTCTCTTGCTTTTCTCTCTCTTCTTCTTCTCTGTATTCTTTTTTTTCTTTTTCTTCTTTTCTTCTTCTTCTTTTCTTTATTTTCTGTATTCTCTTCTTTTTCTTTTATCTTCTTGTTCTTCTTCTTCTTCTTTCTTATTCTTCTTCCTCTTATTTCTTTTTTTGATTTTTATATCTTGCTCTTCTATATCTTTTTTCTTCTTCTTTATTCTTTCAGTTCTCTCTTCTCTTCTTCTTCTTCTTCAACTTTTCTTTCTTCTTCTCGGCTTTGCTCTTTCCTTCTTTCTTCTCTTCATATTTTCTTGATTTCTTCTTCTTCACACCTGAATCCATTGATTTAATATTTACTCAACAGCATTAATTTTTCTATTTTTTTACGGTATCAATTTCACCTTCGTCTCAAGTGTCCCATGCTCTCTCTCTCTCTCTCTCTTTCCTCTCTCTCTCTCTCTCTCTCTCTCTCTCTCTCTCCTTTAATCAATAGAAATGGTTTTCAGCCTTCGAGTCAATAAAAATCATTAATTCCACAATCAGATTCCATTTTCTGTTAATGTTTTTAATGTCTGAGGTACAAACAATGGATTGGCATGACATTTACAAACAACTTGATTAGAAATAGACGATCCGTGAACTCGTTGGGTTCCTCTTCTAACGGCGGTCCATGATTATATTGATGCTTCTGTTTTAGAAAGGAGTGTAAAGATTCAAATGAGCATTTTATTAATTATTTCCGTTATATCGGAAATTTGGATGATTGAAAAGATGAGATTCAGCGCGGACACAGACCCCCATTCAGTTTTAAGATACATTTGAAATTTGGTTTGGTCCTTAACAAAATGACGTTCAGCATGAATACAGGTCAATGAAATTCTTATTATGTTTCGTATTGAACTAAAAACTGTTTTATTGGTATATTTTCCATTTTGCCTAATAAAAAATCTAGCTATATGAGCCCATTTTGATCGGTTTATATATATATATATATATATATATATATATATATTATATAATATATATAAATATAACGTAAACAAATATGGCTATTTTTAGCCGACAATATTTGGGAGAATATGTGCTTAATTGAAGTCAAACCTAATTTTTTTGAAAGTTAATTCATTAATGATTAATTAGGCGGGATTTAACTACTTAAATGTAAGGCTAAACAAATCGAGAAAAATCAATCTCTGTATGTATATTTCGGCCTATTAGGCCTCATCAGCAGAGCTATAAATGCCTAATAGGCCCGAAATGTACATACAGAGATTGATTTTTCTCGATTTGTTTAGCCTTACATTTAAGTAGTTAAATCCCGCCTAATTAATCATTAATGAATTAACTTTCAAAAAAATTAGGTTTGACTTCAATTAAGCACATATTCTCCCAAATATATATATATATATTATATATATATATATATATATATAATATATATATATATATATATGAATAAGATATAATGAAAAAAACAAACGATGTTTACACTGAAATAGGCTCATCAGAAGAGAAAGTGTGCAAACCGTTTCGGGCCAATTCTCTTGACGGTTTAAAAAGCAACACCCGGCCCATCCTCAACTAATATGAGGACCCTATTGCATTATAATGTATCAACCGCACGTGGGTCGGTCGATTAATTCCAACGTTTGACTAGCAGCGTTTCTGTTTTTACTAACGGTCTTTTTCCCGTCTTATTTTTGTTGATGACCGACCCACGTGCGGTTGATACATTATAATGCAATAGGGTCCTCATATTAGTTGAGGATGGGCCGAGTGTTTGCTTTTTTAAACCGTCAAGAGAATTGGGCCCCGAACGGTTTGCACACTTTCTCTCCTGATGAGCCTATTTCAGTTGTAAACATCGTTTGTTTTTTCATTATTCTTATTCATACTGTCGGATTAATTTCCCATTTTTATTTTCACATATATATAATATATATATATATATATATATATATAATATATATATTATATATATATTGGGAGAATATGTGGTTAATTGAAGTCGTACCTAATTTTGAAAGTTAATTATTGATAATTGATTAATTAGGCGGGTATCCCTATTCAAATGTGAGACTAAACAAAAATCAATCTCTGTATGTACATTTCAGCCTATTATTGATTGATTTTTCTCGATTTGTTTAGCCTCACATTTGAATAGGTATGCCCGCCTAATTAATCAATTATCAATTAATTAACTTTCAAAATTAGGTACGACTTCAATTAAGCACATATGCTCCCCAAAAATTGTCTGCTAAAAAAAAAAGAAAAAAACCATATCAAAAACACATCGTTTGTGTATTTACTTCTCTCATATATATATATTATATATTATATATATATATATATATATATACCAAACCCCTCGGCACAAGCAGGATGTGACACAAGGTCAATTTCTTAGGCGTAGTTTAACAGGTTTAAATTCAGAGTTTTCCTTCTCCTAGGCTGGTTACCTAGCCAAGGTTAAAGAGCCCAGTCTGTCCTACAATTTACCGATAGCTGGAGGGAGAGTAGGATTCATACCTTTCCCAAGGGTATTACCGCAAAGTGAAATGCAATTACCACATCCAGGATTTGAACTCGGGGCGACGAGTCCATTTCCCATGACTTTAACCATTGCACCACGCGCTTCTTACATATATACCATCTATTTAAAGAGACGGCTACATAACATAGGTAGCACGTAAATAACTCTACTTTAAACTAGATACACTAACCTTTCTAATACTTTTTACCGATTATTCCTAGCCCAAATACTTATAAAGTTATAAATTCTTTAAAGTGCCCACAGACTTTATGGACACTCCGTATATGGGTGATAGTGTATTTATTTCGGTAACTCAAATCCTCGCCAACCAATAAAGACAGTCACTGTATCCAATAATCTCGCTAAACTGGTGCTGCCACCGGATATAGGATGGTCACTATAGATTCAGTTTGGCTCTAAAATATATCAAAATATCGAAAACAGTTTTCTTTCAGGCGAAGATCAAAAGTTTATTTTTATTAACGTTTTAACTCAAAATGTCTTGAAATAATTTATATATCTACTAGCAGGACCTGTGGATATACCACAGTATGATAATTCCAGTATTACAACGTTTCATATATTTACATAAGTGAAAATGCAAAAAAAGGTCAATATGTACAATGTATAATAATCTTGACTAGCAGGACCTGTGGATATACCACAGTATAATAATTCAATTATTACAACCTTTCATATGTTTACTTAAGAGCAATTGCTAAATAGTTCAATATGTCGAATGTATAATAATCTTGACTAGCAGGAGCTCTGAATATACCTCAGTATGATAATTTAATTATTACAACGCTTGATGTGTATATTCAAGAGCTATTGCTAAATAGTTCAATGTGTAAAAGGTATAATAATCTTGACTAGCAGGACCTGTGAATATACCGCAGTATGATAATGTAATTATTACAACGCTTGATATGTTTATTCAAGAGCTATTGCTAAATAGTTCAATATGTAGAATGTATAATAATCTTGACTAGCAGGACCTGTGGATATACCACAGTATGATGATCTAATTATTACAACGTTTGATACTTAAGAGCTATTGCTAAAAAATTTCCTCTCTTTCCTTCTTTTGATTTTTTCATAATGTTGGATTAAAACAGATTAGCCTTATCGCTTCCGCGTGCTACCCATCACTCTATCTTCCCCTTCTTTCTTTATTTCTTTCTTAATTTTTCTTTCGTATTATATTTTTTATGTGTTGCTTGTCCTTTTATTCCCTTTCTTTATAATAAAAACGGAATTGTTCATTATTTAGCTAAGGAGACGACACTCTTAAGAAAAAATTTTGTGGATAATCAGGATTTACATTTTTGCATTTCATCTTGGACGGTCTAATTTTTAACCAGGGGGCGTTGCAAGATGATAATATATATATATATATATATATAATTATATATATATATATATATATATATATATATATATATATATAAATGTGTGTGTGTGGGTGTGTAGTTAGGCAGCATTTCTTCTTTAAGACATATTTTACTGAACTGCGCAGCCAATTTCTGTCAGCAAATCTTGTTCCAGGTCCTTTCAAGTTGTTGGATTGATGTAATTATATCAGGCGAAAATTGGCTGATGTATTTGCCATAACTTATTTCCCGAGTACTTTCCGCCCTGTCACGGGCCATCTTCAGGGTTAATGCAAGAACAATACAACAATGGGTTGTTCCATTAAGCTTGTATTCTATTTATATAGGGGTTGTATTTTGTTATTTGTTTATTTTATTTTATTCTAATTAATGTAATTAATTGTTATTATTATTAGTGTTATTATCATTCTTATTATTATCATTGTTTCCACTATTATTATTATCATTATTATTATTATTATTATTATTATTATTATTATTATTATTGTATTAATTATTGATGTAGTTACAAACATTTTAGAACATTAGTCTTCCTACGTACCTTTTATCAAATCTATTTGCCTATGTACCTTTTATCAAATCTATCTGCCTACGTACCTTTTATCAAATCTATCTGCCTACGTACCTTTTATCAAATCTATCTGCCTACGTACCTTTTATCAAAACTATCGGCCTACGTACCTTTTATCAAAACTATGTTCCTGTGTACCTTTCATTAAAACTATCTTCCTATGTACCTTTCAACAAATCTATTTATCTCATTTTTGGTGATATTTCCTGACGTATTTTCCTATTAGAGGAAATAATGAAAGAAATATCAGCAAAAGGGCGGTAAATAGATTTAATTGTATAACCAGTAGCCTATCTCTAATAAGGATGAAAGTAAACTCGGGGGAGGGGTCACAGTTAAGTCCGACGCGTTTGCTCTGCCAACTGACCAAGTGTTCAGTCTGGAACAATCTCTCCCAGCAATGCTGTACTCTTCTCACCAACACTATCCAAATATCTTCTTTTTTTTTCTCTTCCACTCGTCGCGACAGCCAAAATGCTACTGCAGGCTTTCTCCCCAGTCTGGGAGGGCAGGTTCTTAAATACACAATTACATTGTTCAATCGGGCTCACTCTGACTTACCCGTGCAGCACGTTCTACATTCATTAGCACGCGTCAATCCTCTCGACGAGACTTCACATCCGGGTTACTCTGCACAGTTTAGTAATTCACATGCGCCAGGCCACGACTCACGATCAGGAGGATGTGAGTTCAATCACCCCACTCGCCCCTGATCTCATTCTGCATGCCAAACACAGTCGTGCACGCTTCGAACCACTACGTGCGTGGTTTCTCCCGCCACACTATCAAAATCAATTAGTGATTTTTATAGGTTACTAGTTATGCAATTACATCCAATTTGTGTGCGAGATATTTTTCACGAAGCCAAAATATTCAGAATAAAATATTTCCTATCATATCTGCTATTTATTAATTTGCTGTAAATTAAAAAGGAAAACAGGTTAACATCCTCTAAATTTGTTGATTTCATAATTTTACACACAAAAGTCGTAACCGAAATGAATGTTGGAGTCACGTGGTGCAATCGTCATCATCGCAGGAAATGTAATCCATCAATCGATTTCAAATCCTGGACGAGGCTGTCTGCGTTTCACATAGTGGTAATAAAGTTTTTTAAAAAGTAATGTCGTCGGAGTGGCTTGGTGTCGTTATCAGCCAGACAGCGAGGGAGTCTATCCCCTTTTCACTAGCGCTAGACCAAGGAGATTGTTTTTACGTCTGGGGTAGCGCGCCACACCTATCATCAGCTCCTCACCTCACCGCACAGATCCCTGTGCTACTCATACGCTGGGTTGGCGAGAGCCGGTATAGAACCAGGAACCTTGCGATTCCTAAAATACTCTACCGACCGAGCTAAACTGACCATTAGGCAAGGTATGCATCCAACCCTTCTCTCCTTTAGATAGTTGGCCGGACTGGGCTCCTTAACCTTGGTCTGGAAACCAATCTCGGAGATGGAAAACTCTGAATGGAAACCTTTTAAACACTGCTTAATAAATTGACGTTGTATCATCTCTCTCTCTCTCTCTCTCTCTCTCTCTCTCTCTCTCTCTCTCTCTCTCTCTCTCCGTTTATATACCCGATATTAAGTAGGTATATAACATCACGAAGATGGAGGCGCGTGGTCTAATGGTTAGAGTCATAGGAAATGGACTCGTCATCTCGAGTTCAATTCCTGGACGTAGCTGTTTGAATTTCACATAGCGCTAATACTCTTGGGAAAGGTAGGAATCCAATTCTCCCTCCAGCTATGGGTAAATAGCAGGACAGACTGAGCTCTTTAACCTTGGCTAGGTAACCAGCCTAGGAGAAGGAAAACTCTGAATTCAAACCTGTTAAACTCCGCTTTAGAATTTGATCTTGTGTCACATCCTGCTCGCGTGGAGGGGTTGGTAAATATATATATAACATCACGAAGAAAGTAAAAATCGACAAGTGAAAAGATAAGTTCAGAGTAAGATTAATATGAGAAATAGAAACACGGTTATAAGCTCTCATACATACATATATATATATATATATATATATATATATATATATATATATATATATATTTACCAAACCCCTCCGCACGAGCAGGATGTGACACAATGTCAATTTCTTAGGCGGAGTTTAACAGGTTTAAATTCAGAGTTTTCCTTCTCTAGACTGGTTACCTAGCCACGGTTAAAGAGCCCAGTCTTCCCTATTATTTATGCAAGATCTTTAGTGTGAAAAGACCAGAAGAATTTTTTTCAAAGAATTGTACGGATCAGTGTCACATCCTGCTCGTGCGGAGAGGTTGGTAAATATGTATCTGCGATTTATTTATTTGCTGCGAATTATTTATTTTTCTAAAGCCTAATTAACATCCTCTAAAATGTATTGTTTTCATAATTTTACGCGACATTTTTAACCCAAATTAACAATGGCAAAGAAATGATATTTTACACCATGCAAAATGGCTAGCAGCGATCAAATTTCTTGATATTCAATGACGGTTTTTCATACATGAAAATATCCGTTTGCCGAGCGAGATGATAGTTAGATTATTCCGAGAAGAGATAAACATATTTTCGTATTTGACGAGACGGAATCGGTCGATAAAATCAATTTGGTTAATAGGGGGGAAAATGATAAAAATAAAACTGAAATAAACGATTTGTCTGAAATTGCATAATCTTTTTTCCTGTAATCATTTTATTGATGGATTTGTATTAAAAGGAAACACTTGTTACATAACAATTGCTAAGTAGTTTCTGTTGAGTAAGTGATATATATGATTGGCAAGAAACTATTAATATAAGAGGCAGTGTATGAGTTTTAGAGAGTTGTTCAAGATGTTTAGCCATTTTGTTAAGAGGGGGGGAATTAAATGCTGCAGAGACGAAAGCAGTTTAAAGATAAGATGTTAAGCACTTTAGCAATAACAACAAATTTATCATGATGGATAAAAAAAAAAGTTGAAGGTGTGTGTGTATAACTGGTGGCGCCCGTGGTTTAACAGTTAGATAGATGTGAACTGGCTGAAATAACTGGAGTGCTATATAGAGAGAAAAACAGACTATGATAGATTGATAGATAGATAGAAACAGACAGAGATAGATAGATAGATAGATAGATAGATAGATAGAAGAGACTGGGATAGATAGATAGATAGATAGATAGAAACAGATTGAGATAGATAGATAGAAACAGACTAAGATAGATAGATAGATAGATAGATAGATAGAACAGACTGATATATATATATGTATATATATATATATATATATGTGTGTGTGTGTGTGTGTGTGTGTGTGTGTATAGATAGATAGATAGATAGATAGATAGATAGATAGATAGATAGATAGATACAGACTGAGATAGATAGATAGATAGATAGATAGATAGATACAGACTGGGAGATAGATAGATAGATAGATAGATAGATAGATAGATAGATAGAGACCGAGATAGATAGATAGATAGATAGATAGATAGAAACAGACTGATATATATATATGTATATATATATATATATGTGTGTGTGTGTGTGTGTGTGTGTGTGTGTATAGAATAGATAGATAGATAGATAGATAGATAGATAGATAGATAGATAGATAGATACAGACTGGGATAGATAGATAGATAGATAGATAGATAGATAGATAGAGACCGAGATAGATAGATAGATAGATAGATAGATAGATAGAAACAGACTGAGATATATAGCTAGGTAGATAGAAACATACTGAGATAGATAGATAGATAGATAGATAGATAGATAGATAGATAGATAGATAGAAACAGACTGACATAGATAGATAGATAGATAGATAGATAGATAGAAACAGATTGACATTGATAGATAGATAGATAGATAGATAGATAGATAGATAGATAGATAAAACGGTTTGCGTAAATACAGGGCGCCCCATCATGGTATAATGGGTTACTAGCAAGTCTAGCATATTCATTAAAACTGAATAGTTACTTACCTGGCTTTAGGGCCCTGTGTCCAGTGGTTTCGGCCATTGGACCGATAAGATACTTAATAATTAGCGTGGTCCCAGGGGTCTATCCCCCAGGCAATATCTACCCGTTTTGATTTAAAGATGTAATGCTGGGTTTATTATCCAGGTGCCTGAGGTGCCTCAAAAGATGAAATGCCGAAGGGATTCCCGTAATTGTTAAACACTTGCCATGCATGAACTCCGGTTTGTGAGTGGTTCTCCACTATAATGATCCTATGTTCAACTGTGTTGGTGTGGTTTTGTGTATAAGGTTTGCTGAAAATCACGACTTGTATTTATAGACTGTTCCAAAACAGCGCTGGTTGAATCGGCCAATCAAAAACGCCCACACATGTTTTTAATTTACAGTTTAAAGGCGTTGATGAATTGTCCTACAATTGCTTTCTGGATGCACTAGACTACAGAGGAGGATTATACAACTCTCTAAGCACGGTGTTAAGTATCTGGCCGCCATCCTTGGCCAGTTGTAAAGAACTTAAAGTAAATAAGTAAGTAAGTCCTGAGTTATAGAATCCTTTGGTAAGTGAATAAGTCCTGTGATATAATCCTATGTTCCGTCGTCCACGAAGATCCAAGTAGCTATGAGTAGGTATGACCAGAACAGCCAGTATAAATAACAATATCAGCAGCAGAATACTGCCTGTGGTTGGTCAATATGTTGGTCACATGGTTATCGGCGAGTCTATAAGTAGAAGTGACCATTTACCACACGCATTATATATTAAAAACGCCAACACACAGACCAGCTGACAAGGATTAAAACTGATACTACATCTTTCAACTTCAAGAAAGGTTCAAATCATATGCCACAAGGGATCTCCACTGTAAACTTACTTTCAACTACAGCTCTAAAATGGCGACACGAATCGTAACAGGCTGACATTGTGAGCTGTCAGTAAATAATTACCACTGAATAGCGAGTTCGATCCTCGCTAATGTTCCGTACTTGTGTCACGTGGTACTCGTGGAGAACGGGTTGGGTAAATACTACTTCAGCTCTTTAAAACGATTAATTTTTATTATTAAAAGCCAAATAAAAGTCAAATGCTTTTCAATACATATATAAAAGGCAATTGTGTGTATGTATATATGTATGTCCGGCTGAAACTTCGAAAATAAAACAAGTAACGGCAAAGTAAATATATTATTTCTCTGAATGTTTGAGATGAGGCTTGAGGTTGCGTTATTCGGACTATCCTCATCTTTATTGTTCTACAACGTTTCGGCCGATATGCCCCCGGCCTTCTTCAGGTATTTATACCACCAGGATTCGTTTTGGTTAAACTTCTTTATCTCTGGATTCCGGTTTAATCCCACCGGCACAAAAATAACCCAACTCTTACCCCAGCAACCTGGTATCAGGATACCCGTGGACTGAATAAAGGGTAAGTTCAAAGTTCTGTGATGGCTTCCCGATTACGACAAGAAGTTCCCGAGTTCGAAAGAAGGTTCCCGAGTTCCGAGAAGGTGAGTCCGAAAGAAATATCTGAAGAAGGCCATTCGTCCGAAACGTTGTACAAATAACATAAAGATGGGGACAATAGTCCGATAACGCAGATAATACTAAAGTAGATATATATACACATTCACTATCAACAGATCTTGCCTTTGAGCAAAGATAATAAACATTTTATTTTTATTAATGAAGATAATTAAAAAATAAAATTTAAATAGTAACAGCAATGTTTTTTTTTTTTTTTTTTTGCATTTAATATTTTAAATAGGACACTGATTTTTTTTCAGTGTGTCTGTACACTTTTTTCTGACGCCCCGCTAGGCCGAATCAATAGACGGTTTTATTTTTACGTCGGGATTTTAATGGGGCATCCTGCGAGGATCTAACTTACTATTCAGTAATAATCGATCTGCGAGACTAACTTCTTGTCCCCCTCTTCTACCTAGGTGACGCTGAGTAGCAACTTCTAGTTTTAAATTAAGTAAATGTAATCTCATTGTAAATAATCTAAAAGTCTTTTTTCCTCATAAAATATTTTCTCTTGCAAAAATATAAATGAAAGGTAATTAAAAATTTAAAATAACGGTAATTAAAATTAAACATTAAGCGAAAAAAATAGCAAGACATTTAATTAATCGATGTGTATTTTACCGTTGCTTTCTTTCTTCTTTTTTATTTTTTTATTTATTCAATTTTTGTTTTTGTTTTTTCTTTTTAGTTTTACGAACCAAGTTTTTCATTTTTTAATTTAATTTTATTTATTCATATTTTTTAGTTTTACGGACGCAGCTTGACATTTTGAAATTTACTCCAAAATTTTCGGAATCGCAAAATGAATTCGTTTTTTTTATTTTCATTTTTAGACTAGCTTAAAAGCCTCCCTATCTTGTGGCAATTAAGCTAGAACCTGCGGAGTGCTCTTGATTCGGCCTTCGACTCAACAATGACACGACACTCCATGCATTGTATAAATACTAAATTTTATTTAAATACTACATTTTATTGGGAAGCATGATGGTGTACTGGTTAGAGTCGCAGGAAATGGACTCGTCAACCCGAGTTCAATTCCTGGACGAATCCATAGTACCCATGGAAAAGTATGAATATAACTACTTCCCTCCAGCTATGAGTAAATAGTAGGACAGACTGGGCTCTTTAACCTTGGTTAGACAACCCGTCTATGAGAAGAAAAACCTGTTTACTACTAAAATAGACACAGGCCTACTTAGTGAACTATTTTAGTTTTTTTTTTAATAATCAAACTTGAACTATATTTTTCAATAGTTAATGGTTTTCATCAAAATCTTTATATCAATACTCATCTTCCTTAATTGTACGACCGTTATCATCTCACAACATCCTCTGGTTAAAAATGGGACCGTCCAAATCGTCCATGACGAAATGCAAAAATAGAAATCCTAATTATCTGGTTTTGATTCTTATTTTTTATTAGTGTGGGCACCTCAGCTAAATAATGGGCCATTCCGTTTTTATTATTAATAAAGAAATAGAAGAAAAAAGACATGCTACACAGAAAAAATATAATAAAAAAGAAAGAAAGAGGTTAGGGGAAGATAGAGAGAGAGGGGTGAACAAGTGGAAACGATAAGGCTAATCTGTTTCAATTCATATAATGAAAAGATGAAAAGAAGTAAAGAAAGAAAAAGGAGTGAGAGAAAGAGTTAATCAAGATTATTATACTTTTTACATATTGAAAATTTAACAATAGCTCTTAAGTAATCATATCAAACGCTTTGATAATCAAATTATCATAGTGTGGTATATCCACGGGTCCTGCTAGTAGAGTGAGTTAAATCAAGATTATATGCTTTTTTCTTATTAAAGTATTTTGCAATATTTATTAAGTAAACATATGAAACGTTGTAATGATTAAATTATCATACTGTGGTATAGCCACAGGTCCAGCTAGTAGAGAGAGTTAAATCAAGAATAATATGCTTTTTGCCTATTGATGTACTGGCGATAAAAAAAAAACAGAACCCAAATTCTGTTTATTTTTTGTTTTTTTGTTTTTTTGTTTGTTGTATTTGTTTTGTTTTGCTGTTTTTGTTTTGTTTTGCTTTTGTTTTTTTGTTTTTTGTTTTTTATTTTGTTGCTCACTTAATATATATATATATATATATATATATATATATATATATATATACTATTACTGATACAGACTACCGACACAAAAAAAAAAACAGAACCTAAATTCTGTTGTTATTTTTAGGGACAGGGCTGGGCTTATTGCCCAGTGCCTGAGGCGCTCCCTTGAGAGAATTCTGATGGGAGCAACACATTTTTTGTGCCTACCACCCATGAGCTTCGACTTGTGTGCCCCACATAAAAATGTCCTACGCCCTCATAAGTGGATGAGAGGCAAATTTGCTGAGCCTGCAGAATCGGAACCCTTACGCGAACCGTTTACCTCGAGGTTTTAGCACTCTATTGCGAGTTACTCTATGTCTGGCGCACATGTAGTTTCAATGTACTAGTATATTGAATACTGGATGACCCAGTATACAACAATTGGGGCCATATGACCCTTTTATCTCGATTCAGAAGGACATTTTTTCATTTCCACCGTCAATATCCTGTTGTATGTAGGGGTTATGGTTAGGGGTTAGGGTTAGGGATTAGTTTTATAATTTAAAAGAAAACTCTAAAAGTCGCCTGTTAACAAACAAACGGATATTGACGGTGTAAATGAAAAACATGTCCTCGAAATCAAAAAGGGGTGCCTAAAGGTCATATGGTCTAACAATTGTTTAAGATGCGTACAGTCCCTTGCTGACGTAGAAATAAACTAAGAGAGATAATAAAAAAAACAAAAAATATAAGAATTGAGAAGGTGCAGGATGATAATTAAAAATCATTCTCGATAATTAGAATTGCTAGAACTTCATCTAAAAAATCATAAATTAAAAAAAAGTAACGTCTTGTAATTTTGAATGTTTTTAAGAATTAATTAATATATTCTCGAAAGTTAAGAATTAATCAGAATGTTCTAAAATCTGTATATATACATATTTACCCAACACCTCCGCTGATGTAGGATGTGACACAAGGTCAATTTTTAAGCGGAGCTTAAACAGGTTTGAATTCAGAGTCTTCCTTCTGGATATATTTAACAACGCCTCCGCACGTGTAGGATGTAGTGACATAAAGTTTATTTCTCGGGCGGAGTTTAACGGGTTTGAATTCAGAGTTTAATTTCTCCTAGACTGGTTACCTCATATATGTATATTTACCAACCTCTCCGTCCAAGTAGGATGTGGCTCAAGGTCAATTTCTAAAGTGGAGTTTAACAGGTTTCAAATCAGAGTCTTCCTTTTCCTGGAATTTATTTAGTTACTTCATATATGCACATTTACCAGTAGGATGTGACACAAGGTCATTTTTAAGTATTCCATTTTTATTATAAAGAAAGAAAGGGAAGGAAAAGGACATACTACACAGGAACAATATAATAAAAAAGAAAGAAGTTGAAATAGAGAGAGAGGAGGTGGGCGCGTGGAAGTGATAAAGCTAATCTGTTTCAATCGAACATCATGAAAAGATGAAAAGAAGGAAGGAAAGAAAAAAAGAGTGAGAGACTGAGAGAGAGAGAGAGAGAGAGAGAGAGAGAGAGAGAGAGAGAAGAGTTATATCAAGATTATTATACTTTTAGGACATAGAGAAATATTTCGCAATAGCTCTTAAGTAAACATATCAAATGGCGTGGTGTAATGGTTAAAGTCATGGGAAATGGACTCGTCGCCCCGAGTTCAAATTCTGGATGTGGTAATTGCATTTCACTTAGTGCTAATACCCTTGGGAAAGGTATGAATCCTACTCTCCCTCCAGCTATGGGTAAATAGTAGGGTAGACTGGGCTCTTTAGCCTTGGTTAGGCAACCGGTCTAGGAGAAGGAAAACTCTGAATTCAAACCTGTTAAACTCCGCTTAAGAAATTGACCTTGTGTCACATCCTGCTCGTGCGGAGGGGTTGGTAAATATATAAATGGCGTAATAATTAGATTAGGTCCTGCTGGTCAACAATTAATATAACAAAACGTCTTCGGCGTAAAATAACCCAACGTGCCGTAAAATCCAACGTACCAAGCTATCAAGAGATTATAGCCTGTAAGTATTGTGTCTGTTCCAAGTATTCCATTGCTGTAAATAATATCATAATTTTGACCTAGATGCAATGAACTGTTGTTGATGAAAGTTCACACCGAATTCATTGATTATCTAGAGATGCTGACAATTTGCCTAAAAATCCCGAAAGAAAATGCAAGTATTTTTCATGGAGAAATTGGCAAGCAGAAAATAGAAAAGAAAAAGAAACTGCGAAGTTTTGTTGTAATTCTTTCTATGGAAAATAAGCAAAATGGTTGTCGCCTCTGGCATTTTTGGCATTTACCGACAGAAAATTTATTTTCTCTTTTGACCTGATCTAAAATTAATGAAACCTAAACAAGAATGCAAATGGCCGCCGGTCTGTTAATATCACCGCAGAGGATAATGAATTACTGCGCGCGATGCTGCGTGATGCGGTCGATTCATTCTATTTACATGTGAGGGAGGGACTTAATTTGTTCATCGATAGTTGAGGTTCATCTAGTTGTGGTTTCGAGAATTCCAGTGAGAGTACAAATAGAGAAAAGTTTGTTTTGTTTTTTTGTTTTTTGGGGTTTTTTTTTCTGGAAAAGAAATGTGCTTTTGCTGTTACATATCCTTGTATGAAAGTAAAATGAAAGTGAATCCGAAAGTATGACTAGAAAGTTATTAGAAAAAACAAAAGATGTTATTAGTTTGACTGACAGATCTGTTTCGACCTTTTAATAAAGCGGTCTTTTTCAAAGCAACTATATTTATGAGGAAAGACGGAATAAATAAACCGTTAATCACGAGGTACAAACAAACGCTCTCGTTCAGGGCCGGATTTTTTGAAATTTTTGAAAATGCGTATTTTGTGTTAAAAATAAAATAAATTTTATTTCTAAAAATCAGAAGCATTTTTATCATTAGAAAAACTCAAAAGTTTGGAAGTAAAAGTGTATAAAAAAGTATCAAAAATGTTCAAGATGTTTTCCAGCTATAAAAGCAAGTTTTAAAAAGTAAGTCCACACCACAATTGATAAAGATGGAAAATTTTGGAGATTTTGTAATGTTGACAAATCCATAGTGTTGTGGTTCTTTATCATATTCGAACATTTATCCTCTGGTGATGATGTTAAACAGTCCAGATTTTTTTTTTTTTTTCTGTAAAAAAAATTTAAAATTCCGGCCCTGAACGAGAGTGTTTGTTTGTACCTCGTGATTAACGGTTTATTTATTCCGTCTTTCCTCATAAATATAGTTGCTTTGAAAAAGACCGCTTTATTAAAAGGTCGAAACAGATCTGTCAGTAAACTAATAACATCTTGTTTTTTCTAAAAACTTTATCTACATTTATCCTGTATGTAAATCTTATATATGTAATTGTCAATTGTAATTGTCATATAGTACCTAAATAATGAGAATGGAATTGTCTGTTTTTCTTATAAATAATGTCTGACAAAACCTCAGAAGAGAGAAACAACAAGATCTCATGGGACTTGATGCAACCTAGCAATTACTGATCACCTTGTATCTTTGTTTAGTAAACCTATTCCTCATTGGGTCGAAACCATGGTAAACCCTTTCTTTCTTTCTTTTTTATTAGCTTGGTCCCTTTTTAAAGTCTTTATTTGATTCTTTCTTTCTTTCTTTCTTTCTTTCTTTCTTTCTTTCCTCATAAATATAGTTGCTTTGAAAAAGACCGCTTTATTAAAAGGTCGAAACAGATCTTTCAGCAAACTGGTATATCCTTGTATGCATGATTATAAAATTCTGCTTTTACAATGGAAGTTTAAAGATATACATTGAGCTTCTCTTTGATTCGATTCTTTAAAACAGTTGCAAAGAGAATCTAAAAATGATCAAAGTCCATGCGAATGGAGCGTATCTTATTTTACGTAGATCATTAAACCTATTTGTAAATAAGTATTTTTGTAATATCTATTTATTTTCAAGTAATGTGGACAGCAGAAATGAATAAAAAGGAATTTTTTAAAAATAAACCTAATAATTTATCACAACAATATAGTAATAGATACACCTGTGATTCAATTGAAGAGAGTTTATTTATCACGAAATGATCAGTATGTATATATATATATATATATATATACGATCTACCCAGCCCGAACTGAACAACAGAATGGACCAACAACCCGAAGAAATCAGCTCTGAGGAAATGGTCAACGAAGAAGACAATAAGCAGAAAAGTAAGAACCCCTTATCATCCACTAATCCGGTCTCTCTCTCCCGCAATATATATCCAGCAGTATGGAAGTGCGTGGTGTAATGGTTAAAGTCATGGGAAATGGACTCGTCGCCCCGAGTTCAAATCCTGGACGTGTTAATTGTATTTCACTTAGCGCTAATACCCTTGGGAAAGGTATGAATCCTACTCTCCCTCCAGCTATGGGTAAATAGTAGGACAGACTGGGCTCTTTAACCATGGCTAGGTAACCAGTCTAGGAGAAGGAAAACTCTGAATTCAAACCTGTTAAACTCCGCTTAAGAAATTGACCTTGTGTCACATCCTGCTCGTGCGGAGGGGTTGGTAAATATATATATATATATTCTCCCTCTAGCTATGGGTAAAATAGTTGGGCAGACTGTGCTCTTTAACCTTGGATAGGTAACCAGTCTAGAAGAAGGAAAACTCCGAGTTTGGTTTGATTTGTAGCATTCCTTGTGCACCAATTCTTTCATATCGACTGTGCCAAAAAGTGCGGTACTACTCATACGCTGAGTTGGCGAGGGCCGTTATCGAACCAGGAACCTTGCGATTCTTAACCGAACGCTCTACCGACTGAGAATCGAAATTAATTGCTGAATCTATCAAAAGTCACCTATCAAAAATGTTGATTATCATGCAGCTTTGCAATAAGTTCTAAATAGACAAATTATATCATTTACATAATGTTTGGCGACGAATTCTTTGGTACAACATATGAAGTTGCCTAAAGCAATCTACAGGAGCTTAATTGCCGCTCAATAGGGTAGGTTTTTAAGCAGAACAATAAAGGAATGAAAAGTAACTTCAAACGTCTGATTATTTTCATCGCCAAAATATAAATTGCCTCCATTTCTATTATTTGATGACAATTGGATGGGCTCATCAAATATGAAATTAGAATTCGGGATACTACTATTACAACTAATAATAATAATAATAATAATAATAATAATAATAGTTATTATTATTATTATTATTATTATTATTATTATTATTATTATTATTATAACTAAAATGTGGCACCAATTTTCTAAAATGGAAATAGGCAATTAGAGTGTCAGTGTTTTATATTTTTCTCAACATCACTCCTACAGGCCGTATCCCAACATATCCTACCATTCTGGAATCATACCGACTCTGTGAGCAAATTAAAAACATCCAGATCGAATCCGGACCTGCAATCCTGACATTTAGATTCCCAAAATTTAAATTACTATGATTGTTTTCGGTGATTTTTCCTGATTTTTGCAACTAATCTTTCTTTTTTTTTTTTTTTTTTTTTTTGTACTATGCATGAAGTGGTCCGAAGGTTCAATCAAGAGCTCTCCACTGGAGCTAGCTTTATTGCCGCAATAAAGGGTGGCTTTTAAGCTAACATTGAAATAAAAGACCAGAACAATAATGTCCAACAAAGGAACGAAAAGAAACTTCAAACGTTTGATTATTTTTCATCGCCTACTAAGGAAAGTAGAACCAATTTTCTAAAATGAAAATAGGCAATTATAAGATATCTATAGAATATTATATATACTAGTACAAAATTAAAAAAACACCCTCCGGGCGATGTAAAAATAGATTTTTGAAACCTATTGCCTGATGGGTGAGAGTTAAAAATTCAATGTCAGCGAGTTTGTACCCTAAGTAAGTAAAATCATCAAATTCATTAAAGGATTAAAAAATTAAAAAATTGAAATGTAAACTTTAAATATGTATTAAAATAAAACAAACTATATATAGATATATAATACCAGTCATGTATTTATTAAAACTTGTTTTAAAAAACAATGAGGACTGTCTAATGTTGCATGTTCAAATTTTGAGTGTATTTATTCTATGTTATGACGATTTTTGGTAATGTGATGTAAGCAGTGACGTAATTTTTGTTACAGACAATCTCCATTATTAATAATAAGATATATATAATATATTATATATATATATATATATATATATAATATAAAAACATATTGCCTGAGAGGATGGGAGCTGAAAATTCAATGTCATATAGTGTGTACCATAAGTATGTAAAATCGTCAAATTTATCAAAGGAGTAAAAAAAAAAAGAAAGAAAGAAAGAAAGACAATTTGAAATGGAAACAGTTCCGGTAACTTTAAATATTATATTAGAATAAAACAATCTATATATAAATATATAACGCCTGGCATCTATTTATTGAAACAATGAGGATTGTCTAACGTTGCATGCTCACATTTTGAGTATATTTATTCTATGTTATGACATTGGATTATGTATTGGGTAATGTGACGTAAGCAGTGACGTGATTTTTGTTACAGACAAAAACCGGAAGCGAATCTCCATTATTAAATAGATGTGAATGTCAGTGTGCCAGTATACAATTTTGGAAGCATGCCGACTCTGTGAGCAAATTAAAGACACTCTTAACCGAATTTGAACCCACGATCCTGAAATCTTAGATTCCCAGGTTTTAATTACTGCCATTGTTTTCGGCGATTTTTAGCTGATTTTTGCACCTTTTTTTATTTTATTTATTTTTTTTTTTTTTTTTTTTGTACAATAAATGAACTGGCCCGAAGGCTTAATCAAGAGCAATCCGCTGGAGGTAGCTTAATTGCGGCTCGATTGCGCGGCTTTTAAGCTAATATTGAAATAAAAGACTAGAACAATAATGTCCAATAAAGGAACGAAAAGTAACTTCAAACGTCTGATTATTTTCATCGCCAAAATATAAATTGCCTCTATTTCTATTATTTGATGACAATTGGATGAACATTCATCAAATATGAAATTAGAATTCGGGATAATAATAATAAAAAAATGTGGAAGCAATTTTCTAAAATGAAAATAGGCAATTATCAAAGCAAATGAAATTAAAAT
>CM042172.1:44367656-44412656 GCA_023376005.1 Doryteuthis pealeii
AAGAATTGGATAAGTTTCCTTTATTTCATCTTTCTTTTATTTCATCTTTCTTTCTTTCTTTCTTTCTTTCTTTCTTTTTGTCGTTATAGACTTCTTGGATTTCCTTTCTTCTTTCTTTTACTGTTCTTTAAATAGACTTGGATTCTCTTTCTTTCTTTCTTTTCTTTCTTTCTTTCTTTCTTTTTATTTCATTAATTCTTTCTTTCTTTCTTTTTCTTTATTTTCCCGTACATTTCCCTACACGTTTTTTGTTCTACAAATCATTATACCTGTTTTCCCCATTTCATTAACCCTTCAGCTGACCCCTATTATATATATATATATATATATATATGTGTGTGTCTGTGTGTCTGTGTGTTATATATATATATATATATATATATATATATATATATATATACATGCATATATATTATATATATGTATGTATATGTATATATGTGTATATCTATCTATATATAACATGTATATATGTGTATATCTATATACATATATATATATATACATATACTGAAGAGGAATATTAACCTACTCTAAACAAATCGTAAAATCTGGGAAGTGCGTTTGGTGTAGAGGTTGTGATATCGGCCTGTCAGCTTGCAGTCCGGTTCAAATCACGCACAGGGCGCCTTCTATCTATAGCTCTGCTGATGAGGCCTAATAGGCCGAAATGTACATACAGAGATTGATTTTTCTCGATTTGTTTAGCCATACATTTAATAGGTATTCCCGCTAATAATATTCATTATAATTAATTAATTTTCAAAAATTAGGTACGACTCCAATTAAGCACTTATTCTCCAAAAAATTATCGGCAAAAAGCCATTCCACAAACCGTGTTTACAACTTACCACATCGTCGTGTAATAAAAGTCACTGAAGAGGAATATTAACCTACTCTAAACAAATCGTAAAATCTGGGAAGTGCGTTTGGTGTAGAGGTTGTGATATCGGCCTGTCAGCTTGGCAGTCGGTTTCAAATCACGCACACAGGGCGGCCTTCCTATCTATAGCTCTGCTGATGAGGCCTAATAGGCCGAAATGTACATACAGAGATTGATTTTTCTCGATTTTTTAGCCATACATTTAATAGGTATTCCCGCTAATTCATTATTAATTAATTAATTTCAAAATTAGGTACGACTCCAATTAAGCACTTATTCTCCAAAAAAATATATTATATATATATATATGTATGTATGTATGTATAATATATATATATATATATATATATATAGTTTTCCTTACATTATTGTATCTATGTAAACAGAATGTATTTTTTTACTTATTTCTTTGTCAAAAGTTATTTTAACTGTATTTATAATTAGTTATGCTTACCAACGTGTATTATTTCAGTAACTACTTTGTTTATTTCCAACAAAGACACTGGATTTGTTGTCGAAAAAAAGCCGAACCCCCCCCCCTACCTCCCTACCCCCCCCCCAATGCAAACTTCTAGGAAGCCAAATTTAGATAACAATAATAATATTGCATTTTTATTTCATTTATTTTATTTTTTGATATTTCGATGTTATCAATTCTAATCTATCCATTTTGCAGGTAATGACGAGTGGACTCCATAATCCTCTCTCTCTCTCTCTCTCTCTCTCTCTCTCTCTCTCTCTCTCTCTCTCTCTCTCTCTCTCTCTCTCTCTCTATGTCACTCTTTTTCTGTCTCTCACTCCCTTTTTTTCTGTCAATCTCTTTCTCTCACTCTCTCTCTTTTTTTTTTCTCACTTTCTCTCTCTCCCTCTCTCTCCCTCTCTCTCTCTGCCTATCTCTCTCTTCTTCTTCTTCTTCTTTTTTCTTCTTATTCTTTCACTCTTCCATTTTCTCTCTCTTTCTCTCCCTCACATTTTCTCTCATTCATCTTTTTTTTCTCTCTCTCTCTCTCTTCTCTCTCTCTCTCTCTCTCTCTCTCTCTCTCTCCTCTCTCCTTCTCCTCTCTCTCTCTCTTCTTCTTCTTCTTCTTCTTCTTCTTCTCTCACTCTTCCATTTTTCTCTTTCTCTCCCTCACACTTTCTCTCATTCACTCTTTTTCTCACTCTTACTCTCTCTCTCTCTCTCTCTCTTTCTTTCTTTATCTCTCTCTCTTTCTTCCTATCTCTCTATCTCTCTCTCTCACTCTCTTTCTTTGTTTTTCTCACTTTCTCCCCTCCCTCTCTCAATGTATCTTTCCCTCTCTCTTTGTCTCGTTCTCTATTTCTCTTTCACTTTCTTTCCTGTTTTGTTTTTCTTCTCGCATTCACTAGCTATACGTTAGTCTTAGCTCTTTCTGTATCACATCGTGCTCTTTCTAATTTTCAAAACAGATCTTATCATAATGGACATTCGGTGTCTGTCTGTCTGTAACTGAAACTACGTCACTGCTTACGTCACAATACTATCAGAAATTACGTCCTTTTGACAGACTGGATCTGTCTCACTACAAAACCATTCGATTTTAGGAACCTTAAGAATGACGTTATATGTATTTACCAACCCCTCCCCACGAGCAGAATGTGAAACATTGTCCATTTCTGAAGCGAATTCAAAGTTTTCCTTCTCCTAAATGAGTTGCGGTAGCAAGATTAAAGAACCCTACTATCTACCCATAGTTGGAGGGAGAATAGTTGAATTCATACCTTTCCTAAGAGTATTAGCTCTATGTGAAATGCAAACAGGCTCGTCCAGGATTTGAACTCGTGCCACCATGTCCATTTCCCACAATGATAACCATTACATAACGAACACTTCTAATGATGTTATGAGATCAAATTGTCATTTGTAAGCCAATTTTCGGAATGCTTCGCTGGAGTATTGCGGTCCGTTGTTAGTGACAACTCTGATGGGAATACTATATTCTGCAAATATATTATTTCATTTCCGAAATGACCATATAGCTTGTACACTGGTCTGTCGTGTTGCGTATGAAAGAGAATTTGCTGTAGTAATCAGCAATTAATAAGTATTCATAGTCATTGAAATGAAATAAATTAGAACCAATAACTTCCTTTTGTTATAATAATGTTCGGCGAGGAGATCATGTGATAGGTGACAGAGAGAGAGAGACCTATATAACAGGTTGGGCAGATTTTCCTGATATATAGAGTACTTCTTAATCATGTGCTCAATATCAGCATTAATTACTTTCCAGTATTCTGCATCTCTGACTTAAAGGCGTGTCTTCTCAATACCTTGATGACTGTAATGAAGTTTGTCCAGTATAATTTTCTCTTGTTTTTCTGGCGCCAAAATTCTTGACCCTTTCAGAAGGACACCGTCGTTAACAGAAAGTTCGTCTCTGTATAACCACTAATAGCGTATTGAAGGTGATAACTCTGTGATTAAATCTGTCCATCCTGTTATTATGATCTCGCTTAACTGATTGAGAACTCGATCGCTTCTTGTTTCAGTTCTTGTGTCATTAAACCGTTCACCAACGAATCTCGCTAGATCAATTTCAACATCTAAGTTAATTGTGTACTTGTTTAGAGTACTGAGAGGGCGACTTAGTAGTGATTTATTTCCTTAGTTTGTACTCTATGCGTATCTGGTTACCCTGCAGTTCGAGTATCATACTACTGGAACTACTGATTAGTATAGTCTACAGACTACAGTTTATGAGGTATACTAATCGTTGGTTCCAGTAGTATCATAACCTTGTTTATAATACTGGGTATGTAATATATTGTCTGATCGGTGCACCCAAGGACCGGGCTGAATAGGAAGTGCATGGGGGCCAGGTGCAACCTTGGAAAGGAAAACAGGATGTGGCCCCGACCTGACCTTTTGCACCTGAAAATGCAGGTGGATGTTGTCATGATTTTAGTGCAGAAATCTGTAGGCGTAGCCCTTAGCCAATGAAAACAACCTGAGTGGGCGAAGAGGCGTGTCTGCAGAAAAAACTGCGTAGGTGTCACGAACAAGGAGGCGTGACACCGGAGGTCAGATTACAAATAAAAGAAGCCCGTTGAGATCGATCAGGCAGACGGCGATCAGGTTCAAGATAACTCCCGAAGGCTCCACATTGCGTAACCCTGCCCACGACTCTCAGCTGCACACAACCGGGGGAAAATAAACATCTCTTATATTTTCCTAAAATACAAGTGTTTGTGTTTTTGTGGGTCCAGTGTGTAACAGGTAGACGACTTAGTGGTCCTCATGGGGAAGGAGATTATTAGAAAAAATATCTATAATGGACTCGTCGACCCGAGTTCTATTCCTGGTCGAAGCTGTTTGGATTTCACATCGCGCTAATACCCTTGGGAAAGGTATGAATCCAATTCTCCCTCAAGCTATGGGTAAAACAGCTGGACAGACTGGGCTCTTTAACCATGGGTAGGTAACCAGTCTAGGAGAAAGAAAACTCTGAATTCAAACCTGTTAAACTCCGCTTAAGAAATTGACATTGTGTCGTATCTTCCTCGTGCGGAGGAGTTTGGTAAATATATATATATATATATATATATATATATATATATAAATTTTCTGTTTATAATTTTTGACACTCAAGGTAGCGACTCACAATTCTGGTTAACTTATTTTGACAGATGGTTGATATGACATTCCCCCTGGGTCGATTGAGCCGACTCCTCCCAACGAATTCATCCTGTCAGCCATTCGCGGTTCCATCGACGAACCCCATAAAGGCCTGGGCTCAGGATCAACTCGGTATCTTGCTTGACTGTTTTGAGCCATGTTTTTCACTTGACCCCCTTGCCCTTTCTTCCATCTTTGAGGTGGTACTGGGTCAATGGATTCACGGATGATATCACTGGATTGTCGACGTAGAGAATGACCGAGTAGGAACCCAGGCAGAAGAGTCAGTACCAGTCAACGGGCGGAGTCGGGCAGTCGAGTTGGTGAGATCGAGGATTGATCTGTTGTCGCAGTGGACGAAAAAAAGGGCTAGCCTTAATATTTACCAGCTGAAGAAAAGTTTGTCACCCACAGGGACTGAAGCTCTAAGGACCATATAAAGATATCAATTAAACTGCCCCCCCTCTCTCTCTCTCTCTCTCTCTTCTCTCTCTCTCTCTCTCTCTCTCTCTCTCTCTCGAAGTTAAGAAGCTGAAATTGAAATTACTCCAATAAACTCATGAAAATAGACTCGGTATTATAGTCTTCTTTACTACGACGAAAAATACTACGACAGTATTGTGAATAGGACGACCTCTAGACACAATTGACCGTGACTAAGAGCCCGCGGCGTGCGTAAGGTGATACCTTTCCCTGACCACGCGAAGAAGTGTGGAAGAATTTGCTGAACGAAAAGGACTACTAGAGTCCTGTGTGGATGTTTGTAAACAACCCCATAAGTTTACATGCCTTGTGAGCGTCCAGCGACTTGTGTGAATTAAATAGTGCCGTGCATTTTGAGGCACTGTGAGACACGGTAAAACGCCAATACGTTACATACTTTAATGAAAGCCTCACTATTATATGCAATTTTTGCTTCTATCTTATTATAATAGAGATTATGTAACTATTTATCTGTAACCGATACTATGTCACCAATGACGTCCCGATTTCCTAAGTTATTTAAATTATATTCTCAACGATTATGTGATAGTGATTATATAATCTTAATTAGCAACTTATTTATTAACGATAACCCTATTAAAGTTCAACTGAGATACTATATATATATATATATATATATATATATATATATATATATAAATCTATTTTCTCTCTCCCTCTTATATATATATATATATATATATATATATATATATTACAATATAAGTACAAGAGATAACCTACTTGAGTTTCATCCTAAGGATCTTCTATTTTGATAAATCAAAATCATTATAGTCCACAAAGAAAATTTTTTTTTAAATTCCGGCTATGAACTAGAACGTTTCATCTGTACCACTTTCGTCTTATAACGGTCCACTCATATACACACATCGCTCTTGATGAAGACCACTTCAATAAAGGGTCGAAACAGATTTCTGTCAGCGAATTTTAACATCATGTTTTGTTTGTTTTTTCTAAATATTAATTTCATATATATATATATATATATATATATATATATATATATATATATATATATTATTATAATTATTATTATTATAATGGAGATTGCGTGTTTTTCTCTCTGTAACCGAAACTATATTACTATTCAAGTCACAATTCCCTTTAGTTATTTACATCACATTTTAATAAAATTGTTTTACATTGTTAATACTGTTGACCATATCTATATACTAATAACATGCAATTGTATTTATATATACAACAAAATAGCGGTTCATAGTGTGAATGGGAAGGCTAATTTGCATATTGATATTAAACATTTGATTTTAATAAATATATGCTGCATAGTATAATTGATTTCTAATTGTTTGGTTTTATCTTAATGAATATAAGCAAAAATCTTGGGGATAAATCTTAAAAGAAATCCATTAACAAGAAGAACTGTAATATTATTCTTTACTTCCTATTTTAACTAAATAGTTAAATTAGGAAAATTTACCAATGAAAGAGGGGAGTAATGGAAAATGATGGAAGAGTTAGTTTCAAAGTTGTTCTATTTTTCAATCATACCCCCTCTGTTCCAAATCTTTTTATCTGTATTCTCATTCAGTTTCATTAGCCTTTCTAATTTAATATGCTATTTGATTATATTAAAACTTAAATACTTGCACCCGGAGGGTGCATATATTTGCTAGTATATATATATAATATATATATATATATATATAATATATATATATAAGAGCGAGAAAGAAAATAGATTTAGCAAACAAGTTTAGCATTGAAATTTGAACGCGTGTGTTTCCGAGGATCTGTACAACAAAACACATTTTGTTTATAAATTTCTTTTTTTAGTTTTCCTGTTTTCCCGAATTTCTTTTTTTTTTTTAGGGTTTGCTTTCGTGTTCTTTCGTCGTTGAAAAAGGAAAAATAGGAAAACAAAATTAACGTCAATTCATATGTTAAGACTCGGCTTCATCTGATTGGCCATTGGCCACAAGTAAAAAAAAAATAAAATAATAAAATTAACAGAATAAAGAGTTATTATTGAAAGAGGTGTGGTTTTTATGAGGAAAATGAATAAGTAATATTTTACGTAAACAATTATAGTGATGATGATGATGATGATGATGGATGATGGAAAGTAGAGACATATTGTGAAGAACGAGGGTGAAATGGGAATAACTAATAGAACTGGTAAACTGAGAGAAAGAAGAGAGAGAAAGGGTACGAAATTGGGATTGAATTAAAACTGTGAAAAGGGAAAGAAGAAGAAGAGATGAAGAAAGAGAAGAAGAAGAAGAAGAAGAAGAAAAGAAGAAGAAGAAGAAGAAAAAGAAGAAGAAGAAGAGAAGAAGAAGAAGAAGAAGAAGAAGAAGAAGAAGAAGAAGAAGAAGAAGAAGAAGAGAAGGCGAAAGATGAAGAAGAAGAAGAAGAAAAAAGAAGAAGAAGAAAGAAGAAGAAGAAGAAGAAGAAGAAGAAGAAGGCGAAAGATGAAGAAGAAGAAGAAAGAAGAAGAAGAAGAAGAAGAAGAGAAGAAGAAGAAGAAGGAAAGAAGAGAAGAAAGAAGAAGAAGAAGAAGAGAAGAAGAAGAAGAAGAAGAAGGCGAAAGATGAAGAAGAAGAAGAAGAAAAAGAAGAAGAAGAAGAAGAAGAAGGCGAAAGATGATGAAGAAGAAGAAGAAGAAGAAGAAGAAAAAGATTGATGATGAAGAAGAAAGATGATGATGAAGAAGAAGAAGAAGAAGAGATGATGATGAAAGAAGCGAAAGATGACGATGAAGAAGAAGAAAGGGAAAGAAGAAGAAGAAGAAGAAGAAGAAGAAGAAGAAGAAGAAGAAGAAAGATGATGAACAACAACAACAACAACAAGGCGAAAGAAGAAGAAGAAGAAGAAGAAGAAGAAGAAGAATGTCATGACATGAAATAAAACAGGAAAATTTTCAGCCTGTAGCCATGTTAGTATTACTGTATGGTTGCACCACTTTAACGAAATGCCGGGAGAAAAGGCTAGATATGAATGACATCCGGATCTTCATGGTTTTTTTTAATCAATCTAACTTCTTAACGTCTAGAATCCGATGTTACGCGACTTTAAAATCTCCCAATGAGATTTAAGCTGAAACTGAGGTCAAAGGTTATCACTTATCAATTAAACACAGTTAACCTCAGCTAGGCATAACAAATATCTCTGTGAGTTTTTATTTTCCCCTAAAATCAAACTGCCCTGAGCGAGAGACACATCTCACCCAGGCAATGCATTGTCCCAAAACTGACACCACACTCTCACCTCTCACTCCCACTCTTCCGCATTTCACCACGTGACACGTCTCGACCAACAGAAAAATACCACGTGGGGTTGTGCTGACTCATCCTAAAAATTGTCCATGCTAATCTACATTTATTTCTTATATTAGATAATCTAAACTTCGTGCCAAATAAAAGATTCAGCCAATCTATTTGTTATCATAGTTTGTTTCTTCGTTTAATGGCATATAAACCTTTGTGGGTTATTTAGAACAATAGTAGTAGTATAATTTAACCTGTAGTTGGAAGGGTGGGGGAGGTCATGCCTTTTTAAGAGTATTAGTCCGAAAGTGAATGTAATAGGGCAACTGGAGTTTGAATTTGCTGACTACGATATCGCAGATTAAACAACCGCAGCCAACAGGGCGGTAATCCAGAAAGCAAATTAATAGGTTTACAGGATTCTGAGATATAATCAATTTATATATATATATATATATAATATATATATATATATATACATATATATATATGTGTTGTGTGTGTGTGTGTGTAATATAAAGATTTTGAAGGCAATTTACAATGCAATATGTGTTGAATTTATTTAACTTTTGTTTTGTTTTTTTCAAAACTGAATATTTTCGGAAGTAAAATTCCATCTTCAGAGTTATTGAAAGTACTAGGTGTTTTTTTATAGTACTTATCCCACGGCGATATTGTAATCATCTGTTGTTTAAGAAGTTGAGGAACGCCGTATATTTGAAAAATTTTTCCATGATGTTAAATTGGCTAATTCCGTGATGTTAACACGGCTCGGCTGCTCCCGTGCGTGGAAATTGTTCGAAATTCTTTTAATTTTTACTATAAATATAGCCTTGCTCGGCCTATATATATATATATATATATATATATATATATATATATATATTCAATATCACCAGAGCTTGCTTTTTAAGCAAAAATAATGAAGATTTGATTTAATATTTGGGCAGATATTTAGAAATTAAATAGTTGAATAGTAACGGAAGAGAAATGCATTAGAGTATTATTTTTTTTTTTTTGCGTGTTTTTTTTTTTTTTCACTTTGAAATATAAGATAACTTTTTGATCCATCTTTTCCAAGACTTTTACTTGTTCTTGAATTATTATGAATACTAAAGATAGCTGTATCATCGACACGTCTTGATGATGATGATGATGGTGATGATGATGAAATTTGGTATATTTGGTTTGGAGCCTCATCCGTATCATCTTGCAACACACTCTGGTTAAAAATGAGACCGTCCATCTCGTTTCCTCCTAAGAGGTTGCCAGTTGTATGAGAATGTTTCCAACCGTATATTGACGTTATCCCTGTCGACCTCATCCGTATCGAAGATGACCTCATTGCCTTCAGTTTTTTTCTTCTTTGGCACATGAAGTAAGAAGGAAGAATTCTTCAACACGTATAATGGTTGGATCTCTCTCTCTCTCTCTCTCTCTCTCTCTCTCTCTCTCTCTCTCTCTCTCTCTCTCTCTCTCTCTCTCTCTCTCTCTCTCTCTCTCTCTGAAAAATTTCGGAGTGATTTTTGGCAACGCACTGGCTTTGCGTCTTCATTTCTTCTTCGTCAATGAACGCATTCAAACATTGTTATTTACTAAATATTGTTTAGTGGGAATCCCCGTGGCGTAGTGGCTAGCGTGCTGGACTGCGACATCCCAGTAAAAGAGTTGAAACTCCAGCCGCGCCATTACGCCCAGCTTCGGGTGAATCCAATTTGAAAAGCTTTGGTTTGCTTTGGCTTGGTTTTGTTTTATGGCATATCAACCTCAGTGGATCATTTAATGCCGATAAAGTTTTGAAATAAATCAATTCTTAATGGATACATTTTTATGAATACATGTTTCTATTTAACCCATAGATGGGACCCTAACAGGTACTACCTCTCCGGGTCAGAGTGGACCAGGGAGCAATGGTGATGAAGGGGTGCTCCACTTTCCCCAAACCTCCAAAACTGGAACCTCATCATCAGATAGAGGTTAACGTCGCCCTGAGCCACCGCCTTCTAGCACACATAAGATAAGGATTGTGGGTTACCATAAGGTTGGGGCAATCATATAGGTGCTAGGGCTTGACGTGGCCAACCGATTGATCGGAGGGGGTCTCCCCGACCGACCGTCTAGCCCAAGAAAGGCCTAAAGTGGAATATTGCAAGGCATGGACTGCTCATCCACCTGGGTTCTATCCTTAAGCATCACGGGTCGCCACCCACGGCCAACAGGTGGCCCCATTGGGGGAGTCTTACCCCCAAGCAGAGATGCAGTCAGTGCATTCTAACGCCCCAGCCGACAGGGCGGGGAAAAACTTTGAATCCCCTCAGCCCTCAGTTGTCTAAAGCGACCGTCGTGTAATGGTCATTGTCGTAGGAAATGGACACAGCGAGACAAGTTCGAACCCTAAAAGAGGCTGGTATCATTTCACGTAATCCTAAAACCCTTGCGAAGGGTATGCATCCAACTATGCTCCTTCCAGCCATGATTAAATAGTAGGACAGACTATATATATTACCAAAGTGTATGGTTAACACCATCTCATATACAAATATATGCAGTATTATTAGGAGAGTGCTCAATACCTGTGATAGAACAATAATAATAATAATAATAATAATAATAATCTGGGACTTCGAGGTACGGATGAATCACCTAATCCCGGTCAGGATACTGGACCTAGTAATAATCGACAAGAAGAAGAGAATCAGTCATCTCGTGGAGTTTGCCGTCCCGACCGACCACCGTGTGAAAATAAAAGAAAGCGAAAAGATAAACAAATACTTAGACCTTGCCAGAGAACTGGGGAAACTTTGAAACATGAAGGTTAAGGTCCTACCAATTGTAATTGGTACCCTTGGAACGGTCTACAAAGGTCTGGAAAATAATTTGGTAGAATTGGAAATCAGAGGAACAATCGAGACCATACAAACTACAGCACTGGAGACCTGAGGAGACTTGCTGTCACTCAGCCTCCAGTGAACTATCAGCTACAGCAGGTGTGAAAACATCACAATAATAAGTGAATATATATTAGTTTTTTATATATATATTTAATTACATGGGTGCTTATCTGCAACCATTTGATTTCATGCACATTTTTACAGAGCAATCTTCAGGCAATCTTCACCAAATTACATATTCAATTACCTAGAGCAGGAATATATATATATATATATATATATATATATATATATATATATATATATATATATATATATATATTCCTGCTTGAGGTAATTGATAATATGTAATTGGTAAATATGTATACTAAATATGTGCTAGAGAGAGAGAGAGAGAGAAAGAGTGGGTAAAGAAAGAAAGAAAGAAATAACGAAAGAAAAAAAGAATGAAAGAAAGAAAAAGATAGACTAACATACATACATACATACATACATACATAAAGAAAGAAAGAAAGAAAGAAAGAAAGAAAGAAAAACTCGAGAAGAAAGAGGAATAGAGAAAAAATAGAAAAGAAGAAAGGGAAAGTGTGTGAAAGAAAGAAAGAAAGAAAGAAAGAAAGAAAGGAAAAAAAAGAAGAAAGAAAGAAAGAAAGAAAGAAAGAAAGAAAAGGGACAGGCAAACAGACAGACAGACTGACAGAAAGAAAGACAAGATAATGAGAGGTATGAATTTGAAATCAAGGAAGAAAACGAGGAAGAAAAGAAGGAAAAAATAGAAAATAAACGAGTGTGTGTGTGTGTGTGTGTGTGGTGGTGTGTGTGTGTGGTGAGTGTGTGTGTGTGTGTGTGTGATATTGAGTGTATATGTTTTGTGTCCATGTATGCATTCAAAGCATAATATGACCTCTGATCGACTGCAATTAATCATTAACCCTCGATTCATTCAGTGGATTTAACCCTGAAGATCCTTATGGTGAAACTTGAGTAGGTTATCTCTTGTACCCATTTTATAAATAAAATATATATATATATATATATAATATATATTCCTGCCTTGAGGTAATTGATAAATATGTAATTGGTAATATGTATACAGTGCTAGAGAGAGAAGAGAGCGAGAGGTGAGAGAGAGAGAGTGTGTGTGTGTCTGTCTCTGGTGTGTGTGTGTGTGTGTGTGTGTGTTGTGTGGATATTGATTGTATATGTATGTATCCGTGAAACTGTCTATGAATAATTGACCTCTTTAACAAAATAGAATAAATGGCTTCCGTGGAGAGACGACAGAGGGCGTAAGATGAAAGAAAGAAAGGTGCAAAGAGAGAGAGGAGAGACAGAAAGATGTCATCGTCAATTCCTGGATGAATTTGTTTGCATTTCACGTGGTTGCTAATACCCTTGGGAAAGGTATGCATCCAACTATTCTCCCTCCAAATTATGTGTAGAATAGTAGGGTAGAATGGGTTAATTAACTTTCGTTAGACAACCAATCAATGACAAGAAAAACTCATTTTAAAAATGTGCCTGGTGTCGCATCCTGTTCACGCTGAGGGGGTAGTTAATATGTATACAAATACTTATGTGTCTCTGCCTGTCTGTCTGTCCGTATGTATGTATGTATGTATGTATGTATCTCTCTCTCTCTTCTCTCTCTCTCTCTTCTCTCTCTCTCTCATCCTCTCTCTCTCTCTGTGTGGTGTGTGTGTGTGTGTGATATTGATTGTATATGCTTGTGTCCATGTATGCGTTAAGCATAATTGACCTTATTTAGAAAGTAAAACAAAAAGACATCCCCGCGGGAGAGAGAGTGTGGGAGAGAGAGAGAGAGAGAGAGATCTTGTTGGCACACGATTCTCTCTCTCTCTCTCTCTCTCTCTCTCTATCTCTCTCTCTCTCTTTCTTTTCTCTTCTCTCTCTCACTATCTCTCTCTCTTTATATATTCCTTTATCCTCTCACTCTTTCTGTCCTCTATCTCTCTCTCTCTCTCTCTCTCTCTCTCTTTCTTTCTCTTTCTCTCTCTCTCACTATCTCTCTCTCTTTTATATCACTTTATCCTCTCACTCTTTCTGTCCTCTCTCTCTCTCTCTCTCTCTCTCTCTCTCTCTCTTTATATCACTTTTATCTCTCTCACTCTTTCTGTCCTCTCTCTCTCTCTCTCTCTCCTCTCTCTCTCTCTCACACACACACACACACACACACACACACACACTATCTCTTTCTCTCTTTATATATCACTTTATCTCTCTCACTCTTTTGTGCCCTCTATCTCTCTTCTCAACAATCTCTCTTTATATATGTCTCCCCTTCTCTCTCTCTCTCTCTCTCTCTCTCTCTCTCTCTCTCTATCTAACTATCTATCTACCTCTGTGTGTGTGTGTGTGTTGTGTGGTGTCTGTGATATTGATTGTATATGCTTGTGTCCATGTATGCGTTCAAGTATAATTGACCTTATTTAGAAAGTACAAAAAAGACATCCCCCGGGAGAGAGAGTGTGGGAGAAGAGAGAGAGAGAGATAGGAGGGATGGAGGGTGCAAAGAGAGGGAGGGGCAGATATAGTGATAGAGATAAATAGATATATAAAGAGATAGACTGTAGAGAGAGAGAGAGAAGGGTGAGAGAGATAAAGAACATATATAAAGAGAAAGACGATAGAGAGAGAGAGAGAGAGAGAGGAGAAAAGAAAGAGAGAGGAGAGAGGGGGTGAGGGATTGAAGAAAGTCAATCGGTGTGCCAACAAGATATCCAAAACGGCTGGATAAACATCAATGACGTTGATAGGTCTGTTGAGTGGAGTATTGTGTCGCCAAAGGGCGATAAGGTCGACGCTAAGTGATTGGAGAGTAAGGAGACACAGGGAAAAAGGAGAGCAATCATCATTTTGGCATTGATAGATTACTAGTGATTAGCTCGTCTTCGAATCCCTTGTGTAAATTCTTCCTCTTCGATAAATATCAGAGAAGAAGTAACAGAACCAAACTGGTGAGTAAATGAAGGAGCAAAGAATGAGATGAAAGAAAGAAAAGAAGGAAAAGAAGGAAAGAATGGATGAAGGAAGGAAGGAAAGAAGGAAGGAAGGGGGAGATTAAAAAAGAAAGGTGTAGTAAAAAAAATTGAAAAAGAAGGAGGGTGACGTGGGTGAAAGAAATCTTTCCTCTTCAGTAGATATCAGAGAAGAGAAAAAGCAACAGACTTAGCTGGTGGTAAAGAGAGGAAGAAAGAAAGAAAGAAAGAAAAAAGAAGAATGAAAGAAGAAAGATAGACTAACATAATCATACATAACATACATACAGAGAGAAAGAAAATAAGAAAGAAAGAAAGAAAGAAAAAAGAAAGAAAGAAAGAAAGTCTCGAGAAGAAAAAAGGAATAGAGAAAAAATAGAAAAAGAAGAAAGGGTGTATGAAAGAAAGAAAAGAAAGAAAGAAAGAAAGAAAGAAAGAAAGAAAGAAAAGGTCAAACAGAAAGAAAGAAAGAAAGAAAGAAAAGGTCAAAACAGAAAGAGAAGAAAGAAAGAAAAAAGAAAGAAAGAAAGAAAAGGTAAAACAGAAAGAAAAGAAAGAAGAAAGAAGAAAGAAAAAAAAGAAAGAAAGACTCAGAAGAAAGAGGAATAGAGAAAAATAGAAAGAGGAAAGGAAAGTGTGTGGAAAGAAAAAAAGAAAGAAGAAAGAAAGAAAGAAAGAAAGAAAGAAAGAAAAGGACCAAACAGACAGACAGACAGAAAGAAGAAAGAAAGAAAGAAAGATAAATGGGAGGTAAGAAATTTGAAAGGCAAAAAAGAAACGAGGAAGAAAAGAAAGGAAAAAATAGAAAATAAACGAGAGAGAGAGGCAGAGTGAGAGAGAGAGAGAGTGAGAGTATGTGTGTGTGTGTGTGTGTGTGTGTGTGTGTGGTGTTGCAAAGCTTAATTAAAAATGCAGACTCCTTAGTAAAGATAACATTTTCTTATTTTAAAAACAGATAATTGATTTCGTGTTGGGTGCTGATCTTTCGATATAACCTCGTCGTGAAATTAAGTCATAAAATCGTGTTTCCTGAGATATCTCTTATAACGTTTGCTATTAGTCACAAAACCTTCCAATTATCCGTATCAAGCGCAACCCCTCGCTATGGATAGATTTTCAAGTTGCGTTAACTGCAATAAATCTATCCGTGCTTCTTTTTTATGGCTGCTATAAACAAGGGCGTACAGCGAACTGTGGGAACTCATGCAGTTAAAACATTGCCAGGAAGAGGGGGGGGGGGTTCGTGTAACATTTATTGCTACTTGATAGGCATTGCTTCTACTACAAGTTTAAATAACATAACATGTTTTTTATTGGTCTCAACTAGTTTCGACCATGAGTTATCGTCCAGGAGAAAGGTATTCGGTTTGGTTCCTTTGTTTAATGGTATGTCAACCTTCGTGGATTATTTTATGCCAAAGCCAATCCAGTAGGAAAACAGTCATCAGTATCATCATGTCACGCTATTAGCATGGATATCCATGACAATTTCTCTCCAGCCGTCCCTATCACTTATTGTTCTCGGGAGTTCCTCTACGCGGCATCCAGTATCCCGTACAGAGATGGTCAATGTACGTCTTTGCTGGTCGGCCCACACTGGCGTGCCCATGTGCTGGCTTCCACAGGAGGACGTCCGCTTTTTATTTCGTCCTTGCTTCTCCAGCAGTGTCCGGCGTGTCTTGTCGTCTTACTCGGATGGTTTGGGTGATATGTGGCAGGTGGCCGTACAACTGTTTTCTCGTGAGGTGTTGTTTCCACGTTTTGTTTAGGATCGCCAGAGCTGGACATGAGAAGGCCGTTTCCTCTTATGTAATGTATGTATGTAGCAAAACACAAATTTTTATTTCGTTTATATATCTATACATTATTATTGCATAAGAGAAGGAAATGAATCCGGACGGTAATATGTGTAGATAAAAGGGTATGAAAAATTAATATATTTTTATATTCTTTTCATTGCTAATATTGACATGATTCGATTTATAAAAAATCATCATCAGAGCATAATGATAATTAGGTCCGTTTTTAGATGTAAATGGTTTTAATCCGGACTCATCGAGAGAGAGCAGAAAATAATTTAAATTCAAATCAGAAACTTGTTTTTCCCAAAAAGCGCGTGTAAGCCATGCGATCGCTTCGAAATGTACATGACGTTAACGAAACACGCAGCGAATGAACAAAGTTTATTCATATCTATCTAATATTCTTACTATCTATCTATCTATCTTAGACTATTCATATATTATCTATTCTATTCTTTATCTATCTCTATTCATATCTATCTATCTTATATCTTAGTTTATTCATATCTATCTATCTATGTCTATTCATATCTATCTATCTATCTATCTTAGTCTATTCATATTAACTAAACAATGTTAAGATCAAAGTCTTCTGTCTGGCTCAACATCTTTTATGAAAAGAACATTATGATAACATTTTGCACTATAAATCAATTAAAATATAAAACGTGACATTTTACTCATATATTCAAATCACAGATGGCGTAAGCCTTTTTTTTGCAGAGTCGGACCGCTTTTTTCTTTCTCTTTCTTCTTGAAAAGATTTTATTTATTTCTTTTGCAATGAAAAAAGGATAAAAAAAAAAAAGAAAGAAAATACAATTTAATCAGAATTGCGCAAGACTTAAGGCTCGCCTACAAACTACAATCTTTCTAAATATCTTTTGTCTTCTCTTTAGATGGTCGTCTGGCTGGACCGATTTTGAACAAATCGTGAATTCAAAGATAGTCTGGCTGCTGCTGGCTCAGTTGCTGCTGATGCTGTTGCTGATGCTGCTACTGCTTGCTGCTGCCTGCTGCTGCTGCTGCTGCCAATTTTAAACGTCCTTGCATACAATTACGTACAGCTTTCAATTTCCGATAAGGATTTCTCAAGATCTACATTGTCAACGCTCAAGTTTGAAATTTTGTCTGCAAATTTCTCTAGGTTGACTGTAATAATTACATCACCTTTTATCCCCGAGGGGATCACCGTGGCGCAGTGGCTAACGGTGTGGACTGCGACATCATGTAAGCGAAGTTCGAATTCCAATCGTGCTATTACGTTCACTTTCGACCAATACCTGGGAAGGTACGAAACCCCTTCATCCTCTTAACTACACGTTAAAAGTTAAACGTCAAGAAGGAGACACCGTAGCGTAGTGGTTAACGTGCTGGACTGCGACATCATAGTAAGCGAGTTCGAACTCCAGTCGCGCTATTATGTTCACTTTAGGGTTGATGCCCGTGGGATATGTATATAACCGCTCATGCCCCCGCTATGAGTTAAATAGTACCGACTACTATTCCTATACAAGGAAGCGCCCATCGTGTAATGGGTATCGATGTAGAAATGGGCACGGCGATACGAGTTCAAATCCTGAACAAGGGTTTTAACATTTAACATAGTGCTAACACCCTTGGGAAACGTATGCATCCAAATACTCTCAGTTTACTATGGGCAAATAGTAAGGCAGACTGGTATTAGAAAGGGAAAACTCAGATTTCAAACCTGTTCATCGTTTTGAAAATAAGCATTTGTTAAATCGTACAACGGACCTAATTCTAACATCGTATGTCAACTTTTACATTTTTTCAAGTCAGTTAACGTTGAACCACGTATCTTTAATTCTCAAAGATACATGGTTCAAAGTCGTTTTTGACTTAATTGCAAATTTCGACTAATTAGAACTAATTAAAACATGTTTTTCAAACATAATTCAATCCTTAAATAATGAATAATTTAAGTATACTATTTTCGTGTCATTAAAACTAAACAGTAAAGAAGCCTTTTAGGAAGCAAAAGTTGATTAAATCTGATTTAGTATAATAATAGATATATCAATTTCTGACGTTGAGCACATTTATGATTTAATGTCTATTTCCTGAAAGTATAAGAAAGTTAGTTTGATCAGTTCAAATTCATAGAATATTGTGACTCAGCATAGAAAATTCTATTCCTTTAACAAAAAACTTCTTTCTTCTAAGAAGACAATCATCAACCGGCGTCGAGTTCGTCTTTAAATGAATCCAATGTTATCTTGATTTTTAAAAAGCTGTTTTTGGTGACATTTCACTCTTTGCAATCAGATAACAAAACTGCAGACAAATGAGATTATTTTGGGACGAAACTCTTGGACATTTCAAAACACACAAGAAGAAGAGAATGGTGGACGTTTCTTGCTTACACGGATGTTAAATTTAATGAATCTATATCGGAAAGTAAATGTAATTTACCTTAGAATGGATCGTAAATGAATAACACATAAAGAAGAAAATTAAAGTAAAGTTTTATCACTAGCGACGAGTTCTGTTACACATCGTCTGGTTCACATTGATAAAATCATTGCCAATTGTCTCTAAATAAAACGAAACATGAGAGGGTATATCTTAAAGATAAAGGATTGTTATAGTGGATGCCTACAATAAATACAGGTGGCAGAGTGTTATATAGTTAGTTTTTAGTAAAGTCTCGGGGGCGGGGCCTAAATGTCCAGTATCTAAGTGTCCAGATCTTAGACGAGGGCCGAGTTCTATTTCTGCCCCTCTGGATATCAAAAACTCCAGCCGCTAGAACCAGGTTATAGGAGTATTTAGTTGTTTTTCTGAATTTGCCACTGCTGAGCGCCTGGTCAGCGGCCAAACCCATCACACGTTATGCAAGTAACCCACAGGGATCTCGCGTCGCGAAACCGATCAGCTCGTCTTAAGCTAGTGTACTGGTCGGGTCACGACGAGCTCCTCGCACTCGCTGTTACTCATAACGCCTGAGAGATGCTTATAAGCGATACGCTGCGGCGGAATATCGAACGCTAGATAACGTAGCTGCACGTGAGGGGATTGATTCTAGCTTCGACTCGACGCTGGTCGATAATCCGGACTGACTAACGCCCGGTCCGCCATATATCTATATATAGGCCGCGTCACCTACGATTAGACTTATTTTAATTGCTCAAAGCTTAATATAATTATATATCTCTGCCTCTTCGTACTTTTTGCGCCATCACTATCCGTGAGTCATAATAGCAACTAATAATCTAATCTATCCTTCAAAGATTTGGATTGATTAAGAACTCATATCGCTTACGCAAGCACACATGCTTCGTTTTATAATAGAGAGAGAACGTATCCTTCATCATGCATGTCATCAAGTGAAATCTTAATAAATAAATGCATCATATCATAGTGCGAATCCCAACGCAGCGATGTGAGGGAACCATATGTGTAGAGACAAGAACACGGTATAAACAGCTATATTCGGGAAAATATAGAATCTATAACAATATGAAAAACTCTATTCACCAATTTGTGTAAAAAAAAGATTCATGTTTCTGTCTACGCTTCTATAATTGTTAATTACATCTGTCTGGAACTCCGAGACTCAAGGTATACTCCTAATGTGTATGGTTCTATGTCTGAACGTCTTTCTCACGATATAGTTCATACGATGTAAGACTATAGAGGTGCTCCATGAGCACGCGCCATATCGATCATATCCTGCAGAAATGCCCGCCGCGTTCTCTTCTTTCTGTGTGGGTGGGTTCTTATCGGACAGATGTGTGCACGAAGTAGGCGTGATTCGTCGTCTCCGTTATAAACATAAATCTCCGTCTTATGTGCCTGCGAAGGTCTTTTTCGCTAGATATTCTGATTCCGCAGATAGAGAGTGAGAACTTCGCTCAAAACGGCCAACGAACTACCGAACCTCTATAGGGTCGGAGTGATATGATATACATCAAAGGATATCACATGTGTAAGCTTTGTGGTAGCTCGCTGTAAAGACGTTGGAAGGCGTACAACTCGCACACTGCCGAGGTATGAGACTTCGATGTCTAAACTTGACTGAAGATATGAAGACAGTTATTTTGCGTTTGGACACGCAGATGTACACATAAGACACTTTCTCACTAATTATGGTCTAGAAGTCTTACATACTCTCTATGCACATTGTAGAGTCAGTAAGGATATCGATATGGCTATTATCACTTACTTCTCTATAAAACCAATCGTATTATTTATCCAGCATAATGTATGACTATGAACATATAATATTATATAATGTGCTCTAATACAGTCAGAAATATATTGAGTAATATCTTAATTATTATAATTACTAAATATCAGATATTAACAACTTTTAGCTTCCTAAGATGTAGATGAGAGAGAGAGATGTAGAGGCGTAGTAAGAGGAGAAGTAATCGAGAGTTTAGAGATGTTAAGTATGTTTTAATTCTTTGTTATTATTATTGGAGTAATTATGATTATATGCTCAAAATTACTTGTGTAGTAGCTGTTTATTTATTTTATTAGTCACCAATTCACAATTAATAGAAACGTTCTGATGACGGATAATCACTAAAAGTGATATTTCCGACCATTTTGGGTTAAGCAACGAAGCTTTTAATGTTAGTTCTGTGACTATATAATGATAAAAAAAAAATATATAGTATTATTTATATTATAGTATATTGGGAAAAACTAGTTGCTTTAGAAGCAGTGTAAAATCTGAGATTCACACATTATTGTAATACCTTATACTCTCATCAGGTGTTTTTTGTACTTGACTAGAGTATAGGCATACGGTGGAACCCTATAAACATCATTCATATTATTATATCTATATTATGACTAGTTATATATTAGTATTATATTATTTATTTTATTTATATATATTTATTTTATTGATGTATTGAGTAATATTTGTATTATCATATTTAGTGTTAACTGTTATTTGATAGGTAGGTTGGATTTCAATGGAGGAAACATCCACGATTGCGAAAGAGATCTTGCACATTCTTCTTCTTCGACTTCTTGCTACTCTAGCATGCGTGAGCTGTTAATGTTTGGCCTTTGAATGAATGTTTTGTGTAAATCGAAAATATTGATTCTTAGTATCAGCTATTGATTATATTTGGATAAATTTTTTTGTTTTCATTCTTTGTATAGCATTGGGTTGTGAATTGTATTTCAGTTGCATTCCGTTTTATACTATTTATCTAGTTCGATATCGCATATCCGATTTCACTCTTCACTGTTTTAACCTTATTATGACTACTATGTACTTATCTTGAATTTAATTTATTATGTAGTTGTTAGTGTTGGATGGTTTGTGTTGTGTATCGTTGTATTGTTGTGGTGTGTGATGTTCACGTGTGGTTGTCGTTTGCTTCTTGGTTGGTTGCTGGCTGTTGCCTGGTCGGTAGGCCGTGTGGCGGTGTGTCGCTAGTGTGGGTGTGCCAACTACTCGTCACTACCAGCTATGCAGTAGAGAGTAGGCAGATTAGGGCTCTTTAACCTTTAGTTGATGATATACCGGTTTAGCGAGAAAGAACTCTCAAGTTCGAATCTGCTAAACTATATATTATAAGTATGTATATTATGTGTGTGTGTGTGTTGTGTAGAAATTATATCCAATAAGCACAGTCTCCTGTTTAACAATTTTAATTAACAATCTTTTCGACTTCTGTTGCCAACTCTTTTAACATTGGATGTGATCTGTAGATTGTGCCAGCCTGAGTTTTTATCCGAAGTACTTTCGGCACTTCGAAGTGCCATCATCAGCGGGTGATGTTGTTTGTGTTCTAGTTGTTTTTCTTCATTAAGTTGTAGTGGAGTAATTAGGAGGAAAATTATATATATAGTATGTATATATTATATTACTTATATACTTGAAATTTTTCTTGAAGGCACTATACATTCGCATAGTATCGCATAAAATGTCGAATACTTTTTCTCATGTATATTGAAATGTGAAATCCCCAGCATAGGTATGGCTCGTTGTAATCCGTACAGACTGTTCGATTCTTATTTATTGTCTCTATTCAGCGGTATATCTACTTATTATTACTGATTCCCTCCGACAGTAAATCGAAACCGGATCTTCATTGCGACACGGAGTGAATACACTAGTGAACACTTGTATCGCCTCGCCTAGCTCTAGTCACAGCTGCCATCTAGCGAACATTAAGCTTGTCAATTGATTACGTTACTTACACGCCTCTACCTTATACATATTGGTAGGTGGTGTCTTATTTGTAAGAGAATAATTATAGCGAAATATATATCAGACCGTGGATGCCTCGGCGAGTGATATGTTTAAGATTTTGGTGTTTGTTTTATTTAGAAACGTTGCTGATAAAGTATTAGTAATCTATTACTTTGAAGGCACTTAATGCATGTATCGCTTAAAAATTCTGTATACTTTCTTCTTAGATACGAATGAACTTGACCTAAGGATAGTCTATTATATTTGAGTATACTTTGTATTATATATGATATTATATTTATGCTTATATTAATTATTATATGAATGATGTTTGATGTGCATGTTATAGTTTAATGGTGGTAACTCCGTTATGCTTCTCTCGTATATACTATTTATGTTTTTATAATGTTTTTTTTTAATTGGGCTATTTATATATGAAGCATTGAAAAATGTATAATATGAATTGATATCGCGATTATTATGGAGTGTAGTTGGTCTACTTATTTTTTAATTTATATTTTTGTCAGGTATGTTTCGAGTGTTCGTTTAGTCTAGATGTCGTTTTCGCCTGAGAAAAATAGACAATTACCTTCCCTGCTTCGCACTTGACCCAGATTTTGAGGGAACCACGTTGCATCTAAGACCTATAAAATTTAAAATTCCTGTTTCGGTCAGTCAAATTATATAGACTTAGTGAGTAAATTTACTCTTATTAGAGATTACTAAGCCAACAAGGAAATAAGATACCCAGCTCACCAAGGAAAAAAAAAAAAAAAAAAAAATTTCCAACCAATGTAAAGAAAGATTCACTTGAACGAGATATGTATATTGCAATATGACCATTCCCGTGAATGATGGACGGATGAATAGTATGTTATGGGAATAAATTAGTTTGGCCTCATGTGGCTCTGTATACTAAATAAATTATTTATATCAGTGTCTGATATGAATCGCTCCCGTGCACGATATCTCGAAGAAGTTGGCAAGAGTCCATAACCGACGATATCCCATGGTATTATTTAACAGAGTTTTACTATTCACCAGAAACCTATAAATATTTGACTCTGCTACTCATATATGTACTAACATCTGGATGCTCGCTCATATTATCTCGTGTATATATGAACTCTCTGATAACATATTGGATCAAATAACTATCTCGGGGCTAGATGAAGAATAGTAAGATGTAACCACACAACTTAGAATTCAAACCTTGTATTCATAGAACACCTTCTGGTAGCCTTATCTATACCAGCAATACAACCACGTATATAGGTATCGGAAAATATTCATATTTTTACACTATTCTCTTATGTCAAATATATATATATAATTAGTATTATAGATTATATTATTATTATATTATTATTTATATTTTGCTTGAAGGCCAATTATAATGCATGTATCGCATTAAATTTAAACTCCGAATAAATATATTAGTATGAATATGAGTTCTTTGACTTATGCTATAAATGTCTCCGCAAAGCGAATATATAGGCTCTAGCACTATGAACAGAATCACCAGGAGCAAGAAGCGCGATTTTCGCACTCTTAATGTCTTCAAGTGTCTCCTTCAGTCCGCGGTGATATATCCCTAAAACCTCCCAGAAAACGCTGCGCACATCACGTACAGAGAACTTGCCAGAAACACGGAAGACCAGTACTTGTACGGCCACCTGCTCACAGAACACAGATTAATGACGACCGCATAAATCCATGCGCGTATGTCTGGAAAGACGCGCACGGATGAGATAACGACCGACACGGAAGCATCCTTGCGGGGAAAAGCTAAACCAGTTTGACAGAAATGATTACTAATATAAATAATCACGCCCCCTATATATATCTTACTCACCTTGACGGAAACAACAGTCAATACCAAAGCCTGGAAGCAACATGCATCACTCTTGTGAGCAATACGTCCCAGTGTAAGATGTGCCGAATCTCATAAGCATAGACAAAGAGACGCGTATTGTAATCAACTAAAGACAATAATCAAACTCATAATCGTTACGAAAGCAAGGAGGATATACTCATGAGGAAGATAGCAGCACGCACGAGAAGGAGTATCTTTCACATCCCACTTGATGATCTCATACGCATATTTGTGTAAATTAAAGTGCACATTTCGGCTTCTCGGATAGGTAAAATCACAGTTGTCATACATGTGAATATACAATATCGCGCTATTATGGATAGATGGGAGCTCGATAGATTGAAGTTCACATGAGACTGCTTGTAATTCCATAACACTGTGATTAGGCTTTTTGGCAATTATATGTAAGTCCAACTGAAGAGTATGACAATAATATAACTCAGTTTAGCACAACGGCAACCAGGAAGAAACGAAGTATAACACACGGCTTGATATTTGTCTCTCCTGTTATCTGATAACTATCTCCAGAGTTCGTATCACCCTCGGTTGTCTTGTAGCAAACTAGAAAAATCATGGTAAAAAAAAAAAGCGTTCACTATTAGTAAACAACACTGTGAGTAGAATACGGACAAATTTGTACCTATATATCTAAAAAGTTAATATAGCAATAAAATGTTATAGCCAACGAACCCCTACCTCACCTACCCTCTTCCTGGGCTATAAAATTAGGTTATTTAAATTTAGATTGAAGTGTTGTCGTGTGTCAGATGTGTGTGTGTGTGTGTAAGTGGTGGTTTGTTTCAGCTCTGTGTAAATGCGTTTACATATAGGTTAATTATATTTGATAGGCCAATACATGCGTATGAACCACTAATAAAAACAGAAAGCGATGTTCTTATATGTTTGTCCTTTTATCTGGATTTTATCGAAGATGATGAATGAGTTCATTTCGCTTCGATAATTCGATAAGAAAGGAAATGGTACATCTTTGTGTGTTTTATTTTTTCGATTACGGCATTGTATGGCGCTTTCAAATATTAATATGATAATATACGTTATAGTTGTCTCTGTTAGTCTGATAGTTCTGGGATATTTGGATCCAACGAATTCAATTATATGTATATTCATGTTCTGTTGTCACAAGTACGAGTGCATTTCTATTCTAAGGGTCTCATCAAGTAGCATGTCATACTTCTTATGCACATGTTTAAGTTCTTTGCGCTTAGATTCTGGAAGTTGAATTATCCGGACTTAATTTTTCCAGATATATATACAAAGACAATTATCTCTTCTCTATTACGAGAAAGCGTTTATTGGCTTCATTGTATTGACATATTAGCTTTCTCGCCCCACACCGATCTACACATACGCCTCTCAAATCCTGACCCAAGAACACGATATAACTTGAATAAATAAAGATAAGTCAACGTTAAATAGGCTTATTTCTCATATCATCCGATATACACGCTTGTTCCGATTCTCCCGCTGATACTGTCTTACCCTGACTTACGTCGCCTTCATTGACCATGCTGTGCTCCCTTCGCTCTCGTTTAACTAATTTCTCTATTTTTTTCCTTTCTTTCTTCCTCGATTTCTTTTTTTGCTATTCAAAATTCTTTATCTCCATAATTGATCTTTCTTCTATTCTCTTCTTTTTTTGCTGTCGATTCTGTCTGTTTGTCCTTTTCCTTTCTTTTCTTTCTTTCTTTCTTTCTCTCTTCTTTCTTTTCTTTTTTTTTCACACACTTTTCCTTCCTCTTTTTCTATTTTTCTCTAATTTCCTCTCTTCTTCTTGAGTCTTTCTTTCTTTCTTTCTTCTTGCTTTCTTCTTTCATTTTCTTTCTGTTTTACCTTTCCTTTCTTTCTTTCCTTTTTCTCTTCTCTCTCTCTCTCTCTCTTCTTTTCTGTTTGATCTTCTTCTTTTTCTTTCTTCTCTCTCTCCTCTCTCTTCTTCCTCTTCTTCTGCCTCCGAAATTATATTATTGTTTACCATTGGTGGCACGTATTATATATGTGATTTATTTATTATATTTATATGACTATTATTTGTGAATTAGTGGATATTGTGGGAGATAACATCAATTCACTTCTCTTATTTGACTAAAGACTAAATCATTACCACAATCCATCTACTATTAATCTCAATTATATCCGCGCATGTTACAATAGCATTCATTTTATACCACCTTACCTTACAATATACCCTTTACATTCAGCCTCAAATTGCATTTTATTAGAAATTCGCATTTTCCTTTATACAACGCAATTTCTAGAAAACAATCAGAAACTAAAATGTTGATTCTTATATATTACAAACGCACGTTTGAAGGGATTAAACGCAGTTATCTCTTACCTTTTAAAAATGTCCTTGTACAGTATATCATTAATTTGAATTTAACTCTTTTTTTTTTTCTTTCTTTTCTATCTTTTTTCACCTGCTATTCATTTATTATTCGATTTAAACAGATTAGCGTTATCGCTTCGCGTTAGCCTATATTATCTTAGCTGTGCTGAACGACACTCATAGAAGTATGAATTCGCTGAATTTAGCAAGCTATCAGATAATCAGTATGTATCTATTTTGCAATTTTATCTGACGATGTTGGCTAGAGTATAACGGTCGTGCAATTAAGAACATTGAGTAATTAATTTATAAATATTGAAATTAGAAAGACTAACAAAACTATAAAAAAATCCACATATAGCAAGGGCAACTAGTTCATAAATTTTGACTATTAACTAAATTACCATTTATTTCTTTTGTTTAATGGATTTCTTAGAAATTTATCGTTATTCGAGATTTTTCTTCATATTCAAATAAATCGAAACAATTAGAATCAATAATACCAAGTAAATATTTATCAAAAATCTTTTTTTAAGATCAATATGTCAATTAGCATTCCTGTTCCACTACTGTAAACAGCTTTTTTGGGCTTTTATATATAAATAAATTATATGTTTAGTATCTTAACAATGCCAATAGTATTAATGAATATAATTCTTACAAATGAAATAACTATCTGTATGTTCCCAGCTTTTTTCCCGGGTTATGTTTCATCCGGCTACATTTAAGTATACACTTTTTAAATCTCATATTGCTTTATAGCAGTAGCAATCGTTGGATGTGTTTATTGTTGGAAAGTCTGCACTTTTTAACTTAAGATGGGTGTGTTAGACAAGGTATGATACGACGTATCATTTAAGGAACCAAGGTATTAATTATAGTTAATTGGTATTTTTCTATCGTTGACGATCTTGGACTGTGCTACATTTTACCAGAGGTTGTTGCATGATGATCAGACCGTTACAAATTTAAGGAACATGAGTAATTGATATATTAGCTATTTGTAATTTCTATCTTGCACGATTTGGAATTCTGTCTCAATTTTTAACCACGAGGTGTTGCATTGATTGTTATATACTGTACCGTAACAATAAGAATTCGCAAGTATTTAAATATAGATTGTTTTCATCTTGGACGATTTGGATTACTGTCTCATTTTTAACCAGCAGGGTGTTGTAAGATGATAACGCCATAAGCAATTCAGCGAACATGAGTATTGATATTTGTATGAATTTCGAAATTTTATCCATTATGGCTGAATTATTTATGACCAGAACGCTGTAAGTAATACTTTTCATTTTTGTTCTTTATTGGAAAATGCCAAAACACTGATTACGATTTAACAAAGATTTTCTTGCTGTGATTCCTTCAAGTGTAATATGACGTGCATAAGCCCTGTCAGATTTTTGATAGGCTTGGTCTTGTGAATTAAGAAATAGAATTTTCTGTGACAAACGCTTTATTTTAATCGGTCTCGATTCCCATATATAAGAAAAGCTCTATCATTTTACTTATCACTCTTCATATTTTGTATTAGGCTCAACGGTTAAAGATTCCGACGGAATATCTGAACAACCGTCACTGTTGTGCCCAGACTTAATGTTTTCCCAATAATTAAGGAACCTCAACCGGTTTCTCTTGGAAGAATTCCTTTTAATTGTCAAAAACAGAAAGAAAATTGGTAAATGTCAGCATTACTATTTAATTGTTTATGTTTTTGTGCGTTTACTTCTTTCTTTGTTTTATATCTTGGCAACAATTCCAAAATATGTCGAAATACTATCCTTAGTAAAAAGTCACTTGAATCAATAATGATTAAGAAGAAGAAGAAGAAGTAAGAAGAAGAAGAAAGTCAGAAGCAAGAACCGCACAACAGAGTACGAAGAGAAGAAGAGACAGAAAAGAAAGAAAAAAGAAAAAGGAATGAAGAAGAAGAATTCGACGCATCCTATAATAATCCAATTGGACACATAGCCTAGTGTATAACGGTTAGTTTTGGTTACAGAACAGTTCTAAGTGACTATCTTGTGTATTCCGGGTTCCAATCCTGCAGTAGAGGCAGTAACATAGAAAAATAATTAACACCTACCCAGCCTTATGGTTTAGCGGAATGAGAACTAGGATACCCCCGTCGGACTGAATAAGGGTTAGGTTCAAAATTCCGTGATGGTTCCGATTACGACAAGAAGTTCCCAAGTCCGAAAAGATAGGTTCCCGAAGTCCGAGAAGGTTCCTCCTGAGTTCGACGAGAAATACCTGAAGAAGGCCGAGGGCATATCCACAGCCGAAACGTTGTAGCAAATAAACCAATGAAGATTGAGGTCAATAGTTCCGATATACGCAGAATAATACAAATCTTTCAAGCCTCATCTCAAACAATTCAGAGAAATGGTTGAAATAAATTTATAATCTTAGCCAATAGTGTACCTTTCTTTTAAAAGGCAATTTATTATAAATTAGCTTTGTAGCTTCGTTGTCAAATAATAATTACGATCTCACGGATAAGTTAAAGAGACAATTTTGCCAAAGCCGTTGTTGTGTCAGTGCTACTGTACGGCTGCAGCAACTTGATCCGCTAACGAAGTGCCTAGAGAATAAACTAGATTGGGAGCTACACAAGAATGGCTGTGTGCAGTCTTAAACAAATTCGTGGTAACATACCTCACGAGAAAACAGCTGTGCGGCGACCCTGCCAGCTATACCCAAACCATCCGAGTAAGACGGAACAAGACACGCAGGACACTGCTGGAGAAGCAAAGAACGAATCATAAGTGACGTCCTCCTGTGGAGGCGAAGTACATGGGCACGCCAGTGTGGGCCGGCCAGCAAGAGACGTACATTAACAATCTCTGTGCGGAATACCGGATGCTACGTAGAGGACCTTCCGAGAACAACGAGTGATGGGACGGCTGGAGAAGGATTGTCAATGGGTATCCGTGGCTAATGCGCGACATGACGAACGATGATGATGATGATGATGATGTCAAAGACGCTAAATAGTCCTTCGGTAGAATAAAGTACTTGAGGTTGGTAAAATGAAGAGTTAAACCCTTTATATGTTTAAGCAATGTTATTTTGGTGCCAAAAGCCACATGTGGTTGCTGTGGGCGAGAGCTCCCCTGTTCATGTAGACCCGAGACGCAAATTGGTAGCGTGTTACCGGTTCGAGCCTGGAAGGTGAAGAGGAATTCTGAGCATTGGCGCTTCTGACTTTAATAACGCTTGCTCACTACGCCCCCTGGCGCTAACTGAGAACCGTGGGCAGTAAGAATTGTAATTCCTAACAAATGTCAAGCACATCACAGTAATGTGTCTCTCGAAACAATTTCTGTGGCGGATGTTATTGGAAATGAATTGTCCTGACGGATGCTCGTTAGAAGTTTCGAACAACGTTACACATGTAATTTGTTGACCCGGAAGTAACCCGAATAAAAGACCGGAAGCTACAACGGTCGGATTATTGCGACANGTGGGGAGATTGAACTCACATCCTCCTGATCGTGAGTCGTGGCCTGGCGCATGTGAATTACTAAACTGTGCAGAGTAACCCGGATGTGAAGTCTCGTCGAGAGGATTGACGCGTGCTGATGAATGTAGAACGTGCTGCACGGGTAAGTCAGAGTGAGCCCGATTGAACAATGTAATTGTGTATTTAAGAACCTGCCTCCCAGACCGGGGAGAAAGCCTGCAGTAGCATTTTTGGCTGTCGCGACGAGTGGAAGAGAAAAAAAAAGAAGATATTTGGATAGTGTTGATGAGAAGAGTACAGCATTGCTGGGAGAGATTGTTCCAGACTGAACACTTGGTCAGTTGGCAGAGCAAACGCGTCGGACTTAACTGTGCCCCCCCACCCCCGAGTTTACTTTCATCCTTATTAGAGATAGGCTACTGGTTATACAATTAAATCTATTTACCGCCCTTTTGCTGATATTTCTTTCATTATTTCCTCTAATAGGAAAATAAGTCAGGAAATATCACCAAAAATGAGATAAATAGATTTGTTGAAGGGTACATAGGAAGATAGTTTTAATGAAAGGTACGTAGGAACATAGTTTTGATAAAAGTTACGTAGGATGATAGTTTTGATAAAAGGTACGTAGGATGATAGTTTTGATAAAAGGTACATTTGTTGAAAGGTACATAGGAAGATAGTTTTAATGAAAGGTACGTAGGCAGATAGTTTTGATAAAAGGTACATGGGAAGATAGTTTTGATAAAAGGTACGTAAGAAGACTAATGTTCTAAAATGATTGTAACTACATCAATAATTAATACGATAATAATATTAACAATAATAATAATAGTGGAAACAATGATAATAATAACAATGATAATAACACTAATAATAACAACAACAACAATAATTAGAATAAAATAAAATAAACAAATAACAAAATACAACCCCCGTATATAGATAGAATACAAGCGTAATGGAACAACCCATTTTTGTATTGTTCTTACACTAACCCTGAAGATGGCCCGTGGCAAGGCGGAAAGTACTCGGGAGATAAGTTATGGCAAATACATCAGCCAATTTTCACCTGATATAATTACATCAATCCAACAACTTGCTGACAGAAAATGGCTGCGCAGTTCAGTAAAATATGTCTTAAAGAAGAAATGCTGCCTAACTACACCCCCCCCCACACACACACACATATATATATATATATATATATATATATATATATATTTATCATCTTTCAACGCCCTCTGGTTAAAAATTAGACCGTCCAAGATGAAATGCAAAAATGTAAATCCTGATTATCCACATAAATTTTTCTTAAGAGTGTCGTCTCCTTAGCTAAATAATGGACAATTCCGTTTTTATTATAAAGAAAGGGAATAAAAAGGACAAGCAACACATAAAAAATATAATACGAAAGAAAAATTAAGAAAGAAATAAAGAAAGAAGGGGAAGATAGAGTGATGGGTAGCGCGCGGAAGCGATAAGGCTAATCTGTTTTAATCCAACATTATGAAAAAATCAAAAGAAGGAAAGAGAGGAAATTTTTTTGAAATAGCTCTTAAGTATCAAACGTTGTAATAATTAGATTATCATACTGTGGTATATCCACAGGTCCTGTTAGTCAAGATTATTATACTTTTTACATATTGAACTATTTAGCAATATCTCTTGAATAAACATATCAAACGTTGTAATAATTAGATCATCATACTGTGGTATATCCACAGGTCCTGCTAGTCAAGATTATTATACCTTTTACACATTGAACTATTTAGCAATAGCTCTTGAATAAACATATCAAGCGTTGTAATAATTAGATTATCATACTGCGGTATATCCAAAGATCCTGCTAGTCAAGATTATTATACCTTTTACACATTGAACTATTTAGCAATAGCTCTTGAATATACACATCAAGCGTTGTAATAATTAAATTATCATACTGCGGAATATTCACAGGTCGTGCTAATCAAGATTATTATGCACTCTACATATTGAACTATTTTTGCAATTGCACTTAAGTAAACATATGAAAGGTTGTAATAATTGAATTATTATACTGTGGTATATCCACAGGTCCTGCTAGTCAAGATTATTATACATTGTACATATTGACCTTTTTTTGCATTTGCACTTAAGTAAATATATGAAACGTTGTAATACTGGAATCATCATACTGTGGTATATCCACAGGTCCTGCTAGTAGATATATAAATTATTTCAAGACATTTTGAGTTAAAACGTTAATAAAAATAAACTTTTGATCTTCGCCTGAAAGAAAACTGTTTTCGATATTTTGATACATTTTAGAGCCAAACAGAATCTATAGCGACCATCCTATATCCGGTGGCAGCACCAGTTTAGCGAGATTATTGGATACAGTGACTGTCTTTATTGGTTGGCGAGGATTTGAGTTACCGAAATAAATACAGTTTCACCCATATACGGAGTGTCCATAAAGTCTGTGGGCACTTTAAAGAATTTATAACTTTATAAGTATTTAGGCTAGGAATAATCGGTAAAAAGTATTAGAAAGGTTAGTGTATCTAGTTTAAAGTAGAGTTATTTACGTGGTACCTATGTTATGTAGCCGTCTCTTTAAATAGATGGTATATATGTATGAAGCGCGTGGTGCAATGGTTAAAGTCATGGGAAATGGACTCGTCGCCCCGAGTTCAAATCCTGGATGTGGTAATTGTAGTTCACTTTGCGCTAATACCCTTGGGAAAGGTATGAATCCTACTCTCCCTCCAGCTATCGGTAAATTGTAGGGCAGACTGGGCTCTTTAACCTTGGCTAGGTAACCAGCCTAGGAGAAGGAAAACTCTGAATTTAAACCTGTTAAACTCCACCTAAGAAATTGACCTTGTGTCACATCCTGCTCGTGCGGAGGGGTTTGGTAAATATATATATATATATATATGAGAGCTTATAACCGTGTTTCTATTTCTCATATTAATCTTACTCTGAACTTATCTTTTCACTTGTCGATTTTTAATTTCTTCGTGATGTTATATATATATATTTACCATACCCTCCACGCGAGCAGGATGTGACACAAGGTCAATTTCTAAAGCGGAGTTTAACAGGTTTTTTTTATTTCAGAGTTTTCCTTCTCCTAGACTGGTTACCAAGCCAAGGTTAAAGAGCTCAGTCTTCCCTGCTATATACCTAGATGGAGAATTGGCAAGGGTATTAGCGCTATGTGAAATTCAAACAGCTACGTCCAGGAATTGAACTCGGGATGACGAGTCCATTTCCTCTGACTCTAACCATTAGACCACGCGCCTCCATCTTTGTGATGTTATATAGCTACTTAATATCGGGTATATAGAGAGAGAGAGAGAGAGAGAGAGAGAGAGAGAGAGAGAGAGAGAGAGAGAGAGAGAGAGCTAAAGAAAGAGAAAGAGAGATATATAAAGAAATAAAGCAAGAAGAGAGAGAGAGAGAGAGAGAGAGAGAGAGAGAGAGAGAGAGAGAGAGAGAGAGAGAGAGAGAGAGAGAGAGAATGGTGAGGGGATGATTTGGTTCGTACTTGTTTTTAGCTTTTTGCACTTTTAAGTATTTATAACTTTGTGCTAGAAGTAATCTACAAAATGTATTAGAAAGATTAATATATCTAGTTTTAATGTGTGTGTGAGTGTGTGTGTGTGTGTGTCTATATCTTTATATGAATAATTGTATATGTGAAAATTATTAATATATATATATATATATATATATATATATGTTTATATTTACATCTATTAATAATGGAGATTCGCTTCCGGTTTTTGTCTGTAACAAAAATTACGTTACTGCTTACGTCAGATTACCCAAAATCGTCATAACATAGAATAAATACACTCAAAATTTGAACATGCAACATTAGACAGTCCTCATTGTTTTTTAAGACAAGTTTTAATAAATACATGACTGGTATTATATATCTATATATAGTTTGTTTTATTTTAATACATATTTAAAGTTTACATTTCAAATTGTTTTATTTTTAATCCTTTAATGAATTTGATGATTTTACTTACTTAGGGTACAAACTCGTTGACATTGAATTTTTTACTCCCCCCCCCTCAGGCAATATGTTTCAAAAATCTATTTTTACATCACCCGGAGTGCGTTTTTTATTTTTTACTAGTATATATAATGTCCCCTACTGAGTATATCTTCAACATAACATCTTTAAAGATTCTTCTTTTTTAGAATTACTTATGATATAGCTTAACAGCCAGTGTAAGAAAACGTAAACTTTGTGGCCCTATTTGTTGGCTGAACTGAAATCTACACTTTAACGAAAGAGGAAAGTGTAGAAATTATTTTTGTTAGTTAAAGTAAATGTTTTTTTCAAAATGGGATAATCACAATATTGTATAAATTCTGATTTTACTTATTGTGTTTATAGATAGAAGCAAAGGTCACTGCAGTGACCTAAGTTTATATGTTTGTTGAAGCTGTCATTCTTTTTGGGATGGCGGTTAGCACTCGCTGACCCTGTCATGATGACAAAAACAGCTACAATTTTTTTCTATAAAAAGACGCCCTGAATTATAAAAATTCAGTCAGAGACCGAAAGGCAAGAAAAAAAGTTTGTCACAGGGCCACGACAAATGCTGAAATAAAAAAATGCTACTAGAAGAAATAGAACTGGTGGTTGAGCAGTCCATGACATGCAACACTCCACTTTGGACCTTACTTAGGCTACAGGGGTGGTTAGAGAGGTCACATCTGATCAATCGGCTATTCACGTCAAGCCCTAGCACCTATATGTCCCAACCTTATTGCCCTCATTGAAAATTCCCAACCCTTTATATCTAGAAGACTGATGGTCTTAGTGTTCTGGGTATGACGTTAAACTACATCCTTTTGAGGTCTGGGGTATGTGGAATACCCTTTTATCACCGTTATTCCTAGATCCACTCTGATCTGGAGTGGTAGTACCTGTTAGGATCCAGTCTATAGGTTAAAACGACCCAATGAGTTGACATGCCGTAAGAGCCAACGTACCAACCAACCAACACATATACATCGAGCTCTCGTTATGGACGACCTGTATTATTACAATTGGGCCCCACATGGAATGATCTCCACCACTATATATATATATATATATATATATGAGAAGTAAATACACAAACGATGTGTTTTGGATATGGCTTTTTTTTAGCCGACAATTTTTGGGAGAATATGTGCTTAATTGAAGTCGTACCTAATTTTGAAAGTTAATTAATTAATAATTGATTAATTAGGCGGGCATATCTATTCAAATGTGAGGCTAAACAAATCGAGAAAAATCAATCAATAATAGGCCGAAATGTACATACAGAGATTGATTTTTCTCAATTTGTTTAGCCCCACATTCGAATATGTATGCCCGCCTAATTAATTAATTATTAATTAATTAACTTTCAAAATTAGGTAAGACTTCAATGAAGCACATATTCTCCAATATATATATATATATATATATATATATATATATATAATATATATATATATATATATATATACACCAACCAAAATGGGCTCATTATAGCTAGATTTTTTATTAGGGCAAATTGGAAAATATACAATAAAACAGTTTTTAGTTCAATATGAAACATAATAAGAATTTTATTGGACATGTATTCATGCTGAACGTCATTTTTGTTAAAGACCAAACCAATTTCAAATGTATCTTAAGAACTGAATGGGGTCTGTGTCCGCGCTGAACCTCATCTTTTCAATCATCCAAATTTCCGATATAACGGAAATAATTATAAAATGCTCATTTGAATCTTTACACTCCTTTCTAAACAGAAGCATAAATATAATCATGGACCGCCGTTAGAAGAGGAACCCAACGAGTTCACGGATCGTCTAGTTCTAATCAAGTTGTTTGTAAATGTCATGCCAATCCATTGTTTGTACCTCAGACAATTGAAAAACATTAACAGAAAATGGAATCTGATTGTGGAATTAATGATTTTATTGACTCGAAGGCTGAAACCAGTTTCGATTGATTAAAGAGAGAGAGAGAGAGAGAGAGAGAGAGAGAGAGAGAGAGAGAGAGAGAGAGAGAGAGAGAGAGAGAGAGCGGACACTTGAGACGAAGGTGAAATTTGATACCGTAAAAAATTCAATAGAAAATTAATGCTGTTGAGTAGGGAATATTAAAAATCAATGGATTCAGGTGTGAAGAAGAAGAAGAAGAAGAAGAAGAAGAAGAAGAAGAAGAATGAAGGAAGAAGAAGAAGAAGAAGAAGAAAGGGAGAAGAAGAAGAAGAAGAAGAAGAAGAAGAAGAAGAATGAAGGAGAAAAGAAGAAGGGGGAGAAGAAGAAGAAAAAGAAGAAGAAATCGAAGTAGAAAAAACAGAAATAAAGAAGAAGAAGAAGAAGAAGAAGAAGAAGAAGAAGAAGAAGAAGAAGAAGAAGAATATAGAAAATCAAGAAAAAGAAGAATACAGAAAGGGAAGAAGAAAGAAGAAGAAGAAGAAGAAGAAGAAGAAGAAGAATAATATTGAAGAAGAAGAAGAAGAAAGCGAAGAAGAAGAATACGGAAAATAAAGAAGAAGAAGAAGAAGAAGAAGAAGAAGAAGAAGAAAATAATACAGAAAATAAAGAAGAAGAAGAAGAAGAAGAAGAAGAAGAAGAAGAAGAAGAAGAATACAGAAAATAAAGAAGAAGAAAAAGAATATAGAAGAAGAATATAGAAAATCAAGAAAAAGAAGAATACAGAAAGTGAAGAAGAAGAAGAAGAAGAAGAAGAAGAAGAAGAAGAAGAATATAGAAAATAGAAAAAGAAGAATACAGAAAGGGAAGAAGAAGAAGAAGAAGAAGAAGAAGAAGAAGAAGAATATTGAAGAAGAAGAGAAGAAAGCGAAGAAGAAGAATACGGAAAATAAAGAAGAAGAAGAAGAAGAAGAAGAAGAATACAGAAAAAAAGAAGAAGAAGAAGAAGAAGAAGAAGAAGAAGAAGAAGAAGAAGAAGAAGAAGAAGAATACAGAAAATAAAGAAGAAGAAAAAGAATATAGAAGAAGAATATAGAAAATCAAGAAAAAGAAGAATACAGAAAGTGAAGAAGAAGAAGAAGAAGAAGAAGAAGAAGAAGAAGAAGAAGATAGAAACCGAGGAGGGGGGACAGACAGACAGACAGACAGACAGACAGATTTTGTTCAAAATACCCCCAGTGTTGTCTCGTTTTTCACTTGGCTAGAAGGGTACATAAGATACTTATCTATTCGTACACGTTCCCTTTTTTTTATAGACTTTGCTCTAAAAAGTTGCTCAGAAAATGACTTGAACTCAAGAATGAACCAAGACATGCATAACGCTAAGATTTCAAGATCTGAAAAGGATTTGATCGCTCGGTATGAAGATGACAATGATGCCGCATGACGTTTCTTGAGTAATCGTATCACTACCCCTCCTCGCACCTCCTCCTCATCTCCCTCCCCCTCCTCCCCTCCTCCCTCTTCGTAATTCCAAACAGAATCTCAAGCCATGCCATTTTTCTTGCCTCCGGTTTTACATTCCTTGACGTATCCTTTATGACACCACTCAGCAGACCTAATGCTTTTATTCCTTGAATCAGTTTTACTATGAAGGCTTTCAGGAATTCTTTTATTTTTTCTTCTTCTCCAAGACTTTGAAAAAAAGAAAGCCAAGGTCCAATATAAAGCAATGTTCGTTCGGTTCAAAGCTAAATGGGTAACGTTCTGAGAAATTTATTTTCAGAATGAATGAAACTATTGCCGAAGACGTATTCATAGTACATCTAAAATCTTTACCGTACGGAGCCATCTCACAATTATTGCCATATGGAACCATTAAAAAAATATTTGCCGTCTGGAGCCATCATCAAATCTTTGTTATATGGAACCATTTAAAATCTTTCCCATGTGGGGCCATCTTAAAATCCTTGCCATGTGGGGCCATCCTAAAACTTTTACCATTTGGAGCCATTTTAAAATTCTTGCCACATCGAGCTATCTCAAAAATTATTCCATGTTGATCCATCACAAAATCTTTTTTTATTTGGAGCCATCTTAGATTCTTTTCCGTTTGGAGCCCTCTTAAAATATTTTCCATACAGGGCCATCTTTTATTTTTCATTTGGACCCATCTGAAAATCTTCACCACACGGAGTCTTCTCAAAATATCTGACATGTGGAGCCATCTTAAAATCTTTGACTTACGGAGCCATCTCGAAATGGAGAGAGGCACGTTATATAGAAAAAGAGACAACATAGACTCAGTGAGTTGAGTACACTTTTATCTGTCAACCATTAAAACATATCAGCAATTGTAACACTACGGTCTCCTTTTGGCACTGCAAAAAAAAAATCTTTCCTAGCAAGATCAATATCCCGATGTGGCACTGCAAAGATTTTTTTTATCTATTATTATTTCATATCAGTTAAACATTATTTGTACCAAAAAAAAAAAAGTTTGGTTTTTGCTCAGAACCGAATTAAGGAACATGAGTATTAATATATAGATAGTATAAAATGGATGCGTGTGGGCTAGTGGTTAGAGTCGTTGAAAATGCACTCGTCGGTTCGAGTTCAATTCCTAGACGAAGCTGTTGGCATTTCACATAGCGCTAATACCCTTGGGAAATGTATGAATCCATATATTCTCCCTCCAGCAATGGGTTAAATAGTAGGGCAGACTGGGCTCTTCAGTCCTGGTAGGTAACCAGTCTAGGAGAGGGATAACTCAGAATTCAAAATTCCTGAGGTCGGTCGTTGATTGGGTTTGTGGCAACCTTTGATGCACCAATTCTTTCCACTCGAATGTGCCAAAAAGTGCGGATGGTCCAACACAAGCCTTCACCACTATAAATAAATCCCTGTGTGGATGTTCATTGTCTGTATGAACCCTCATACGTCGAAAATCGACGGGAGAGTCCTTTTTATAAAATAAGAATTCTATGGATAAGCAACACCAGATAATCAGAATTTACATTTTTAAATTTCATTTTGGAATGATTTGGACGGGCTCAATTGTACTCAGAAGGTGGTGCAAGATAATAGCGATCAGAAGATTAAGGAACAAGAGTATTAATAAAAAGAAGGTATTTGAATGTAATATTAAATGTTAATGGGGGAGGGGGAGATCTTATATGCTATCAAATATAGAACTTTCTTTGCCATAACAGCTGAACACTAGATTTACTGATAATGTTAGGATAGAAAAAAAAGCATATATATATATATATATATATATATATATATATATATATATATTAATGAGCTATCTTCAAGATACGCACTCCCGATTTTTAAAAAGTAACAGCCAGAGTCCGTTTGTGCGCTCTTTTGATTTACTTATCTTATTAAACGGTCATACATCTAAGTACATTACTGAAAGAACCAGTTTCCGCTAAATTGGGAAGGGCTGATATCGAAACCGGAAGCTTGTTGTTCCTCAATGGATGCTCTAGCGACTGAACACACACACACACACACACATACACACACACACACACACATATACACACACGAACATACATAAAGAGGGACAAACACACGTATATGTTTGTGTGTGTTTATTCATATATACTAGTACAAAATAAAAAAACACCCTCCGGGCGATGTAAAAATAGATTTTTGAAACATATTGCCTGGGGGGCGGGAGTAAAAAATTCAATGTCGGCGAGTTTGTACCCTAAGTAAGTAAAATCATCAAATTCATTAAAGGATTAAAAAATAAAACAATTTAAAATGTAAACTTTAAATATGTATTAAAATAAAACAAACTATATATAGATATATAATACCAGTCATGTATTTATTAAAACTTGTTTTTAAAACCAATGGACACTGTCTAATGTTGCATGTTCAAATTTTGAGTGTATTTATTCAATGTTATGACGATTTTGGGTAATGTGACGTAAGCAGTGACGTAATTTTTGTTACAGACAAAAACCGGAAGCGAATCTCCATTATTAATTGAGAAGATGTGTGCGTCTTTTACAATAAGAAACAATAGACTGTCACCATATCTGGTCTCTTTTAAGAATAAAATAAATTAAAGAGATGTTATTTGATATTATTCCTAAAAAGGGGTTAAAATTGTTATTACAGATCGTGTTTCTTTCTTAACTTGCTCGCATTTAATATCGGCATTTAGCATTAAAAAAACACCTCAGAAGATTCTGAAATTTTAACTTGGCAAGTCGACTTGACATTTTGAAAAAAACAACAAAATCATTTATGAAGCCACCTGAAATATTAGCATTAATAAAAAAAAACAAGATTAAAAATAACACATTCATTATTTTGAATTTTGGGATTTATTCCTTATTTTCTATTATTCCATGCTTCCTATAAAAAATGTTTCCCAGTATCCATCACATAGATCTATAAGGAAGAAAACGAGGACCTACTAATAACATTATATATATATATATATATATATATATATGTATTGAAGAAATGTATACAATAGAAACCTACTCGAGTTTCATCGCTAGAATCATCAGGGTTATGATTCTAGCGATGAAACTCGAGTAGGTTTCTATTATATCCATTTCTTTAATAAATTTGCTCTACTTTGTATTGAGCACTTTGTATTTGTTATATCGCTGACTTAACCCCTGGATTCTGTGCACCTCCAACGATCGTGCCCATATTCACCGGTAAGCCACCCTTTATATATATATATATATGAGGAAAAATGAGTAAAGAAAAGAAAAATGAGTAAAGAAAAGAAATGTCATATTGTCGGATTCAATTCCTTTTCCATTTTTACACACACACATATATATATATATATATATATATATATATATATGGTATTTGTGGAAAAGGTGACTTACCGGTGAAAATGGTCACAATGGTTAGTTGATTCAAGTATCACAATGATAAGACTTGTTATCACCACACTTCCAACCCGTCCTTCGGGACGAGGGTCTGGTGTGCTTCGGCCACTGGACCGGTGTGTTTGAATTAATAGCGTCGATCCCAGGGGGCTATCTCCCCAGGCAATACCTGCCCCCTTTGGGCAGGGCTGGGTTTATTGCCCAGCGCCTGAGGCGCTCCCTTGAGGGGGAATGCCGAAGGGATCGACGCAATTTTTGTTCTTTCCCACCCACGAGCTTCGGCTTGTGGGTTGGCCCACATTAAAACGGGGCCTTGTGCCCAGCCCATACAAGTGGGGTATGAGACAAATACCCACAATGATAAGACAGCGATATAACAAATATAAAGTGCTCAATACGGGAGTAGAGCAAATTTATTATCATAATGGTACACAGTAATAACCTACTCGAGTTTCAGCATAAGGACTTTCATGGTTAAATCCACTGGATTAATCAATATCTTGATTAATCCAGTGGATTTAACCCTGAAGATCCTTATGGTGAAACTCGAGTTGGTAATACAGAGTACCATTATTAACATATATATATATATATATATATATATATATATGCATGCACAAAGTGGGCTACGGCCGTTATCGAACCAGGGACCTTGTGGTCCCTAAACGGATGCCCTACCGATTAAACTGACTCACACATCCACACACCCACACACGCTCGCGTACACATACATACACATACACTAACCAGAGAGAGAGAGAGAGAGAGAGAGAGAGAGAGAGAGAGAGTCATAGATATCCGAACAGGACGATGACGACGACGATGATGATGATCAATCTATATTTATCTATCTATGTATCTGGTAGTGCTTTCGTCTGGTAAGAAACAGATTGTTCGCCTCCAGTTGTGTTTCAAGGATGTCTGCAACAATAATCTCAGGTGCTTTGGCATTGCCCCTTCCAGCTGGGAAAATTTGGCTCGGTACCGCCCTCGGTGGCGACAGGCTCTCCGCAGTGGATTGTTCATGTCTGAAGCCAGCCTGGAGCAACACCATGAAGCTAAGAGGTCTAGAAGAAAGCAGAGGCAACAAAGCACCGGCACATCAACATCTTCAGGGACACCCTTCACATGCGACATCTGTGGTCGAGAATGTTTTTCGAATATTGAACTTCACAGACACAGGGGGCGCTGTAACTTCAGGGACACAAAAACTTTATTATAGTCTTTCGAGACTTAAATGCCAATAAAAAAATAACCCAACAAGGGTTGAGATGCCGTAAAACTAACCAACCAACGAGACAAATTTTTACGTCACTATAGAAACACTCCTATCTTTGATGAAAGTGTGTTGTAACGCGCTTAGCGAAATAATAAGATGGTAGTCCAGCTGACGTTAACCACGAGAAGTGATCACTTCCTCCTTTTATTTGCAACTCAACAAAATGGCTGAAACAGTACTTCCGTTTCATTACAAAAACAATGGTAAAAACGGTGCTTCCGTTTCTTAGTTATACCACAAGTGTCTAGTCAGGACAATGGGTAAATGAGAAAGCAAAATTCAAAAGAAATTTATTTTTTACAGAATGACATGTTATTAAAATTTTGGCTTCTTTTTTTTTCTGTTGCGTTTTTCTTTTCTTGTGATAAAAAGAAAAAAAAAACAAAACAATACAAAAGAAAGAATAAGGTGATGAAAAGATGAGTCCAAAATAAACAATAAAAATACTTCGTCTCAGAATTCAAATAATTTACAAGTGCGGATTTATTTCTAAGTTTCAAAGCAACGAATGAGGCTGAGAACATTTTACAGTTCTATCCTACGCACAAATGTAAAAATACAGGGGTTTTCAGAAAAAATAATATTATTTCGTAATCTAATAACTTTTTCTTCTTTCTTTCTTTCTTTCTTTCTTCCCTCATTCTCCTTTTTCTTCTTTCTTTCTTTCTTTCTTTCTTTCTTTCATTCTTTCTTTCTTTCTTATTTTCCTCATTCTCCTTTTTTCTTTCTTTCGTTATTTCTTTCCTCATTTTCTTACTTCTTTCTTTCTTCTTTCTTTCTTTCTTTCTTTCATTCTTTCTTTCTTTCTTATTTATTTTCCTCTTTCTCCTTTTTCTTCTTATTTTTTTTCTTTCTTTCTTTCTTTTTTCTTATTTTCCTCATTCTCCTTTTTCTTTCTTTCTTCTTTCTTACTTTCCTCATTCTCCCTTTTCTTCTTATTTTCTTTCTTTCTTATTTTCCTCATTCTTTTTTTTCTTTCATTCTTTCATTCTTTCTTTCTTATTTTGCTCATTCTCCTTTTTTCTTTCTTTTGTTATTTCTTTTGTTATTTCTTTCTGCTTTTTTCCTTCCTTTCTTTCTTTCTTTCTTTCATTCTTTCTTTCTTTCTTATTTATTTTCTCATTCTCCTTTTTCTTATTTTCTTTCTTTCTTTCTTTTTTTTTTTTTTCTCATTCTCTTTCTTCTTTCTTTCTTTCTTTCTTCTTTTTTCTTATTTTTCTCATTCTCCTTTTTCTTTCTTTCTTTCTTCCTTTCTTTCTTCTTTCTTACTTTCCTCATTCTCCCTTTTCTTCTTATTTCTTTCTTTCTTATTTCTCTCTTTTTCTTTCATTCTTTCATTCTTTCATTCTTATTTTGCTCATTCTCCTTTTTCTTTCTTTTGTTATTTCTTTCTTCTTTTTTCCTTTCTTTCTTTCTTTCTTTCTTTCATTCTTATTTCCCTCATTCTCCTTTTTCTTCTTTCTTTCTTTCTTTCTTTCTTTCTTATTTCTCCCATTCTCCTTTTTCTTCTTTTTTTCTTTCTTTACTTCTTTCTTTCTTATTTTCCTCATTCCCCTTTTCTTTCTTTCTTTCTTTCTTTCTTTCGAGACTGAAATGCCAATGGAATGTAACTGGCAAACAGACATAATCAGCCTGTATCGTTTATTCCTGTCCCACATCGATTATTGCTTCTCTCGTCGTCCTCCACGCGGTTAATCCCCATCCCATATTGTCCCTCAATACCCGGACTGGTCATCTGTGCCGTTGGATTCCCTTTCAAGCCATCCTAGGCCCAACATAGGCAGCCCGTGTCGTAAGCAATTATCCACCTGTATTATTGCCTATCTATCCCATAGAAAGATTGACTTTGTGTAATTACGTAGATAAGTACCTTTGTGTCGAATACATACCAATCAACGCTGTCTGTTATGTTGCATGTGAGACACTTACAGACAGACAAACAATTTCCGGCGGTTCTTGACCAAATTTAACTCGAAAGGACACTGACCAGGTGGATCTTGGTCGATCGAAATATTTGGTCTTCACAGAGGCAGCACCAGCTCTTGTGAAAAGCATTAAAAAATCCGGCAATAATTCAATACCAATCAAAATTATATGGTTTCCCGCACATTACTAAATGAGTAAAGTGGGTTTGAAAAGCAAATTAAATCAAAAAAATAAATACGGCCGGGGAATTTAAAAAAAAAACAACATTAAGATCATTTTGCTAAAATTTGCAATTAAGTAAAAAAAAAAACTGACCTGTCTCTAACCCTCATTCTGCCTGTTACTTTTCTCCTCTCTCTATGTATTTTGATTAAATACTCTTTATATATGTTAGTTTCTCTGTGAGAGATTGGAGAATACAAGAGGAAGATTGAACTTTCCACTTTATTTGGGTTAGCTCAGTCGGTAGTGCGTTTGGCTAGAAACCACAAGGTTCCTAGTTCGATACCGGTCCCCGACAACTCAGCGTATGAGTAGTACAGGGATCTGTGCGGCAAAGTAAGGAGCTGATGGTATGTGTGGCGCTCCACCTCAGACGCTAAAATAATCTCCTTGGTCTACCGCAAGTGAAAAGGGGATAGACTCCCTCGCCGACTGGCTGATACCGACTTTAGGCCGCCCCGACGACTTTTATACTTAAGCCAGCACTTAATTAATCAACATAATATTAAATTAATTAAGTAAGTAAAGTCGACGGGGCGGCCTAAAGTCGGTATCAGCCAGTCAGCGAGGGAGTCTATCCCCTTTTCAATAGCGCTAGACCAAGGAGATTGTTTTTTTAGCATCTGGGGTGGAGCGCCACACCTACCATCAACTCCTTACTTTACCACATAGATCCCTGTGCTACTTATACGCTGAGTTGGCGAGGACCGGTATCGAACTAGGAACCTTGTGGTTTCTAGCCGAACGCTCTACCGACTAAGTCCTGTTTTAATTTCGGGGAAACACGATATTTGATCAAAAAGTGGCTACCAATATTTCATAATACAGAAACACGAACTCGCGTTTAATTTAGATGTTTTACAACATTCTTCCCCGCTAGAAAAAAGCGAACTATTTTAAAATCTGTTCACGTCCATTTCGTGTAGGGGACTTCGATATCCAATTTGACCTC
>CM042172.1:44417656-44455156 GCA_023376005.1 Doryteuthis pealeii
CATGTGCTGGCTTCCACAGGAGGACGTCGCTTTTTATTTCGTCCTTGCTTCTCCAGCAGTGTCCGGCGTGTCTTGTCCGTCTTACTCGGATGGTTTGGGTGATATGTGGCAGGTGGCCGTACAACTGTTTTCTCGTGAGGTGTTGTTTCCACGTTTTGTTTAGGATCGCCAGAGCTGGACATGAGAATGCCGTTTCCTCTTATGTATGTATGTATGTAAGCAAAAACACAAATTTTTATTCGTTTAATCTATCTATACATTATATATATGACATAAGAGTAAGGAAATGAATCCGACGGTATATGTATAGATAAAAGGGTATGAAAAATTAATATATTTTTATATTCTTTTTCATTGCTGATATTGACAATTATCGATTTATAAAAAATCATCATCAGAGCATAATGATAATTAGGTCCGTTTTTAGATGTAAATGGTTTTAATCCGGACTCATCGAGAGAGAAGCAGAAAATAATTTAAATTCAAACCAGAAACATTGTTTTTCCCAAAAAGCGTGTAAGCCAGGCGATCGCTTCGAAATGTACATGACGTTACGAAACACGCAGCAATAATCTATCTTAGACTATTCATATATATCTATGTCTATTCTTATCTATCTCTATTCATATCTATCTATCTATATATCTTAGTATTATTCATATCTATCTATCTATGTCTATTCATATCTATCTATCTATCTATCTTAGTCTATTCATATCTAACTAAACCAATGTTAGATCAAAAGTCTATTCCCTGTCTGGCTCAAAAATACTTTTATGAAAGAACATTATGATAACATTTTGCACTAATAAATCAATTAAAATATAAAACGTGACTTTTTACTCATATATTCAAATCACAGATGGGCGTAAGCCTTTTTTTTGCAGAGTCGACCGTTTTTCTTTCTACTTTATTTCTTGAAAAGATTTTATTTATTTCTTTTGCAAATGAAAAAGGATAAAAAAAAAAAAAGAAAGAAATAACAATTTAATCAGAATTGCGCAAGACTTAAGGCTCGCCTACAAACTACAATCTTTCTAAATCATTTTGTCTTCTCTTTAAGATGGTCGTCTGGCTTCGACCATTTTGAACAAATCGTGAATTCAAAAGATAGTCTGGCTGCTGCTGCTACTGCTTGCTGCTGCTGCTGCTGCTGCTGCTGCTGGCCAATTTTAACGTCCTTGCATACCAATTACGTACAGCTTTCAATTTCCCGATAAGGATTTCTCAAGATCTACATTGTCAACGCTCAAGTTTGAAATTTGTCTGCAATTTTCTCTAGGTTGACTGTAATAATACATCACCTTTTATCCCCGAGGGGATCACCGTGGCGCAGTGGCTAACGGTGTGGACTGCGACATCATAGTAAGCGAGTTCGAATTCCAATCGTGCTATTACGTTCACTTTCGGACCAATACCATTGGGAAAGTACGAAACCCCTCATCCTCTTAACTACACGTTAAAGTTAAACGTCAAAGAAGGAGACACTGTAGCGTAGTGGTTAACGTGCTGGACTGCGACATCATAGTAAGCGAGTTCGAACTCCAGTCGCGCTATTATGTTCACTTTAGGGTTGATGCCCGTGGGATATGTATAAAACCGCTCATCCCCCAGCTATGAGTTAAATAGTACCACTAACTATTCCTATACAAGGAAGCGCCCATCGTGTAATGGGTATCGATGTAAGAAATGGGCACGGCGATACGAGTTCAAATCCTGAACAAGGGTCTTAACATTTAACATAGTGCTAACACCCTTGGGAAACGTATGCATCCAAATACTCTCAGTTTAACTATGGGCAAATAGTAAGGCAGACTGGTATTAGAAAGGGAAAACTCAGATTTCAAACCTGTTCAAATCCGTTTGAAAATAAGCATTTGTTAAATCGTACAACGGACCTAAATTCTAACATCGTATGTCAACTTTTACATTTTTTCAAGTCAGTTAACGTTGAACCACGTATCTTTAATTCTCAAAGATACATGGTTCAAAGTCGGTTTTTGACTTAATTGCAAATTTCGACTAATTAGAACTAATTAAAACATGTTTTTCAAACATAATTCAATCCTAAAAATAATGAATAATTTAGTATAATTTTCGTGTCATTAAACTAAACAGTAAAGAAGCCTTTAGGAAGCAAAAGTTGATTAAATCTGATTTAGTATAATAATAGATATACTCAATTTCTGACGTTGAGCACATTTATATTTATGTCTATTTCCTGAAAGTTATAAGAAAGTTAGTTTGATCAGTTCAATTCATAGAATATTGTGACTCAGCATAGAAAATTCTATTTCCTTTAACAAAAACTTCTTTCTTCTAAGAAGACATCATCAACCGGCGTCGAGTTCGTCTTTAAATGAATCCAATGTTATCTTGATTTTTAAAAGCTGTTCTTGGTGACATTTCACTCTTTGCAATCAGATAACAAAACTGCAGACAAATGAGATTATTTTGGGACGGAAACTCTTGAACATTTCAAAACACAAAGAAAGAGAGAATGGTGACGTTTCTTGCTACACGGATGTATATTAATTAGAATCTATATCGGAAAGTAAATGTATTTACCTTAGAATGGATCGTAAATGAATAACATAAAGAAGAAAATTAAAGGTAAAGTTTATCAAAGCGACGAGTCTGTTACACATCGTCTGGTTCACTTAGATAAAATCATTGCCATTGTCTCTAAATAAAACGAACATGAGAGGGTATATCTTAAAGATAAGGATGTTATATGATGCTCACAAGTAAGTAAAGTTGGCAGAGTGTTATATAGTAAGTAAAGTCATCGGGGCGGCCTAATGTCAGTATCAGCCAACATCGAGGGAGTCTATCCCCTTTTCACTAGCGCTAGACCAAGGAGATTGTTTTTGCATCTGAGGTGGAGCGCCCACACCGACCATCAGCTCCTTACTTTACCGCACACATCTCTGTGTTACTCATAACGCTGAGTTGGCGAGGGCCGGAATCGAACTAGGAACCTCGTGGTTTCTAGCCGAACGCTCTACCGACTGAGCTAACCCGGCCCCTCATGTATATATATTTATGCAAGTATATACTTTCTTCCTTTGTTTTGGCATCCATCCGAGTTAAGATAAAAATCTAAAATTAACAAAAGATTGGATGTTAAAGCTTGTTTACCAGCACAAAAGAAAACGTTTTCTCTCAATTATCAAAGAAATCTAAAATAGATCACTAACGATACCAGGTGGATGGAACAGGAGACAAAACACGAAAATATATCCGAAGAAAATGAATCTAACAAATATGAAAAAAAACAAATTGGCAAAAAAGATCCCTGTGCTACTCATAACGCTGGAATCGAACTAGGAACCTTTTGGTTTCTAGCTGAACGCTCTACCGACTGAGCTAACCCGCATTGATATATTTGCAGAAGCCGCCGGTTCTTTCCGGTGGGGGGGGGGGCTATCGGACGGTGCAATGGCGAGTGTGTTCATGCAGGGACTTTCCTGTCCCCGTGAAGTGGCTCCTACGGTCCTCCACCAGGGCGGGTGATATGTCGCTCAAGGTACTGTGTGCCCAGGCTGGAGCACTCATGAAAGACGAAACTGCTGGGAACCGATCGTTGGCCGCATTACCCAATATGTCACATTCACCCATTGTAGGAAGTAGAATAGTTGGATTCATACTTCTACCAATGATATTATCGCTATGTGAAATGCAATATATATATATATATATATATATATATATATATATAGAGAGAGAGAGAGAGAGAGAGAGAGCGAGAGAGCGAGAGAGAGAGAGAGAGAGTTAATTCTTTGTTATTATTATTGGAGAAATGATTATAAAATGCTCAATTACTTGTGTAAGAGCTGTATTTATTTATTTATAGTCACCAATACAATTAAAAGAAACGTTTCTGATGACGGATAATCACCTAAAAGTGATATTCCGAAACCATTGGTAAGACGAACTTTTAATTGTATTCGTGACTATAAATGAATAAAAAAAAAATATATATATATATATAATATATATATTGGGAAAAAAACTAGTTGCTTTAGAAGCATTAAAAACTGAAGATCACAAACAATATGTATACTTATACTCATCAGTTATACTGACTAAGAAGCATACGTGGACCCCATAACAACATTATATAATATATATATATATATATATATATATATATATATATATATATTATATATATATATATGAGTATGAAAAGTGGAATGAAAACATCACACAATGCTGTTAAAGAGATTTGACATTCTTCTCCGACCCAAACACCGCGGAGTGAATGAGCTTTGATGATGATTTTTTGTAAAATCGAAATATTGATCAGTATCAGCTATGATTATATTATAAATTTTTTTCTCTTTAACAGCATTGTGTGATGTTTTCATTCCACCTTTTCATACTCATACTGTCAGATTCATTTCCTTTCTTTAACTTATATATATATATATATATATGTGTGTGTGTGTGTGTGTGTATGTGTGTGTGTGTGTGTGTGTGTGTGTGTGTGTGTGTGTGTGTGTGTGTGTGTGTCCAACTACTCTCACTCCAGCTATGAGTAAAGAGTAGGCAGATTAGGCTCTTTAACCTTTAGTAGATAACCGGTTTAGGAGAAAGAAAACTCTCAATTCAAATCTGCTAAACTATATATATATATATATATGTGTGTGTGTGTGTGTGTAGAATTAACCAAAAGGCACGTCTCCTGTTTAACAATTTTATTAACAATCTTTTCGAGCTTTCTGGCCAACTTTTTAACATTTGGATGGAATCTGTAGATTAGTCCACCGAAGTTTTTATCCAAAGTACTTTCGGCACTTCGAAGTGCCATCATCAGGGGTGATGTGTTTGTGTTCCAGTTTTTATTCAATTAAGTTGTAGTGAGAGTAATTAGGAGAAAATATATATATATATATATATATTATATATTATATATTAAATTTTTACTTGAAGGCACTTACAACGCATGTATCGCATAAAATTCGATACTTTTTCTTATAGAAAATGAAATCCCAGCAAAGGATGGCTCGATGTGTAGAATACCGTACAGACTGTTTCGACTTTATTAAGTCTCATCAGCGGTATATACTAACGATTTCCCTCCGACAGAAATCGAAACCGGGACTTCAGCAGACACAGTGAAACACTAGTGAAACACTTTTATCGCCTCGGCCACAGTACACAGCTGACCATCCTAGCGAAATTAAGCTTGTCAAATGATACTACTACACGCCTCTACCATAATAGGTAAGGGGGCGTTATTGAGAGAATAATAACAACAAACAGACCGTATGCCCTTCGGCGAAGTGAATAAGATTTTTGGATGTTTGTTTATTTAGAAACGTTGCTGAATAAAGTATATATTAAATTTTTACTTGAAGGCACTTACAACGCATGTATCGCATAAAATTCGATACTTCTTCTTATAGAAAATGAACTTGATAAGAGTCTATATATATATATATATATATATATATATATATATATATATTTCATGTTATATTTTAGGTGGTCTCCGTATGCTTCTCTCGGTATATATATTTTTTTAATGTTTTTTTTTAATTGGGCATTATTATGAAGCATTAAAAATGTATAAATGAATGAACTCGATATTATGGAGTATTGGATTCACTTATTTTTTAATTATTTTTTGTCATAAATTTTCAGGTTCGTTAGTCTAGATGTCGTTTCGCTGAGAAAAAAGACATACCTTCCCTGCTTCCCACTTGACCCAATTAGAGGGAAACGGCATCTAGACCATAAATTAAAATCCTGTTGGTCAGTCAAAATAAACTTAGGAATTTACCAAAGAGACTAGCAGACAAAGGAAATAAAACACCGCCAACCAAAGGAAAAAAAAAAAAAAAAAAAATTTCCACCAATAAAAAGACACTTGAAGAGAAAGAATGCAATGACCACCCTGAATGAGGGAGGTGAAATGTATGAATATAAAAGAGTTTGGCCATGTGCCTGTCTAAATAAAATATATCAGTGGTCTGAAGAAGCTCGTGAACATACTCGCGAGTGGAAATGGTCCATAACCACGATACCCAGGATTTAAGGCCTTTTATTCCCAAATAAATTTGCTCTGCTTACAATAATTAAACATTGAGCTCTCATACGGAACCTGAACTCTACAACAAACTACGGGTAGAGAATTAGGACCCACCTAGAATCACCTTGTACCAAGAAACTTGGTACCGCACCAAAGTATATATATTATATATATATATATATATATATATATATTATTATTATATTATTATTTATATTTTGCTTGAAGGCAATTATAAATGCATGTATCGCATAAAATTCGATAATTATAGAAAATAATCTTGACAAGTAAATCCCGCAAAGGATGGCTCGCCATGCAGAACACCGTACAGACTGTTTCGACTTTATTAAGTCTCTTCAGCGATGTATACTAACGACTCCCCTCCGACAGGAATCGAAACCGGGACTTCACAGGCATAGTCAGAGACCATATCCGTTCGGCCGCCGGTACATAGCGAACAATCCCTGCGAAATTAACCTTGTCAATGATACTATTACACGCCCCTATATATATCTTACTCACCTATAGCAAAACATTTCAACCAACCAGGACACATACTTGACAATATCAAATGTATTTTAATAGACAGTGAGTTTGTAATAACAAAAATAAACAAACAAATCTCGAAAGAAAGATAATAGATAAACAACACTAAATTCTTTCACATCAATTTTTTTCTCGCATTTTTTAAATTTCACTTTTCTATACACAGTCATCATATAATACCTTGATAAAGGGTGATGGTCACCTGAAATATTGGAAAATAAATCGAACCAGGGAAAGAACAACGGCTTGATATTTTTTTGTTCATTTCCCGTGCTTCATGATATGAAAAAAAAAACGTTCACAAGAACAAAGTTGATACGAATTTATATATATATATATATATATATATATATATATATATATATATATGTGTGTGTGTGTGTGTGTGTGTGTGTGTGTGTGTGTTAGTATGTATGTTATAATATATTAATATTTTGAAGGCCAATACAATGCGTATGAAAAATAAAAACAAAAAGATGTTATTTTTGTCTTATCGATTTCGAAGATGATGATGAAGTTCATGCTTCGAAATCGATAAGACAAAAATTACATCTTTTTGTTTTTATTTTTCATACGCATTGTATTGGCCTTCAAAATATTAATATATATATATATAGTTTGTCTCTGTTGTCTGATTTCTGGTTTTGTCCACGAATTCAAAAAGTAACTCTGTTGCAAATCCAGGCATTTCTTTTAATCTCTCTCAAGAAGATTAATATTCTTATCACATGAAAAGTCTTTGGCTTAGATCAAGTTGAATATCCGGACTAATCCCAACCTTATCAAAGACATTTCCTCCATTCGGACGTTTATTTTGAGCATTCCCCACAACGTTACATAGCCTTATGCCAGACACAGATAAACTTGATAAATAAAGATAAGTCAACGTTAATAGGCTTATTTCTCATATCGGTACTCGTGTTCGATTCCCGCTGTATGTACCGATAGTGTGACCATGTGCCCTGCTCAATTTTATATCAGACTGATCTCTCTCTCTCTCTCTCTCTCTCTCTCTCTCTCTCTCTCTCTCTCTCTCTCTCTCTCTCTCTCTCTCTCCCGATATTTATTGTTTACATTGTGTGCAGTATATATAGTGAATATAATATAATATGATATAGTGAATAGTGGATATGTGGGAGAAACATCAACACCCTTTAGACTAAGACTAAATAACCACAAATCCACTATAAATCTCAAATCCGCGCATAGTACAATAGCACTTCATTTTAACACCTTACCACAAAACCTTACACACCTCAAATGCATTTTATTAGAACACGCATTTCCAACAACGCAATCTAGAAAACAATCAGAAACTAAATGGATTCTAAAATTACAAACGCACGTGAAGGGATTAAACGCAGACACCTTTAAAAATGTCTTGTAACAGTATAATAATTTTGATTTAACTCTTTTTTTTTTCTTTCTTTCTATCTTTTCATCTATTCATTATATTCGATTAAAACAGATTAGCGTTATCGCTTCCGTTACCATAATTTAGCTGTGCTGACGACACTCATAAGAAGTAAGAATTCGACGAATAAGCAACATCAGATAATCAGGAGTTACATTTTTGCATTTTATCTTGGACGATGTTGCTAGATGATAACGGTCGTGCAATTAAGGAACACGAGTATTAATTTATAAATATTGAATTAGAAAGACTAACAAAACTAAAAAAAATACCACATATAGCAAAGCAACTAGTTCATAATTTGACTATTTAACTAATTACATTTATTTCTTTTTGTTAATGGATTTCTTTAGAAATTTATCGACGAGATTTTTCCTCATATTCAAAATAAATCGAAACAATTAGAAATCAATAATACCAAGTAAATATTTATCAAAATCTTTTTTTTAAGATCAATATGCAATTAGCATTCCTGTTCACACTGTAAACAGCTTTTTGGCTTTTATATATAAATACAATTATATGTTTTAAGTATCTAAACAATGCCAATAGTATTAATGATATAATTCTTAAAATGAATAACTATCTGTATGTTCCCAGCTTTTCCCGGGTTATGTTGTATCCGGCTACATTTAAGTATACACTTTTTAAATCTCATATTGCTTTTATAGCAGTAGCAATCGTTGGATGTGTTTATTGGGAAAATGTCTCATTTTTAACAAGAGGGTGTTGCAAGATGATAACGACCGTACAATTAAGGAACCCAAGTATTAATATATAAATTGTATTTCATCTTGGACGATTTGGACTGGCTCATTTTTAACCAGAGGTTGTTGCAAGATGATAACGACCGTACAATTAAGGAACATGAGTATTGATATATAGATTGTATTTCATCTTGAACGATTTGGACTGTCTCATTTTAACCAGAGGGTGTTGCAAGATGATAACGACCGTACAATTAAGGAACCCAAGTATTAAAAATATAGATTGTATTTCATCTTGGACGATTTGGACTGTCTCATTTTTAACCAGAGGGTGTTGTAAGATGATAACGGCCATACAATTCACGAACATGAGTATTGATATGTAGATTTCGAATTATATATGGCTTGAATATATGAAGAACGGAGGTAATATTTATTTTGTCTTTGGAAATGAAACCTGATTACGATTTACCATTTTTCTGTGATTCTTCAAGGAATATGACGTCATAGCTGTCAGATTTTTATAGCTTGGTCTTGTGAAAGAATAGAATTTTCGGACAAACCTTATTTTAATCGGATCTCGATTCCCATAAAAAGAAAAAGTCAATTTATATCATCTTCATATTTGTATTGGACCAACGGTTAAAGAACCGAGGAAATATCTGAACAACGTCACTGTGTGCCCAGACTTAATGTTTTCCCAATAATATGGGAATAACCGGTTTCTTGGGAAGAATTCCTTTTATTGTCAAAAACAGAAAGAAAATTGTATGTCACTTCTATTATTGTTTTTTTTTTTCTTTCTTTCTTTCTTTGTTTTATCTTGGCAAACAATTCCAATATTCGAAAATACTTCCTAGAAAAAGTCACTGAAAAAAATGAAGAAGAAGAAGAAGAAGAAGAAGAAGAAGAAGAAGAAGAAGAAGAAGAAGAAGAAGAAGAAGAAGAAGAAAGAAAGAAAAAAGAAAAAGATGAAGAAGAAGAATTCGACCAATCTATTAATAATCCAATTGGACACATAGCCTAGTGTATAAGGTAGTTTGGTTAAGACAGTTCTAAGTGACTTATCTCTGGATTCCGGGTTCAATCCTGAGTAGAGGCAGTAACATAGAAAAATAATTAACACCTACCCCAGCTATGGTTAGCGGAATGAGAACAGGATACCCCCGTGGACTGAATAAAGGGTTAGGTTCAAAATTCCGTGATGGTTCCCGATTACGACAAGAAAGTTCCAAGTCCGAAAAGAAGGTTCCCGAGTCCGAGAAGGTTCCCGAGTTCGACGAGAAATACCTGAAGAAGGCCGGAGGGCATATCAGCCGAAACGTTGTACAAATAACAATGAAGATGAGGTCAATAGTCCGAATAACGCAGATAATACTAATCTTCAAGCCTCATCTCAAACATTCAGAGAAATGGTTGAAATAAATTTATAATCTAGCCAATAGTGTCCTTTCTTTTAAAAAGGCATTTATTAAATTACTTTGTACTTCGTTGTCAATAAATAATTACGATCTCACGGATAAGTTAAAGAGACAATTCTTCCAAAGCCGTTGTTGTGTCAGTGCTACTGTACGGCTGCACAACTTGATCCCTAACGAAGTGCCTAGAGAATAAACTAGATGGGAGCTACACAAGAATGCTGTGTGCAGTCTTAAACAAATCGTGGAAACAATACCTCACGAGAAAACAGCTGTGCGGCCACCTGCCACATATCACCCAAACCATCCGAGTAAGACGGACAAGACACGCAGGACACTGCTGGAGAAGCAAGAACGAAATCATAAGTGACGTCCTCCTGTGGAGGCGAGTACATGGGCACGCCAGTGTGGGCCGGCCAGCAAAGACGTACATTGACAATCTCTGTGCGGATACCGGATGCTACGTAGAGGACCTTCCGAGAACAACGAGTGATAGGGACGGCTGGAGAGAGATTGTCATGGGTATCCGTGCTAATAGCGCGACATGACGACGATGATGATGATGATGATGAATGTCCAAAGACCTAAATAGTCCTTCGGTAGATAAAGTACTTGAGGTTGGTAAAAAATGAAAGTTAAACCCTTATATGTTTAGCAATGTTATTTTGTGCCAAAGCCACATGTGGTTGCTGTGGGCGAGAGCTCCCCTGTCATGTAGACCCGAGACGCAAATTGGTACGTGTTACCGTGTCGAGCCTGGAAGGTGAAAGAGGATTCTGACATTGGCGCTTCTGACTTTATAACGTTGCTCACTACGCCCCCTGGCGCTAACTGGAAGAACCGTGGCAAGTAAGAAATGTAATTCCTACAAATGTCACACATCACAAGTAATGTGTCTTCTCGAACAATTTCTGTGGCGGATGTTATTGGAAATGAATGTCCTGACGGATGCTCGTTAGAAGTTTCGACAACGTTACACATGTAATTTGTTGACCCGGAAGTAACCCGAATAAAAGACCGGATGCTACAACGGTCGGATTATTGCGACAATAATCATCAAAAAGAGGAGATTGTTTCGAATAAATCAGTGTGTTATAATAATAATTCCTCCTGTCATAAATAAAAACGTACATGATTATACAAAGCGTGAGCAATATTTTCCATTTATTCAGATATAAAAATTGATGTTAACCCTTCGTGGCCATGACACTGTTTAGTTAGGGTATAGTTACGATACTACCACAATTTAGAATATATATATATATATATATATATATATATATATATATATAAAATGGATAAAAGTAACCTACTCGAGTTTCATCGTCTGAATCATCAGGGTTACAACCGTTGAATTAATCGAGTTTTCGATTAATATCAGCTAGTACCATGCATGTCCGTTTAAACGGTCTTATCTTTTTCAACGGACACACATGGCACTAGCTGATATTAATCGAAAACTCGATTAATTCAACGGTTGTAACCCTGATGATTCAGATGATGAAACTCGAGTAGGTTACTTTTATCTATTTTATAAATAAATTTTGCTCTACATTGTATTGAGTACTTTGCATTTGTTTTTTCTCAGTCTTAACCCTGGATACTGTGCGTTTCCAACGATCGTACTCGTACCCACCGGTAAGCCACTACTCATACATTAACGCGTTATATATGTATATATATATATATATATACACACACTCTCTCTCTCTCTCTCTCTCTCTCTCTCTCTCTCTCTCTCTCTCTCTCTCTCTCTCTCTCTCCACATTACACTTGTTATTCTCTGGAGTTTTTATCTAATGTAGCTTTTATGCAATTAAAGTAGGTAGAGTGGCCTATTGTCCGGTGAGGGGGTGGGAGCAATTATAATATCGAATGTCACTTGTACGGGACATCATTACACAGAAATAATCGCTTCATCGAAAGGTCGAAAAATCAGCAAGTCGAATTCAATGAATCAGATTTTTTAAAATTCTGTGTAGCAATGATTTGTGATTACCAAAACTTTTTTTAAAAATAAGACAAACTTCACACGTTCAAAACCATAGCTAGCCCGCTACTCATTCTTACTAGCATGACACGTAGATTCTCATTCATTACTGAAGAAAATACATAAACCGATAACCATTACACCACGCGCCTCCAGCTTGTCTGTTGTCAGCGTGGATCTCCCTTGTTCTTGATCTTCGTTCATGAAGCCAAACCATGCATGAAATGTTTTGTCGGTGTCTATCATTTTCTCCAACGTGACATAAACATATATATTGAACAAATCTCGACAAAGAGTTATAACAAATAGACTTTATTGTCTAAACAAAGTTCAACAGAAAGAATACAAAACCGGAGAGATGAATTTCCTAAGGAAAAGAGTCTTTGAAATTAAATGGATAGTTGGTGTCTATCATTTTCTCCAATGTGACATAAACATATATATATATATATATATATATATATATATATATATATATATATATAACAAATCCCGACAAAGAGTTATAACAAAAAGACTTTATTGTCTAAACAAAATCCAACAGAAAGAATACAAAACCGGATAGATAAATGTCCTAAGGAAAAGAGTCTATGATATGAAATGGATAGTTGGTGTCTCTCATTTTCTCCAACGTGACAAACATTGAACAAATCCTGACAAAGAGTTATAACAAACAGACTTTATTGTCTAAACAAAGTCCAAATAGAAAAAATACAAAACAAGATCGATGAAAGCTTTAAAGAAAAGAGTCTTTAAAATGAAATGGATAGTTGGTGTCCTTGATTTTCTCCACCGAGATATAAACATATACATTGAACAAATCCCGACAAAGAGATATAACAAATAGATTTTATTTTCTAAGTCCAAATAGAAAAAAATACAAGAAAGGATATATGAATGTCCTAAAGAAAAGAGTCTTTGCAGAGAGTCCCAAGTTATAAAATGAAGAATATTGATTGTCACTTACTGTGTAGAAAGCCTCGTGTAACAGGTACGCGGAAAACGGACTCGTGGTCTCTGTGCAAGGTAGAGTATTGAAAACGCACACTATAAACGGAAAATGTCTGTAGCTAAGGGTGGGGATAAATTTCTTTGAGAGCATACAGTATAAAATGGCTCATGTACTGGTGCACGTATAAGCCTGTGTGCTTGGAGATTATGGTCGTCCCAATCCAAATGGACGGAGACACAACAGTGTATAGTGCTGACGGTTAGAGAGTCCAGGAGAAAGAGAGTTTGACTTTCGCGAGACTGCCTTTTTATATTCTTCTCCAGAGACACCTAACGGCAAACTGTAGCAAGTAAAGGATGATAATCCCACACTTAACGGCAAACCGTAGCAAGTAAAGGATGATAATCCCAGGCTTAACCGCAAACCGTCGCAAGTAAAAGAAGATAATCCCAACACTTTTGTAGCTTCCGTAGAAATAAACAGGAGGCATTATTTTCAGTACATCCCTCGTATTGTGATCTTAGTTAATGCTTATCTTAATATATAACAATATTCTAAACTCTGGAATGTTATGGTGGAAAAAAACACTTTAATCAATATTTATGGACTGTGGCAATCGCTGTCTAGAGATATATCACAAATCGCCATATTGGATAAAATCCTGACTGTGATGCGTGCTGGGACCTTAAGTCGACGAAAGTACAGCTCTTAAAATAAATATTATTAATCCGAATGGAAACATTCTCTATGTAGGTGTGTGTGGGGGAGGGGGGATGATTGATTTTACTGTTCAGATTTCTCTTCATTGGTTGTGTTTATATAACACCGTCTCTGTTTATTTTTCTCCGTTTACAGTTGACTTAAATTGTTGTCAATCTTTTGGGAGATCACGTGTCAGAAATAATTTATAGAAATTGACAAAATCTGGAGATAAAAAAAATCGTGACGAGGAGTTGAGATTTTTTTTTAAATATATACACTTCATTCTTAAAATACTAAATTGTATTTCGTATTATTTAGATTTTTCTTACTGTTGTCTTCATGTAGCATAGCTGGCTCGATTAGAAGAAAAGAAGGTTTAGGTAAACTAGTATACAAATTAACCAAAATAAAATACGATCATATATAACGAGGAGTTGAGATTTTTTTAAATATATACACTTCATTCTAAAAATAATAAAATGTATTTCGTATTATTTAGATTTGATTCGTACTGTTCTCCTCATCTTTATTGTTACTAGCAAGAATATTTGCCTTCCGTCGGGCGTAAGTATTTAAGTTTTATTGCAATGAAATATATTAAATTAGAAAGACAAAAAAAATTTAATGTAATGAAATGTACTAAATTAGAAAGCCTAATGAAATTAAATAAGAACGCATATAAAAAGATAAAACTTATTTTGATTATATTCTAATTGTTTTTATATAAAATCATTCATGTGATTGATTTTAATTCGTTGGAGAACAGTAATATTAGAAATCAATAATTCAGGGTAATTATTTCTCAAACCCGGTTTTGTTAAAACCAATAAGCAATTTTTTTTAAAAAACAAAAAGATCATATATGACGAGGAGTTGAGATTTTTTTTAAATATATACACTTCATTCTAAAAATTACAAAATGTATTTCGTATTATTTAGATTTGATTCTGTACTTTGTGTCCATCAGGTTTAGTAAATATTTTTAGTTTTAGCCGTATAAAGTAGATGTCTAGCTGATAATTTCCTAGTCACAAACTAAGGTTAAGATCTTTTTTTATGACATTTCATCAGAAAGTCAAGACTTAAAAAATCCTGTTGTTAACCTCCCAATAACATTTATTAACTCAAGTTCAATATTTGCATTTCACTTAGCGCTAATACCCTTGGGAAAGGTATGAATGATATATATATATATATTAAATTTTTGATAGAGGATAGATAATTGAATCATATTACCACGACCAGACAACTCGGCAAACACCATTTGCGACATCCGGAGCACTGGACAGCCGCTTCGACCTCCTTTGGTCTCATCAGCAGTGCATACCACAATCTCCGCCACTAGAGATTGAACCAGCGGACCACAGCGTGAAAGGCGGGGACTTAACACACTTATATATATATATATATATATATATATATATATATATATATATATATATATATAAAAGTAATTGGTAATTTGATTGAAGCATTGTTAAGTATGTTATAAAAATAATAAAATTCGAAGGCAATACAATGCTTTATCATCAGAGATTTTTTCAGAAAAAATCTCTGATGATAAAGCTTTGCTTTGAAATCGATTAGACATATAAAACATCTTTTTGTCTTTATTTTTTACGCATTGTATTGCCTTCGAATTTTATTATTTATATATATATATATATATATATATATATATGTTGGCATCCTTCTGTCTGCAAAAGACGATGGAGTAGTTTCCAAAAGTTTTTGTTTTTTGTTTTGGAACTACGTAGCCTGGGTGGGTTGATATGGAGGATGTGCTGTTGCCCAGACAGCAAATCCCCCCTCTCCACACTGCCGCTGTGGTCCAAAGGAAAGGTAAGAAACCAATGCAGTTTGGCAATGGCAGTGTCGCAGGAGTTGCTGTGCAGCGCTGGAGTTCAGCGTTATTCCATCTTAGGGACTCCGGCTCCAGATTTGTTTTCGGGGTTTACTCCCCTAGCTTTTCCTTAGAATCATCATAACTATTCTCAATACAAATAATTTACAGTGTTTTCAAATCTGTAGTTTGTCGATTCATTCTGAAGAAGTCTTTGACGCAATCAAGACGAAACATTAAGCTCCACCCACGGATTGAATTGAATGTTTGTGTTGGTTTATCCACCTTTTCCGTTCATATCTTCCCATTTTGTCGGATCTTTTTCCAAACTGTGTTTTCTTCATATATATATATATATATATATATATATATATATATATATATATATAATTGCATTTCACTTAGCGCTAATACTCTTGGGAAAGGTATGAATCTTACTCTCCCTCCAGCTATGGGTAAAATAACAGGACAGACTGGGTTCTTTAACCATGGCTAGGTAACCAGTCTAGGAGAAGGAAAACTCTGAATTCAAACCTGTTGAACTCCGCTTAAGAAATTGACCTTGTGTCGTATCCTGCTCGTGCGGAGGAGTTGGTAAATATATATATATATATATATATATATATATATATATATATATATATAGTATCTTCATTAAGTCCTTGCTCATACTGTCAATCACAAAAATGTTTGCAATAATTAGGAAGTATAATATTTTAAAAATTTGAATGTTGAATATATATATATAGGAAATTTTTATTTTATAAAAATTTTAAAAAATTTATTTTAAAATTTAAATGGTGATATATATATATATATATATATATATATATATATATATATATACCCTCCAGGAAATTGACGGCGAGATGTGTTCAAATCCTGGTTCAAGCCCTATACATTTCCCATTACGCTAATACTCTTGGAAAGGAATATATCCAACTATTCTCCCCCTAGCTATGTGCGAATAGTAGGACAGACAGGGCTTTTGGTTTGGCAATTAGTCTAAGAGAAAGAAAACTCTGAAGTGAAACCTGTTAATATCTGTCTAAGAAATTGACCTTGTGCCACACTTTTGAGGAGGGTTTGTAAGTATATATATGCCCTCCATATATATACGAGGGTGAGTCAAAAAGTAATCCCATTTTGTTTAGGACAGGTATAATTACCAACACAGGTTTGCCTCAGACTATCATCTGTTTGGCCTCATGAAAGAGGGTTTGAGAGACAAGCATTATTCCAGTGACAAGAAAGTGAAATCTGTAGTGAAGAAGTGGCTCAAAGAACAGTCAACAAAATTTTACAGGACAGGGATACATGCTCTCATTCGAAGGTGGTGACAATGTGGAGAATAGGGATGTGATCCACAGAGGACCAGCTTCCTTTTGATGTATGATATACGTTTGTGTGTTGGTAATTATACCTGTCCTAAACAAAATGGCACTATTTTTTGAATCGCCTATGTGGAGAAGTAGGGATGTGATCTACAGAGGACCAGCTTCCTTTTGATGTATGATACATGTTCCTATGTTGGTAATTATACCTGTCCTAAACAAAATGGCATTAATTTTTTACTCAACTCGTATATAGGTGTGTGTGTGTGTGTGTGTGTGTGTGTACATTTATATCCCAGTTTATAATACGCATGCTTATATTATAAAATCAACCTTAGGAAAGGTATGCTAATACCCTTGGGAAAGGTATGTATCCAATTTTCCCTCCAGCTATGGGTAAATAGCAGGGCAGACTGGGCTCTTTAACCATGACTAGGTAATCAGTCTAGGAGAAAGAAACACTCTGAATTCAAACCTGTTAAACTCCGCTTAAGAAATTGTCGCATCCCGCTCGTGCGGAGGGGTTGGTAAATATATATATATCATAAAACCAATTTTTATTTGTGATAATTTCCCAGAAGCTTGAATTATTCTGTCAGGAGTGGTCACGCTTTTTTGACTTGGTCAATGGCGAGGAGGAGTTCAGCCTGAATAGACGTTGAACAAATTAAAGACAATTTTATGAAGACACGGCAAATAAATTTGTTCCTTCTGGTAACGCCATTAATTTACTGATATCTAATCGATCCTGTGCAACAGGCGGACAATTATTGATTTTGACAAAATTGACTTTAACTGCAATCATTTATTTAATCATTTCTTTCTTGCGTAATGAACAAGAGCAGCAATCCATCTTATTATAATGGAGATTCGGTGTATATATATCTGTAACCGAAACTACGTCACTGTTTGTTTCACAATACCCTCAATGATTGCGTAAGTTTATCAATGACTATCTAATTCATAGTCAAAATCATTAATACATACAAAAAATCATTAATACATAGAATAAATCTTATTTATTAATAATATTCTCTATGAAAATCTGAGTTAGATTTGCCTCAAAACAGCCTATTTTATTAATGCATTTTAAATCCTGCAATGTGTCTTATATATATATATATATATATATATATATATATATATATATATATATATATATATATATATATATATTCCACTCGTAGAAATAGATTGTTTTTCTTCTGTTAGTAATAAAAGGTTTACATAATATATGGTATGGTTAATTTGCATACTGGTTTTAGCAAAACTGGATTTAATAAATAATTACTTGATGCTATCAATACCCTCAATGATTGAGTAAGTTTATCAATGACTATCTAATTTATTATCAAAATCATAAATACATAGAATAAATCTTATTCATTAACGATGTCTCTATGAAAATCTGAGTTAGATTTGCCTCAAAACAGCCCATGTTATTAGTACATTTTAAATCCTGCAATGTGTCTTATATACTACTAAGAAATAAAGGTTTGCATAATACATGGTGCGGTTAATTTGCATACTGGTTTTAACAAAATGTATTAAATTAGTTAGATTTATCTCAAAACAGCCCATGTTATTAGTGTGTTTAAATTCCTGCAATGTGTCTTATATATCACTAACAAATAAAAGGTTTATATAATATATGGTATGATTAATTTGCATACTGGTTTTAGCAAAACCGGGTTTAATAAATAATTACTAGGTGCTATTGATCTCTAATATTATTGTTTTATTCCCCAACGTATTAAAATGAATCTTATGAATGATTTTATATAGAAACTACTTAAAATATGATTAAAATAAGTGCAATCATTTTATATGCGTTCTTATCTAATTACGTTAGTTTTTCTAATTAAATATATTTCATTATATTAAAAGTTACATACTAACGCCGGGAGGGTGCATATTCTTGCTATTGTATATAAAGAAATCGCGTCTGTTTTCGTATGTACGTGGTGACTTATAACTCAGAAAACAGATGTCATTGAGCATTAAAATCGCGCATACACTTTAATTTGTTTATAATAAGAAAAAAGTACAAAAAAAGATTTGTTGATTTTTACTGATTGAATATTATTTGTCTGGATTTTTTAGATGAGGCTTCATAATTTATATTATCTAGATTGTTCACACTGTTGTCCTCATCTTTATTGTTATATACACAACGTTTCGGCTGATGTGCACTCCGGCCTTTTTTAGGTGTTATCGAACCCGGTAACTTGTCGTACTTGGGAGCCTTCGTGTCTTAATTGGGAGTTTTCACGAAACTTCGAACCGAACTCTTTATTTAATCCATTAGGGATTCGAATTATATAAATCAATAATTGAAAATCAATCGAAGAGGAGTTCTTCATATTTCTTCATAAGTGAGAACTTGTTTTTGTTGAAGTGGAGCGCAATAACTACCGTCAGCTCCCAACTTTACCGAACAGATCAGATTACCTAATCTGTGCTACTCAGGCGCTGAGTTGGCAGAGACCGGTATCGAACTCGGAACCTTGCGATTCCAAGAGCGGGGGCTCTACCGACCTAGCTAAACAGGCACTTCGGTTCGTGTATATATATATATATATATATATATATATATATATATATATAGTCATCCACGTGTTTTGACTTTCCAAGTCTCTTCAGTGTGGCTAGACACCCTGTAAGCTACCTACAGCCGGGATAGAACCCCGATCGATTCAGCATCAGTCGGACAGCTTAACAGTTCGGCTATCGTCACCCACAGAATGTGAAGGGGATTTTAACTGTTTTAATATACACATCTGTATGTGAAGTAGTCAAACAATGTGTTTGAAATGGCGAAGGCCGACAATTTGTGGGAGATTATGTGCTTAATTAAAGTCATACCTAATTTTGTTAATTAATTAATTATAATTAAATGAATTAGGCGTGCATCACATGTATGTAAAGGCCGCCATAGAGTGCTCCATCCTTTTTATAGGAGAGCGTTAATCTGAAATAATGAGTTTTATTTTATAGCCGCATATTTATTATAGAAGAAAGACACTTGGGTTTTAAGTTGAAAGACATTAGAAAGTCGTATGACTTTTCGAATGAATTAATGTCATGATTAATGTCGCTTGGATCGCTGCAACGGAACAAGAAAGAAAGAATCGAAGTTAATGTTTGTATATACATGATTTGTGCTGGAGAAGAAATAACTTATTGTAGACGTATGTTTTCCGAGTGTAATTAAAGAAGAAGCAATTCGTGTTTGGCTGTATAATCGTGCTAGAATAAAAGAAAGAATAAAAGAAAAAGAAAATTATAAGATGTTTGTTTTGAGATTTAGTAATATAACTAACATTAAATTAGTAATATATGCTAATGTATTTTCTATAGGCGTTATCTATTCTATTTCCTTCAGAATCTGGAAGCACGAGATTACTTGTGCTGCATCCAGCTGGTGCAGAATGGCTACACACACACCTTTTCTATATATAAAAGAATGTTTATGGTATGTACGTGTCAACTTATAATTCCGAAAAGAGATGCCATTCTGATTTGAAATCTCGCAGACACATTAATGTGTTTCTAACTAAGAAACACACAAAATTGGATTTTTATTTTTACTAATTAAGTGATATAATTTACTAATTAAACAAAAATCAACCAATTTCTATAACTCTTCACAGTAAGGAAAAATAAAGTAAGGAAAAATTGGGTTAACAAAGAAATCAATTAGGCTAATACATTTCACTTTAACTCAACATGCTAGGTACTCTCTCTTTCACACAGTCTGTTCGTCTCTCTCTCTCTCTCTCTCTCTCTCTCTCTCTCTCTCTCTCTCTCTCTCTCTCTCTCTCTCTCTCTCTCTCTCTCTCTCAAATAAAATTATGTTTTAAAACAAGTTTAGGATTACATTTAAAAATAATAATATTTTAAATGTAAACAGAAAAAGCATTTCCTAAAAAACAAACATTTTAATATACGAATTCTCGGCGATTTTTTTAATTTAATAAAATATTTTCCTTTTGTTCTCTCTTACTCCTGTTTTCTCCCTTTCTCACTGGTGTTCATAAAAATATTATTCCACTCATGGACTAGGTACTTTTGCTAGTACATATATATATATATATATATATATATATATATATATATATATATGAAGAAAAAGTGGAAGTGGATCTGACAGTATATATATATATATATATACATATATATATTATATATATATATATATATATATATATATTATATATATATATGGAAGTAAGATGAGGAAATTAATCCGACAGTATGTGGAGAAAATTTAGGAAAACAAACACAGGATGTTACGATGGATGGAAAATTTATTTCCGATACTCGAGTATTTCGGTTCTAAAGTGGAAACATTCTTCAGGACTGCGAAAATGAGAAAAAAACAATGATTTATGTGGATAGAAGATAAAGGATGTTTTGTATGCGTTGAATTAGAAAAATGTGTGGAAATAATGCATACTAAACACCCTTCATCTTCTATCCACACAAGTTCTTAATCCCGAAGAAGGTTTCCACTGTAAAACCGAAATACTCGAGTATGTGTTTGTGTTTTTAAATTTTCTCCATATATATATATATATATATATATATATATATATATATATATATATATGCACGCGCATGACATCACACACGTACGCACAAATAAAAATACGCACACACGCGCGTGGACACAATCATATCATCACAACCTTCACGCATTTCCCTGCGCACGCGCATGACATCATACACATACGCACAAACAAAAATACGCACACGTACAAACAAAAAGAGCATTCGACATCACGTAAACACGCAAACATGCAACACGAGAATACAGTTTTAAAAAATGCACACATTCGACCATTTACACCATTTCTGTCATTTAAAAAACAAACTATTTCGTTTACCTGATGAATGCTTTTAGCAGGAAACCATTGGTAGTAATATCGTTCCCAAATAAATGAATAAAAGCTAAAACTTTTGTTTGTCACTTCATTCAACTATATATATATATATATATATATATATATATATATATATATATAACAGAAAAATTACAGAAACACGCACAACCTATGTATATATATGTGTATATGTGTATATGTATATCAATATATGTATTGACCAAAGCCTGAAGAAGATACCAGAATATCTGAAACACGTGTTGCGTATGTGAAATAAAAAGAATAAAACATTTTTTCTGAGAACGATACATTTTGCGGACCTTCTTCTTTTTTATAAAATATTAAATTTTCTCCCGTTGGAACCAGAACAACATATATATATATATATATATATATATATATATATATATATATATATATATATATATATAAGTTTTTTGTGTGTTTTTTTTTGTTGTTGTTTTTGCTAATATATTTGTTTTATTTTATTTTTCAGTAATCGATGTCTCTTCTCCGCCCTAAAGGAATGGTCGTCAACTCTTCTACCTTTGAGTGACTATAAGAAACACAATTCCGAGATGAAAATCTTGAACACGAACCTTTGAAATCGATTTGACCTGAATGACCTGAGTGAATTTAATCCTACCTGTCACGTGGCCACTTTAAACGCGTTCCGACATTCTCAATTTGTTCATAATCTCCCACAGCTTTCTTCTTCTTCTTCTCCGTCTCCATCTCCATCTCGATTGTCCGAAGCGCAGTTTGGAAATACAAATTCAACGGTCTCACTTTCCACCATTTAAATCACTTCACCAGATCCAATATTTAATTCACTTTCACTTTCACATTCACTTTCACTTTCACGTCGATCAATACTTAACTTGCTATTAATCAAATTATTAAAGACTGTTCAATCTTACAATCTTAATAAATCCAATAAATTTTCCGTAGTTATATCTTCTCTGATAAATAAGCAATCCATACAATTAAACATAGGTGTATAAGTATATTTATGTTTAGGTCTGTAAATACCACAGCAAAACATAATACATGAAATACAATCTGAAACTGAAAGGGGTTTTCTTTTTATAAATTAATTACCAAAAACAAAAAAAAATTATCATCATACCTAAATGTTATCTATACATATATAAAGAGTAGTTGGTGTGTATGTATTTATTTATGTATGTCCGGATGAAACTACGAAAATAACACAACGTAAATATATATATATATATATATATATATATATATATATATACACATTAAATATCATCAGTTCTTGATTTTGGTTCAAAAATTTCGAAGATTTGATTTATATTCGAAGATATTTAAAAATCAAAATATACATAGAAATAGCATTGAAATTCTACTTAAAATGTCCAGCATTTGTAAATCTCAAAAATAAACAAATTAATACACCAAAGTTTACACCCTCCAGCCAGTTGACGCCGGGTAGTCGCTTCTAGTATATATGTAAATAGCAGTTGGTGTGTATGTATGTATATTTGTCCAGATGATACTGATTTAACAACAAAGTAAATATACATATATACATTAAATATCACCGGCTCTTACTTTTGTGCAAAAACTATGAAGATTTGATTTATATTCAAAGATATTTTTAAATTAAAGTATACATAGAAATAGCATTGAAATTCTACTTCAAAATGCCCTACATTCGTAAATCTCAAAAGTAAACAAATAAATACACTAGAGTTTGTTTGGGTTTTTTTTGTTTTGTTTTTTCGTCTTTATTTTTTAGTTGTGTTTTTTTTTTGCCCACCTCTACCAAGGTGACGTTGGGTAGCTACTTCTAGTTAAATATAAAATGCTTACGTAATTCAATAATTATAAAAAAAGAACCGCTTCCCCACACGTGATTTCTTTAACAAATTAAAGGAACGCTCATAAAAAAAGTGTTGTTTTTGTTTTGTTTTTTTTAACTAAGGATGCGCCTTGGCGCTATAACCATTCGGCCATCGTCTCGGGATATTTACTCAAGGATTTTCTAAAAATATATACATATATATTCATATATATATATACATTTTTTTAATGCAACAGACAAGCAATATGGCGGATAGTTCTTTGGCAATTTTCAATACAACTACGCTCCTCGGCTACGAAGATAGCACCGAGGTTGACGTCGACTTGACCGGTTTCAGAGACATCCTAACACTGGATAACAACATGAGTTCGTCGAGGAGACCTTACCATGGCCACAATTATTCACAACGAGTCATCATCGACATCGGCATCGAGATGCGAATCACATTTCATGCCCTCATCTTCATTTTGGCCGTCACGGGTAACACCCTGGTCATTTCGGTTTTGGCCCAAAACAAACGCATGAGAACAGTGACCAATGTGTTTCTGTTGAATTTGGCCATCAGTGACCTTCTCTTGGCCGTCTTTTGTATTCCGTTCACACTGATTCCGGTCATTTTAAAGAATTTCATTTTTGGAGCTGTTATGTGTGTGCTCGTCAGATATCTCCAAGGTAAGATCTCTATCTTTCTTTTTGCTTTCAATGATGTCTTTGTATAAGCATGTAGTTGTGTTTTGTTTTAATTTAACATCCTTACATTTCAGCCGGCTTATTGTTGCATAGCATACTCGTTTATATATATATATATATATATATATATATATATATATATATATATATATATATATATATATATATATCGCAAAAGATTTATACACACACGCGCAACCACACATTCATAAAACACATAAAAATGCACAATGCTTTTTTATACAAACACTTACGCATTCTAATACTCACCCCGCAAAAAAGAATATTTGACGTCATATTTCAAAACGTTTATTTTTTTCAACGTTCTTTTTTCTCAGACTTCAAATTTTAAACAGACCGATAAACAAGGACTATTACTCGCCTTTCTCCTTATTCTGAGATAAAAAAAAAAAATTTATCACCTTCCACATACCAACAAAAGCCCTGAAGATGATCTAATTAATAGATCGAAACACTGCAGCGTCGGCCAATAAACTCACACTTAACTCATTTAAACCTTTTTTTTCAATTTTTATTATACTACACACACACACACACACACACACACACACACACTATATATATATATATATATATATATATATATATATAAGTCACCAATACAAAGTTCGTCTTACCAATGGTTTCAGATGTTTATCCGTTATCAGAGACGTTGACTTTTTGAAAAAGTTGGACAGTTTTCTGTTGACGGATAAACATCTGAAACCGTTGGTAAGACGAACTTTGTATTGGTGACTTAAATAAATAAATAAATACAGCTCTTAAAGAAATAATTGAGCACTTTATAATCATTTCTCCAATATAATAACAAAAAATTAACTATATATTAAAATTATATTATATATTAAAAGAATTTCGAACATTTTCCACGCGCAGGAGCAGCCGAGCCGGGTTAACATCACGGAATTTTTAACATCACGAAAAAATTTCAAATATACGGCGTTCATCAACTTCTTAAACAACAGATGATTACAGTATCGCCGTGGGATAAGTACTATAAAAAAAATCACCTAGTACTTTTAATAACTCTGAAGATGGAATTTTACTTTTTTGAAAAAAAAACAAAAGTTAAATAAATTCAACACATATTGCATTGTAAATTGCCTTTATATATATATATATATATATATATATGTGTGTGTGTGTGTGTGTGTGTGTGTGTGTGTGTGGGTGTGTGTGTTGGAATCCTAGTAGCCATTTTGTAGTTTGATATACTCCTTGAAACAGTGAATATATATATATATATATATATATAATATATATGTTGGAATCCTAGTAGCCATTTTGTAGTTTAATATATTCCTTGAAACAGTTAAAAGGGAGAAAGATTGCAGTGTCCGTAGATAATCCTTATCATTTCATGTTAATTTTTTTTTTTTTTTTTTTTTGTTTGTTTGTTTTTGTTAAGTTTTTTAAGGGCCATTGCTTGACCTTAGAGCAGAAGCGCTTATCTGGTGGAATCCTTGGTAAAGAGTCCGTCCACAATATGAATCCATTGGTTACTAAAGTGTCCTCAGTTACTGGTAATCGTATAAGTCCTTCGTGAGTATTGGTAAAGATCCCGGCAATCCTATGTGCGTCCTCTTTTGGTGCAATTTGAATTATGACCAATATGGGGGGGTAATATCTTATCAGGCCACTAGTACTGCCAGTGATTGGTTAGAAGAGTCAATCACGTGACCTTGGCCAGTCTATAAGTATAAACGTGGAACTAGCACACACCTTATATACCGAAAACCGCAAAAGTTTTGTTGTTTTTTTTTGTTTTGTTTTTGTTTTTTTAATTAACTTCCTTACATTTCGGTCGGTCTATTCTCTGATCTTCTTTCTGTATTTATCAAAAGGATCGCGCAACAATAAACAAATGGAAATGTTTCACAAATTTTGTCAATATGTTTTCTTTGAGCATGGTAATTGTTTTTTGTTGTTGTTTTTTTTTTTCATATTGTAGTTTAATATCCTCACATTTCAGCCAGTCTATTCTCCGATCTTCTCCTGTATCTAGTAAAAGAATCTTTCAAAAATAAGCTATTGGAAATCTTTTACAAATTTTGTCATTGAAGTCTTTGTATAAGCATGCTTATTGGGTTTTGTTTCAATTTAATATCCTCACATTTCAGCCGGCCTATTTTCCGATCTTCTTCTGCTTCGGGCAAAAAGATTTCTCAACAATTATCTATTGGAAATGTTTTTTACAAATTCAAAAAAGAAAAATGCCTGGAAGATCCAACGATGAAAACAATAAAGAAAATGATGTTAGTTATAGAATACTTTGACGATTTGTAAATCCATTCAGTTTCCGTTGTCGTATTGATCCATTGGGATATTGATATTTCTATTTAGAAAAGAGTGGAATTCTGACTGAAGGAGATTGTTACAAACATCTTATATTATGCGATGTGGAAGCGCGTGGTGTAATGGTTAAAATCATGGGAAATAGACTCGTCGACCGAGTTCAAATCCTGGACGTGGTCATTGCATTTCACTTAGCGCTAATACCCTTGGGAAAGGTATGAATCCTACTCTCCCTCCAGCTATGGGTAAATAATAGGGCAGACTGGGCTCTTTAACCTTGGTTAGGACACCGGTCAAGGAGAAGGAAAACTCTGAATTCAAACCTGTTGAACTTCGCTAAGAATTGACCTTGTGCCACATCCTGCTCGTGCGGAGGGGTTGATATATATATATATATATATATATTATGCGATTGGGTATCCGAGTGTTTAAAAATTAGCATAAAGTGTTAAAAAAATTTAAATTTGTAAAAGGTTGTGTTATAACTAGTTTTATTGCTAAGGAGCCTATACCTTTTTATTTGTTTGTTGTTTATTGATTTTTAACGGCATATCAACCCGTCTGGGGTTATGTCATGCCTAACGGTTAAGAAGTTATACATATCGTGTATTTATATTTATACTTTTTAGTAATTGGTTTTAACAATGTGTTAGCATTATTGGGGATTATGTTGTATGGTATTGATTTGTTTCATGTCTATATTCTATGGTATAATTTTATTTCCCTCAAAAAGGAGAGAATATCCTCTATGTTGACATTTTCAAAACAGATCCTTCATATTGTTTGCTTTAAAATAACGGTATCTGATGTGAACAAAAAAACTCGCATTCCATGAATAAGTGTTTAACAGTCAAAGATGTTTGACATGTTCCACATTGTGGTTGTTGTTCTTGTTTGAGTATATAGGAGTGTGTTAGTCTTGTATGATCAATGCTTAATCGGGACACAATGACTTGTTCCTTTCTAGACTTCCTTAAAATTGGTCTCCAGCCTTACTGTTCTTTGTTTTAATAATTCGTTTGGGCTTTTTTGTAATTAGCAATGGTGAGTTTTTCCTCCGTGCAAATTCGGCAAAATTTGTCTCCTGATTTGTATTTATTACATTTCTTTATTATTCATAGTTTTTTTTTTTCACGCATGATTAGATAAACTAGTATTATGTTTTTATGTTATATTTTTCCCTTACGAAACTACTCTTGTGATTATAGTATCTAATTTTAAAGGCTCCTTGTGTGGATCCCAAGTATACTTTTTATTATTATTATTTATAGTTTTATCGTTTGATTTGTTGATATATACTTCGACTTTATATAGTCGTAGATCCTACTAAGTTACTATTCATTTGTACATTGAATTGAAAATCGCCTTATTCTCTACATTAGATCATTTTAAATACACTGGTTTAATAATTTTCTATCATGTGATGTTTTTGTTGGGTTACAAATATACACATACTTACACTCATATATATCTCTCTCTCTCTCTCTCTCTCTCTCCCCTCTCTCTCTCTCTCTCTCTCTCTCTCTCTCTCTCTCTCTCTCTCTCTCTCTCTTATCCATTATGACCCACTCCTCTTCCTTCTACTTTTTCTATTATCTTCTCTCTTTCCTACTTTCCCATCTCTCTCTCTCTCTCTCTCTCTCTCTCTCTCTCTCTCTCTCTCTCTCTCTCTCTCTCTCTACTTTTCTTTAATCCTTCTCTTTTTCCTACTCTCACACCCAACCATCTTCTCTCTCTCTCTCTCATATTTTTCTCCCCATCCCCACGCCCTCCCTCTCTCTCCCTCCCTCCCCCTCTCTCTCTTCTCTCTCTCTCTCTCTCTCTCTCTCTCTCTCTCTCTCTCTCTCTCTCTCTCTCTCTTATCCATTATAACCCACTCCTCTTCTTCTACTTTTTCTATTATCCTTCTCTCTTTCCTACTCTCCCATCTCCCCTCTCTCTCTCTCTCTCTCTCTCTCTCATATATATATTATAATATATATAATATATATATATTTTCTTTATCCTCTCTTTTTCCTACTCTTAACCCAACCATCTTCTATCTCTCTCTCATATCTTCTCCCCATCCCCATTCTCTCTCTCTCTCTCCTCTCTCTCTCTCTCTCTCTCTCTCTCTTCTATCTATATCTATCTATCTATCTCTCCATTTAACCCACTCCTCTTCCTTCTACTTTTTCTATTATCATTCTCTCTTCTCTCTCTCTCTCTCTCTCTCTCTCTCTCTCTCTCTCTCTCTCTCCTCTCTCTCTCTCTCTCTCTCCCATCATTTCTAAGTACCTATTTCTTATCTTCCAATGATCTACCACCCTAAAAACAATTTCCAGGTGCAAAAAGTTTAAAGTATCCAAAAAAGAAAGTTCTGTTCATCCAATCGTAAGTCTCCATCTTTTTTCCTTGGTTGACAAGACAAAATAACAATCACTTTCGAGAGGCTACATTTGTAGAATACTCCATTATAACAATTTGTATTAAAGCCCCACATGAATCTAAAACGTAAATCTATTCACCAGGTGTCGTGTTTTCCCCGGAGGGTGAAAAGATGAGCTCTGGTCAAAAAAACTAATCTCACAAATAATTCATTATAATAGTGTCTTAACCTAACAAAGATTACGAAATGAGAAATAACCAAACGGAGGTTGGAAAGGAAATGGAATCTTTATAACATTAACAAAATACAATACTTGACAGCGGCGTGGAAATAGGTAAACCACTGCTAGTGGTATAAGACTACTCAGTCAGCGTAATACTCACGCATTTATGAGGATCAGGGCATACCCATTAATGTTCATAGGAAGGGTATATGAGGATTGAGACATACACATTAATGTCAGTAGGGTCTCTCCTCTCTCTCTCTCTCTCTCTCTCTCTCTCTCTCTCTCTCTCTCTCTCTCTCTTTCTGTGGTGTGTGTGTGTGTGTGTGTGTGTGTGTAACCTAACAAAGGTTACTAAATGAGAAATAACCAAACGGAGGTTAGAAAGGAAATGGAATCTTTATAACATTAACAAAATACAATACTTGACAGCGGCGTGGAAGAAGGTAAACCACTGCTAGTGGTATAATACTACTCAGCCAGTATAAAGCAAAAGTAAAGTCGCCGGGGCGGCCTAATGTCGGTATCAGCCATGCAGCGAGGGAGTCTATCCCCTTTTCAATAGCGCTAGACCAAGGAGATTATTTTAGCGTCTGATGTGGAGCGCCACACCTACCATCAGCTCCTTACTTTACCGCACAGATCCCTGCGCTACTCATACGCTGAGTTGGCGAGGGCGGGTATCGAACTGGGAACCTTTTTATGAGGATTGGTACATACCCGTTAATATTCATAGGTAAGGTATATAACAGAAAGAGGGACAGACAGACAGATAGACAGATAGACAGACAATGGGCGATGGGGAAAGTGTTTTAACCTAACAAAATTTACTAAATGAGAAATAACCAAACAGAGATTGGAAATGAAATGAGATCTTTATAACATTAACAAAATACAATACTTACCACCAACGTAAAAGAAGGTAAAACACTGCTAGCGGTATAATACTACTCAGCCAGTATAATAGTCCCGTATTTATGAGGATTGGGACATACCCATTAATGTTCATAGGCTGGGTATATAAAAGCATGACAGCGAGTCTTTGTGAGGGTATCAAACATTACACCCACTATTTGTAGGTAAGTAAAAGTAAAGTCGACGGGACGGCCTAAAGTCGGTATCAGCAAGTCAGCGAGGGAGTCTATCCCCTTTTTAATAGCGCTAGACAAAGGAGATTGTTTTTAGCATCTGAGGTGGAGCGCCACACCTTCCATCAGCTCCTTACTTTACGGCACAGATCACTGTGCTACTCATACGCTGAGTTGGCGGGGACCGGTATCGAACTAGGAACCTTGTGGTTTCTAGCCGAACGCTCTACCGACTGAGCTAACCCGGCCCCTTGTAGGTAGGTAGGTATAAACTATTTGTGAATAGTAATCTAACTTGTTAGACCTGTGTTTGATTGAAAAATATCCATTAATGTTCATAGGTAGGGTATATAATATCCCTCTTTTTAAATTTACTCTGGTCAGGGTCAATATCTTTTCCTTTTCGGGTCACTATCTCATCCTCGTCGCCAAAATTTTGTAACCTAACAAACGTTACTAAATGAGAAATTACCAAAACGGGGATTGGAAAGGAAATCATTATAACATTAACGAAATACAATGCTCGCCAGCGGCATGAAAGAATGTAACTCACTGCTAGTGGTATAAAACTACCCAGTCAGTATAATACCCCGTATTTATGAGGATTGGGACTTTGAACCTAACCCTTTATTCAATCCACGAGGGCATCCTGTTCTCATTCCGCTAACCATCGCTGGTGTACAGGTGTTAAGCTGTGTTAATTATCATTATATATTACTGTCGCCCTTAACCGGGATTTAACCTGCAATCTAGAGATAACTGTCTCTTAGAACTGTCTTAAAACCATGGCCTTTATCCACTACGCTATGTGTAACATAACATAACAGTAACATAGAATAATAATTAACACAGTTTAACACTTATACTGCTTGACCTTATAAGATGCAGGGTGAATTTCTAGGACATTTTTTGGAAAATAAAGTGTATCTTATAAGCCATTAAATATGGTATATTTTTTACTAAGATCTGGCTTCTTTTTTTTCAAGATTATATCAAATATATTACGAAGTTATCATTGTAGGAAATGGACACAGTGAACAGTGTTCAAATACTGAATTAGGCTGTTTTTCACATAGTGTTAATACCCTTGGGAAAGGTATGCATTCAACTATTCTCCCTCCAGCTTTGAGTAAATAGGGCAGGGGTTAACCTTGGAATGGAAACCAGTCTAAGAGAAGAAAAACTCTGAACTGAAACCTGTTAAACTCTGCTTAATAGATTGATCTTGTGTTGCATCCTGCTTGTATGGAGGGGTTGATTATATATATATATATATATATCAAAGAGAATTATTGTAATATGTAAATAGGTAATGGCTGACAAGGTTTCATCTAAACAAAAAGTGAGGCTACTCATCCAAATAATTTTTGGAATGATTACAATATGTCGTTTTAATTTAGACATGGATAGACATGCAGCTATGGTTAGCAGAATGAGAACAGAATACCCCCGTGGATTGAATAAAGGGTTAGGTTCAAAGTCCCATGATGGCTCCTGATTACGACAAGAAGTTTCCCAAGTTCAAAAAGAAGGTTGCCGAGTTCGAGAAGGTTCCCGAGTTCGAGAAGGTTCCCGAGTCTGACAAGAAATACCTGAAAAAGGCCGGGGGGGGCACATCGGCCGAAACGTTGTACAGATAACAATAAAGATGTGTCTAAATAATCAAAATAATACTAAGAATTAATTGTTTTGAAGATTTTTATTGATATTCTATAGATTGATAGTTTGAGGGTTCGGTGGTTGAGTTATGATTTTGTTTTTTGAAGATTTTCCTTGTTGTTTTTGTAATGAGAAGATTTTTATTGATATTCTATAGATTGATAGTTTTAGGGTTCGGTGGTTGAGTTATGATTTTGTTTTTTGAAGATTTTCCTTGTTGTTTTTGTAATGAGAAGATTTTATTGATATTCTATAGATTGATAGTTTAGGGTTCGGTGGTTGAGTTATGATTTTGTTTTTGAAGATTTTCCTTGTTGTTTTTGTAATGAGAAGATTTTATTGATATTCTATAGATTGATAGTTTTAGGGTTCGGTGGTTGAGTTATGATTTTGTTTTTTGAAGATTTTCCTTGTTGTTTTTGTAATGAGAAGATTTTATTGATATTCTATAGATTGATAGTTTGAGGGTTCGGTGGTTGAGTTATGATTTTGTTTTTTGAAGATTTTCCTTGTTGTTTTTGTAATGAGAAGATTTTTATTGATATTCTATAGATTGATAGTTTTAGGGTTCGGTGGTTGAGTTATGATTTTGTTTTTTGAAGATTTTCCTTGTTGTTTTGTAATGAGAAGATTTTTATTGATATTCTATAGATTGATAGTTTTAGGGTTCGGTGGTTGAGTTATGATTTTGTTTTTTGAAGATTTTCCTTGTTGTTTTTTGTAATGAGAAGATTTTTATTGATATTCTATAGATTGATAGTTTTAGGGTTCGGTGGTTGAGTTATGATTTTGTTTTTTGAAGATTTTCCTTGTTGTTTTTGTAATGAGAAGATTTTTATTGATATTCTATAGATTGATAGTTTAGGGTTCGGTGGTTGAGTTATGATTTTGTTTTTTGAAGATTTTCCTTGTTGTTTTTGTAATGAGAAGATTTTATTGATATTCTATAGATTGATAGTTTAGGGTTCGGTGGTTGAGTTATGATTTTGTTTTTTGAAGATTTTCCTTTTGTTTTTGTAATGAGAAGATTTTATTGATATTCTATTTTTAGGGTTCGGTTTGAGTTATGATTTTGTTTTTTGAAGATTTTCCTTGTTGTTTTTGTAATGAGAAGATTTGTATTGATATTCTATAGATTGATAGTTTTAGGGTTCGGTGGTTGAGTTATGATTTTGTTTTTTGAAGATTTCCTTGTTTGTTTTTGTAATGAGAAGATTTTATTGATATTCTATAGATTGATAGTTTTAGGGTTCGGTGGTTGAGTTATGATTTGTTTTTTGAAGATTTTCCTTGTTGTTTTTGTAATGAGAAGATTTTATTGATATTCTATAGATTGATAGTTTTAGGGTTCGGTGGTTGAGTTATGATTTTGTTTTTTGAAGATTTTCCTTGTTGTTTTTGTAATGAGAAGATTTTTATTGATATTCTATAGATTGATAGTTTGAGGGTTCGGTGGTTGAGTTATGATTTTGTTTTTTGAAGATTTTCCTTGTTGTTTTTGTAATGAGAAGATTTTTATTGATATTCTATAGATTGATAGTTTAGGGTTCGGTGGTTGAGTTATGATTTTGTTTTTTGAAGATTTTCCTTGTTGTTTTTGTAATGAGAAGATTTTTATTGATATTCTATAGATTGATAGTTTTAGGGTTCGGTGGTTGAGTTATGATTTTGTTTTTTGAAGATTTTCCTTTTGTTTTTGTAATGAGAAGATTTTATTGATATTCTATAGATTGATAGTTTAGGGTTCGGTGGTTGAGTTATGATTTTGTTTTTTGAAGATTTTCCTTGTTGTTTTTGTAATGAGAAGATTTTTATTGATATTCTATAGATTGATAGTTTTAGGGTTCGGTGGTTGAGTTATGATTTTGTTTTTTGAAGATTTTCCTTGTTGTTTTTGTAATGAGAAGATTTTATTGATATTCTATAGATTGATAGTTTAGGGTTCGGTGGTTGAGTTATGATTTTGTTTTTTGAAGATTTTCCTTGTTGTTTTTGTAATGAGAAGATTTTTATTGATATTCTATAGATTGATAGTTTAGGGTTCGGTGGTTGAGTTATGATTTTGTTTTTTGAAGATTTTCCTTGTTGTTTTTTGTAATGAGAAGATTTTTATTGATATTCTATAGATTGATAGTTTTAGGGTTCGGTGGTTGAGTTATGATTTTGTTTTTTGAAGATTTTCCTTTTTTTTGTAATGAGAAGATTTTTATTGATATTCTATAGATTGATAGTTTTAGGGTTCGGTGGTTGAGTTATGATTTTGTTTTTTGAAGATTTTCCTTGTTGTTTTTGTAATGAGAAGATTTTTATTGATATTCTATAGATTGATAGTTTGAGGGTTCGGTGGTTGAGTTATGATTTTGTTTTTGAAGATTTTCCTTGTTGTTTTTGTAATGAGAAGATTTTTATTGATATTCTATAGATTGATAGTTTTAGGGTTCGGTGGTTGAGTTATGATTTTGTTTTTTGAAGATTTTCCTTGTTGTTTTTGTAATGAGAAGATTTTATTGATATTCTATAGATTGATAGTTTTAGGGTTCGGTGGTTGAGTTATGATTTTGTTTTTTGAAGATTTTCCTTTTTGTTTTTGTAATGAGAAGATTTTATTGATATTCTATAGATTGATAGTTTTAGGGTTCGGTGGTTGAGTTATGATTTTGTTTTTTGAAGATTTTCCTTTTGTTTTTGTAATGAGAAGATTTTTATTGATATTCTATAGATTGATAGTTTTAGGGTTCGGTGGTTGAGTTATGATTTTGTTTTTTGAAGATTTTCCTTGTTGTTTTGTAATGAGAAGATTTTATTGATATTCTATAGATTGATAGTTTTTAGGGTTCGGTGGTTGAGTTATGATTTTGTTTTTTGAAGATTTTCCTTGTTGTTTTTGTAATGAGAAGATTTTTATTGATATTCTATAGATTGATAGTTTAGGGTTCGGTGGTTGAGTTATGATTTTGTTTTTTGAAGATTTTCCTTGTTGTTTTTGTAATGAGAAGATTTTATTGATATTCTATAGATTGATAGTTTTAGGGTTCGGTGGTTGAGTTATGATTTTGTTTTTTGAAGATTTTCCTTGTTGTTTTTGTAATGAGAAGATTTGTATTGATATTCTATAGATTGATAGTTTTTAGGGTTCGGTGGTTGAGTTATGATTTTGTTTTTTGAAGATTTTCCTTTTGTTTTTGTAATGAGAAGATTTTATTGATATTCTATAGATTGATAGTTTTAGGGTTCGGTGGTTGAGTTATGATTTTGTTTTTTGAAGATTTTCCTTGTTGTTTTTGTAATGAGAAGATTTGTATTGATATTCTATAGATTGATAGTTTGAGGGTTCGGTGGTTGAGTTATGATTTTGTTTTTGAAGATTTTCCTTGTTGTTTTTGTAATGAGAAGATTTTTATTGATATTCTATAGATTGATAGTTTAGGGTTCGGTGGTTGAGTTATGATTTTTTTTTTGAAGATTTTCCTTTTTGTTTTTGTAATGAGAAGATTTTTATTGATATTCTATAGATTGATAGTTTTAGGGTTCGGTGGTTGAGTTATGATTTTGTTTTTTGAAGATTTTCCTTTTTTGTTTTTGTAATGAGAAGATTTTTATTGATATTCTATAGATTGATAGTTTTAGGGTTCGGTGGTTGAGTTATGATTTTGTTTTTTTGAAGATTTTCCTTTTGTTTTTTTGTAATGAGAAGATTTTTATTGATATTCTATAGATTGATAGTTTGAGGGTTCGGTGGTTGAGTTATGATTTTGTTTTTTGAAGATTTTCCTTTTTGTTTTTTGTAATGAGAAGATTTTTATTGATATTCTATAGATTGATAGTTTTAGGGTTCGGTGGTTGAGTTATGATTTTGTTTTTTGAAGATTTTCCTTTTGTTTTTGTAATGAGAAGATTTTTATTGATATTCTATAGATTGATAGTTTTAGGGTTCGGTGGTTGAGTTATGATTTTTTTTTGAAGATTTTCCTTTTTTTTTGTAATGAGAAGATTTTATTGATATTCTATAGATTGATAGTTTTGAGGGTTCGGTGGTTGAGTTATGATTTTGTTTTTGAAGATTTTCCTTTTGTTTTTTGTAATGAGAAGATTTTTATTGATATTCTATAGATTGATAGTTTTAGGGTTCGGTGGTTGAGTTATGATTTTGTTTTTTGAAGATTTTCCTTTTTGTTTTTGTAATGAGAAGATTTTATTGATATTCTATAGATTGATAGTTTTAGGGTTCGGTGTTGAGTTATGATTTTGTTTTTTGAAGATTTTCCTTTTGTTTTTGTAATGAGAAGATTTTATTGATATTCTATAGATTGATAGTTTTAGGGTTCGGTGGTTGAGTTATGATTTTGTTTTTTGAAGATTTTCCTTTTTTTTTGTAATGAGAAGATTTTTATTGATATTCTATAGATTGATAGTTTTAGGGTTCGGTGGTTGAGTTATGATTTTATTTTTTGAAGATTTTCCTTTTTGTTTTTGTAATGAGAAGATTTTTATTGATATTCTATAGATTGATAGTTTTAGGGTTCGGTGGTTGAGTTATGATTTTATTTTTTGAAGATTTTCCTTGTTGTTTTTGTAATGAGAAGATTTGTATTGATATTCTATAGATTGATAGTTTGAGGGTTCGGTGGTTGAGTTATGATTTTGTTTTTTGAAGATTTTCCTTTTTGTTGTGTAATGAGAAGATTTTTATGATTTGTGTTCAATTTGAACATTACTTATAAGATAAACTGACACTCCCCTAAAAGATCAATATGTAATAAAGAAAAAACGTATTAATATTTCACCCTTTATAAAAATCAATATATTTCATTCTTGTTTCTTTTATTTTCTTTCATAAATAATAATTTGATTTTATACGTGATGAAATAAACAGAATGTCTTCGATTTGTTATACTAATACTAGCAGAAGTACCCGGTCAACGACAAGATTAAAAGAATTTTAGTAACACCAAGGAATTCGAAAGAAAGGAAAACGAGAGAAGTAAGTGAGGGTGTATGAGGAAAATTATCTAGCAAATTTCTTTTTTTTTTTAAATTCGTGTATTATGATGTTCGTTTATTTTAGGAATTGTTTTGTTTTCATTTATTTACCTTTTGAAATATTATTTAAAAATGTAACCCTAAACTCGTGAGTGTTTTGAAACAATTTTATTTTTCTGAAAACTGTTTTCTGCACATATGACGAAAATTTAAATTCAGTTCCTAATTGCTTATTGAGATAAAGTGATACAAATGTATTCGTTTATTTTCTTTCATAAATAATAATTTGATTTTATACGTGATGAAATAAACAGAATGTCTTCGATTTGTTATACTAATACTAGCAGAAGTACCCGGTCAACGACAAGATTAAAAGGATTTTAGTAACACCAAGGAGTTTGAAAGAAAGGGAAAAGAGAGAAGTAAGTGAGGTAGTATGAGGAAACTTATCTAGAAAATTTATCATTTTTTTAAAATTCGCTCCGAATTCGTGTATTATGATGTTCGTTAATG
>CM042172.1:44462656-44480156 GCA_023376005.1 Doryteuthis pealeii
CATCCAAATTCTCCGTCGTAGACTTTATCAGGAATTAATTCGACTTACAAAGAAAAAAAGAAAGTCAACTTAAATAAAGAATTTCCAGACAATTTATGCGTTTCATACTCAATAAAAAAAAATTCTGGTTTATGCATATAACATCTTGTGGCATAGTCAAAACTTAGTTTTTTGCACACTTCCCGGTGGATCTCCTTTCCAACTCAGTCATACCTAGCTTTGTATTCTCATTGTGCATTCGCCTAATACATCGTTGATCGTCTCATCTCTCTTACCACACACCCTACATTTGCTGTTCTGTTTTATCTTATCTATTATTATTGTCATTATCATTATCATCATATTCACCACACACACACACACAGACACATACACACACAGATACACACACACTCGCCAACACGCGTATACGCGCGCATACACGCATGGAGAGCCCTGTAGGTGGAGCATAGAATATATGGCTGCAATATCTCCTGCGGGGTGGGGGGTGACTCCCCCATATTGATTGAGAGAATATTGGTGGGACAAAACAGCAATGATATTTCTCCTTTTTCATTATTATAATAATTAGCAGGACTTGTGGATATAGCACAGCATAATTATTGCGACATTTGATATGTTTACTTAAGAGCTATTGCTTATATAGTTCAATTTGTAAAAAGTATAATAATCTTGATGTAACTCTCTCTCACGCTTTTTTCTTTCTTCCTTCTTTTCCTCTATTCATTATGTTCAATTGAAACAGATTGGCGTTATCCCCCCCCTCTCTCTTCTCTTCTCTCTCTCTCTCCTCTCTCTCTCTCTCTCTCTCTCTCTCTCTCTCTCTCTCTCTCTCATCATACTTTTTCTGTGTGTAGCATGTCCTAGTTCTTCCCTTTCTTTTTTATGATAAAACCGAATAGTCCATTATTTAGCTGAAGTGCTGACACTCATCAGAAAATTATAATTCGGCGGAAAAGTGACACCAGATAATCAGGATTACATTTTTGCATTTCATCATGAATCATTTAGACGGTCTCATTTTTAATCAGAGAGTGCTGCAAGATGATAACCGTCGGAAGATTAAAGAACAAGAGTATTAATATATAGAAATGTATTATAAGAACGTATTTATCAATAATATCAGGACATGGTTTGGTTTGGTTTGTTTTGTTTTGGTTTGATTTAATGGCATATCAATGCTGTGGGTTATTTAATGCCAACTATGATATTTATAAAATCTATTAATAATGGAGATTCGCTTCCGGTTTTTGTCTGTAACAAAAATTACGTCACTGCTTACGTCACATTAACCAAAATCGTCATCGTCATAACATAGAATAAATACACTCAAAATTTGAACATGCAACATTAGACAGTCCTCATTGTTTTTTAAAACAAGTTTTAATAAATACATGACTGGTATTATATATCTATAATTTGTTTTATTTTAATACATATTTACAGTTTACATTTCAAATTGTTTTATTTTTTAATCCTTTAATGAATTTGATGATTTTACTTACTTAGGGTACAAACTCGCTGACATTGAATTTTTTACTCCCACCCCTCATGCAATATGTTTAAAAAATCTATTTTTACATCGCCTGGAGGGCGTTTTTTATTTTGTAATAGTAAACATAATATAATGTAATATATATAATATAACAATGAATAATATAACGAGTAATATAACAAAAAATAATAAATAAATGATATAACATATCTAGCATAACATAATATATAAGGTGTGTCAAAAAATATCGAGATTTTTGTACTTTTTGACTCACCTTATATTCTGAAAAATTAAAGTTCCAATCATTGTTCATTTCTCTCTTGGTAAATACAGCTTCAAACTCGACACTTTTATGACACACCTTGTATTCTGAAAAGAATTAACGTTCCATTCATTGTTCATTTCTATCTTGGTAAATACAGCTTCAAACTCGACACTTTTATGACACACCTTGTATTCTGAAAAGAATTAACGTTCCATTCATTGTTCTTTTCTATCTTGGTAAATACAGCTTCAAACTCGACACTTTTATGACACACCTTGTATTCTGAAAAGAATTAACGTTCCATTCATTGTTCATTTCTCTCTTGGTAAATACAGCTTCAAACTCGACACTTTTATGACACACCTTGTATTCTGAAAAGAATTAACGTTCCATTCATTGTTCATTTCTCTCTTGGTAAATACAGCTTCAAACTCGACACTTTTATGACACACCTTGTATTCTGAAAAAAATTAACGTTCCATTCATTGTTCATTTCTATCTTGGTAAATACAGCTTCAAATTCGACACTTTTATGACACACCTTGTATTCTGAAAATAATAACGTTCCATTCATTGTTCATTTCTATCTTGGTAAATATAGCTTCAAACTCGACACTTTTATGACACACCTTGTATTCTGAAAAGAATTAACGTTCCATCCATTGTTCATTTCTCTCTTGGTAAATACAGCTTCAAACTCGGCACTTTTATGACACACCTTGTATTCTGAAAAGAATTAACGTTCCATTCATTGTTCATTTCTATCTTGGTAAATATAGCTTCAAACTCGACACTTTTATGACACACCTTGTATTCTGAAAAGAATTAACGTTCCATTCATTGTTCATTTCTCTCTTGGTAAATACAGCTTCAAACTCGACACTTTTATGATACACCTTATATATATATATATATATATATATACTATACATATATATATATATATATATATATATATTGTCAGAAGATGTGAAATTTGTATTGTCCCTCCATTGGCATTAAAGTCTCCAAGAAACATCATATTTACTCTTGCCTGGAAGATCGGTTTTATTTGGCTATTAATATTATTTATTGCAGTCTTTCATAAAACAGGCCAATCACAGTTTTACCACCATTGCTTGAATCTGGTGTGTAAACTTATAAAATGAATTGTTTTTCATTTACCAATATCTATGGTTACGATCATCGTCCTTTACAGAATATATGACACGAAAGCGGAGATTTCTTTGGACATTAATAAACTGTAGATTTTGTCTGATCTGGATGGGACTATAATGATATATCTACATTGTGGAGGCGTATACTGTAATGATTATCATCTTGGGAAATGTTGGTTAGCTGGTTGGTTGGATATTACAGCATGTTGGATGATTGTATGTCTAAGACGTGTTGCGTAGGAGCCAAGCTCAATTTAAAGTAGTTAGGAAAGTTATATAGTCGAAAAGGGGTTGTTTATTTCTTTCTAGGCTAGGTTATTTCTTCCAGTATGTATTTCCTCCAGTATGCGAAATAGAAGATTGGGATTCCACGAAATATTCATAAAATATTAGACTGCCCATTTTGATTGGTTTGGTTTGGTTTGGTCTATTTCTTTAACGGCATATTAAGAAAACAATAGCAATGAAGGGGTATAATAAATACAGAACTGAAGCAACATGCAGTTTAATGTCATACTCAGAACACCCTCTCTTTTTTTCAGGTCTGTTGGGCATATTCTAAGGCTTATTGAGAGGGCTGTACCCATTTTGAGTATCTTTGATATCTTTGTTGTTCTATTTTCATGTTTCAGACTTGTTTTAGCAAAACATTATAACATATAGCTTTGTTAACTTCCCCCGTCCGCTCAGAGAGTCCCGAAATTTCAGGTTTTTCTCAAAGCTAAAATCCTTGTTGAAAAGGAGATTTTCAGTCCTTTCTGAGAGTATAGATGTTTCAAATATTTTTTATTTATCTGTAACTGTGACATAGATTACTGGAGTACCTATTTTTGGACTCATTTATTCTATGTAGAATCTTTGGAATAAATCATATGATTCGTTTATTGATTGGTTGGTTGGTTGGTTGGTGGACACATCGAGTTGACTCTCTCTCTCTCTCTCTCTCTCTCTCTCTCTCTCTCTCTCTCTCTCTCTCTCTCTCTCTCTCTCTCTCTCTCCATTTTGAAATAAACACGGTGACTGGATAGATTTTCATGCACTTTTATTGATCCGCATTACCAATTCAACCGTAAGGTAGAAAATGGCCATTAACGTTGACCAGTAAAACGTCCGAGACTAATCTGATTAACTGACGTGTTCTCACAGCTGGGTGATCACATGATCAAACCAGCAAATGAGAGACCTGCTAATAGGTCAGTCAGAGATCATTTACATGTCTATCACATTTACATGAACCCCTATATGAGTTCTTACTTTTAAACTGTTATTTTTAAATTATACACTAACCACAGTAGGTACCGTAAGTAGTCTACAAAGCTAATTTGTTCTCACTGACTGGGTGGTCACATAACCAGACCAACCAATAAGAGACCTGCTAATAGGTCAGTCAGAGATCATCTACCTGTCTATCACACTTACATCAATTCCTACATGAGCTCGTTTAAACCATCATTTTTAAATTCTGCACTTCCTTGTACAATACATAGGCAAACCTATTTATCATGTAACAGTTGGGCGCCCCATACGTATGACCTTGTGTCACCTTTAATCTAAGCTTACTAAATAAATAAATGTGAGATTTTATGAATACAGAAATATTATCAGGACTATCAAAAAAAATCCTACTAGTGGGGCAAAAATTAAATTTTGCTACGCTCTTTCGTAAAAAAATGTAAACAGATTTTTGAAATCATATGTTTTTAATAATAGACATAAAAATCGTTTTGCAGTCAAAATTCAAATAAATATGTTTTCCTTTTAATAAAATCAGGTTTCTAACAGTTAAATTCAAATTAATTCAAATATTCAAGATTTCTCTTTTGGGGGATGTTAAAAGCGTTCTGTTCTGATTATCGTCTGTCATAAAATATTTTCTAATGACAGACGATAATCAAGACAGAATGTTTTTTTTTCCGTATAATGAAAATATAAAATTCAACGTAGAAGAACATTATTGACTATTTCTTGTTTGTAAATAATTTTCTCATAAAACTTTAAAAGTTAGATCACTTTAATATATATTAAAATAAAATAAAATATATATAAATCTATAATACTGGGCATGTATTTATCAAAATTGTTTTAACAAACAATGTGGAACGTTTTAATTTTGCATACTTAATTTCTGAGTATATATATATATATATATATATATATATATATATATATATATATATTATATATATATATATATATATATTTAAAAGGTGGAATGAAAACATCACACAATGCTGTAAAGAGAATAACAATTTATAATATAATCATAGCTGATACGATCAATATTTCTTTTTTACAAAAATCATCATTTTCATTCACTCCGTTGGTGTTTGGGTTATGTTCAGTTCACAAACAAAGAAAAACTTATTTCTGTTTTTTTTCACCAATGTGGGATTCGAGCAATTTTTGGTCATGTATATGTATATTTTTGTGGAAAGCGCAAATTATAATATATGCCATAACATTTTTAGTCTCAACATATTCAACCCACTGGGTGCCAAATTACAGAAAACAAACTGAATGGCAATAATATATACATATATTACAAACTAGATTCATTCTGGGAAGATTACAGTAGTCCATTAGTAGTCGATGATGGGCTCAATCCAGACACCATCGTGAGCTTGCAAATGCTGGATACGGGTTATTCTGACCATATCGGCAGTGATTCGTTTACTTCACACTTAATATTCTCCTTCAGCTACTGTACATCATGAGGCGCAGGATTAGAATACATTCGCAGTTGACGGTAGCTCCACAAAAAATAGTCGCATAGGTGAAGGTCTGGACTGTACGGGGGCCAGTTGTGCTGACTTTTGAGTGAGAAAAACCTGCCACCAAACCTTCTTTCTAGCCATGAAATGGTATCAGTGGCAGTGTGGGGAGGTGCACCATCTTGCATGAACCACATCTGATCGATATCAGTGTGCTGATACCTTCTTGCAGCTTGATAATACTGATTTTGTAGCATCTACTTCAAAGTGATTACGTTATTTTGGGGGATCACCCTATATATATATATATATATATATATATAATATATATATATATATATATATATATTACATAGTTTTTTTCTCTGAATGTTTGAGATGAGGCTTGATGATTAGTATTATCTGCCTTATTCGGACTATTGTCCCCATCTTCATGGCTCCCGATTACGACAAGAAAGTTCCCGAGTCCGAAAAGAAGGTTCCTGAGTCCGACAAGAAATACCCGAATAAGGCCGGGGGCATATCGGCCGAAACGTTGTACAAATAACAATGAAGATGAGGACAATAGTCCGAATAACGCAGATAATACTAATACATAGTTGTTCTTTTAATTCTATGTATTAATGATTTTGACAATAAATGAATTTTTCATTGATAAACTAACGCAACTTCTGAAGGTATTGTGATATAAGAGGTGACGTAGTTTCGGTTACAGACAGACAGACGTCGAATCTCCATATCAATATTTAACGATGACGAGAGTCTGTATGTCGTCAAGATCAGTGTTTGAAGCATTGCTTGTTATTTTTTTTAGGCGCCAAAGAGAAAAACATGACGCCATTATTTTGCGAGATAATCCTATAATTACAGACGCGATTGAATTAGCCGGTTGTGTCGTTTCTATTTAACGCCACTGAATCTATTTATCTTTCTTAATCAAGACAACTTTGTTTTACCGAAATTGTTACTAAATAAATGTACATGAGGACCTTCTTGAATAGAATATCAATAGAATAATCTTTTTCTTTAGTTAATCAGAGAGAAAGCGAATTTTTATTTAGACATCAACTTTTCTTTTAACTCCCACGTCAATACTAACTTTATTTCAAATTCTATATTTCTAACAGAAGAAAAACAATCTATTTCTATGACTGGAATAAACTTATATATATATATATATATATATATATATATATATATATATATTATAATACAGGTACAAATAATAACCTACTCGAGTTTCACCATAAGGATCTTCAGGATTAAATCCACTGGATTATTCAAGATATTGATTAATTGCAGTCGATTACATGTGTATCTTTCGGGATAAACAGTTCGTTACGGGATAGCAGAAAGATATATATATATATATAGAGAGAGACAGAGAGAGACAGAGAGAGACAGAGACAGAGACAGAGACAGAGAGACAGAGATTAATTATAGATAATTATATCTAAATATGATAAGTATTTACAAAAATAAATGGACCACTCTATGGCAGCCTTTACATAGATACAGATATGTGTATTAAAACAGTTAAAATCCCTTTCGCATTCTGTGGGTGACGATGGCCAAGCGGTTAAGCTGTCCTACTGCTGCTGAATGATCGGAGTTCTATCCAGGTTGTAGGTAGCTCACAAAATGTTTAGCCACATTGAAGAGACTTGATAAGCCGAAACACGTGTCTGTGGATGACTATATATATATTGTATATATATATATATATATATATATATATATATATTATATATAGGGATAGGAGGGTTGGAGTAAATCTGACAAAATGTGGTAAAGAATAGAGGGATATATATATATATATATATATATATATATATATATATATATATATATATATTATTGTTGGGGTACCAGGTTTCTTGGTACAAGGTGATTCTATGTTGGTCCTATTCTCTATCAGTAGTTTGTTGTAGAGTTCAGGTTCCGTTTGAGAGCTCAATGTTTAATTATTATAAACAGAGCAAATTTATTTGTGAATAAAAAGGCCTTAAATACCATGGGTATCGTGATTATGACGACGCTCTGTGGTCCCCAGATACCCACGAATGGAAATGGTCCATAATCACGATACCCATGCTATTTAAGGGCTTTTTATTCACAAATTTATATATATATATATATATACCAAACTTGCTCGTAAATACTCGCGGTGAGAAAAAAACCAGCAAATAGTTTGATTGTAAAATATACTACCAAACATCAACCGGGAAGAAAAAAAAATTTGGAAAAAAGAAAAGACCAAGATAATCGTAGCAACAAAAAATAATCTATTAGTACAATATTTTGGCCAAAAAAAAAACAATTTATATGCATATATATATATATATATATATATATATATATATATATATATATATATATATATATATACAAAACCGCCAGGAGAATAAAACTAATAAGTAAAAAAAAAGTTGAGCAAATAATAAATTATTAGATTTATCTTTATATATATATATATATATATATATATATATATATAGCAAATAATAAATAATTAAATTTATTTATATATATATATATATATATATATATATATATATAATATATATATATATAAGTGAAATATATGTATGCGTGCTCATCGTACATTTCTTTATTTGCGAACTGAATGATGCTTTTTTGCACGCCATTACATATATATATATATATATATATATATATATATATATATATATATATATAGTAACCGTTAAGAATGCATAAAAGAGAAACCTCTTTGCCATAAAACGTCCTAATGGGCTGAGATGCTGTAAAATCCAACCACCCAACATATCTCGCAATCTTTTGAAAGTGAACTGAATGTTTTCAACATGAACTAAATGTACCAAATAACCTTGTCTCGGCTAACAAATATATTCAACGAATATCTATTGCAACATCTATTGTCGGAGTGCTTCACTCGCAATCTGTTGACAGTCAGATCTAACTTGTTACTGTCTATGTGTGTATCTCTTTTATACCAAAATGTATCGATACAATCTTTCAGAAACACGACATGTTTTTTTGCACTTACATCGAGGTTTTCTATTGTCTATCGTTAAAAGAAAAGTTTTTATAACTGTTTTTTCTTTTTATCGATTTAAAAACTAACTAATGGTGCTGAAAAATACCTCAGCCTCCAAAAGAAAGTCTTCATATATATATATATATATATATATATAATATATATATTCACTCAGCGCCTCCCTTGCCTCATATTGTAGAGACGTCACAGTATCATTGACAGGTTAATTTCGCAGGAATTTCTCGGTGCTGTATTGTGTCTGAAACAGTATAGTTTCTAACTATCCTGCTGAAGTCCCGGTTTCGATTTCTGTCGAAGGGAAATCGTTAGTATATATCGCTGATGAGACTTAATTAAGTTGAAACAGTCTGTACGATATTCTACACACCGAGTAATTCTTTTCGAAATTCACTTGTCATTGTTATCTTCTATAATTATCGAATTCATGTGATATGCGCATTGTAATTGCCTTCAAGCAAAAATATAAATATTAATATATATACTTTATTCAACAATGCTTCTAAAAAATAAACAAACATCCAAAAAAATCTTATATATATATATGTGTGTGTGTGTGTGTGTGTGTGTGTGTGTGTGTGTGTGTGTGTGTAAAATGAAACTGGAAGTGAATCCGAAGGTATGTTGAAAAAATAAATTAAGGAAAGAAAGTATAGAATAGATGAAATAGGATATTTTAATCAATTTTACTTACACGTGTTTCGGTCAATGGGTTTATCCATGTGTACATTATTCAAACTATTATTATTTTTAAATAACCAAATGAAATTAAATAATAATAATAATAATAGAAAAAATGTAGAAATGTTCCGCACACAAAGAAAATTCGACCTTCAGCAGAGTAAATCCTTATTTGAAAAAAAAATATATATATAGATAGATAGATAGATAGATAAAAGGGTATGAAAAACACAATTTGTTGTTAAAATGAATATATTTTTATATCCTTTTTATTGCTGATATTGACAATATTTCGATTTATTAAAAATCATCATCAGAGCAGAATGATAATTAGGTCCGTTTTTAGATGTAAATATTTTTTAATCCGGATTCATCAAGAGAGAAACAGAAAACAATTTGAAGTGTGTTTTTCCAACATTTTTATCTATACATAGGCCGTCGGATTCATTTCTTACATGTATATATATATAAAGGTTTTATATATTTAATGACATAGGAACAGTCACGACCATTGGTTTCATGTATGCGTAACCGCAAACATTCGTCAGGTGACGTTGGGGTTTTAAGACCAAATGCAAAAAATATGGTCAATTGCTTTTGAGCATATCACCTATTATATATATATATATATATATATATATATATATATATATATATATATATATATATATATATAAGGTGATATGCTCACAAGCAATGGACCATATTTATCCCCCTTTCAAAATCTTTCGCTGCCTGAAGATTGCCCTCTTTAAACAAGCAAGTCTAAAAGGCATGAAGCCAAAATGGTATCAGATTAGTTTCCATACAATTTCGATATATACAAAAAATATTTATTTATTTATTTATTATTAAATATATATATTCTTTGACTTATACATATAAAATTGAACAAAACAGATATTTCCTGTTTTACAAGTTTATTTCCGATCTTTTCAAGCTTTCTGGCCCATTTTTTTATATTTGGATGGAATCCGTGATTATTTCACCAAAGTTTTGTCCCAAGTACTTTTGGCTCTTTGAACTGCCATCTTCAGGGGTGATTTATTTGTGTTCCAGTTTTTATTTACTATTACTATATGTTATTATTATTATTATTATTATTATTATTATTATTATTATTATTATTATTATTTATTATTATCTATATTTACATTAGTTATTGTGCGCTATATATGCTATTATATAATACATATATTATTATCATTTATCATTAATATACATCTATTTATTTTATATATATATATGTTGAAAGAATGAATAAAGGAAAGAAAGTATAGAAAGGATAATAAAGGATAATTTTAATCAATATCACTTACACGTGTTTCGGTCAGTAGTTTATCTAGGTGTACAATATTTAAACTATTATTATTTTTAAATAAACAAATGAAATGAAATAATAATAACACTTCTACATTAATAATAACAATAATAACACTTTTACATTTTTTCTATTATTATTTCCTTTCATTTGATTTATTTAAAAATAATAATAGTTTAAATATTGTACACCTAGATAAACTACTGACCGAAACACGTGTAAGTGATATTGATTAAAATTATCCTTTATTATCCTTTCTATACTTTCTTTCCTTATTCATTCTTTCAACATACCGTCGGATTCACTTCCAGTTTCATCTTTACACACAGATATTATATATATATATATATATATATATATATATATATATATATATATATATATGTTCGAAATACGCCAGACTATATATAAATACTATATTATTATCATTTATCATTAATGTACATCTATTTATGTATATATATATATCTATATATATATATGCGTGTTTGTGTGTGTGTATGTGTGCGTGTGTGTGTGTGTGTGTGTGTATATATATATATATTATATAATACATATATTATTATTCATCATTAATATACAATCATATATATATATATATATATATATATATAATATGCTGAATTAGAAAGAAGATCATAAAGTTGTTAAAAGAGGGATTTGAGATCTAAATTAAAACAAATATTGAAACAGGCAAATTTCCTCGATGTAACATTCACCTTAGAATATAAGGAATCCAAACAATATAACCAGCTGAATAACTCGACAATTTCCATAAACACTTTGTCCATCCATTCAACAACAATGTTTAAACAAGTGCTTATATCGGTGAATTATAGATTATCAGTAAAATCAAGTGAAAACAAAAGTATTTGAACAAGTGGAATAGGAAGCAGCACTAAAAGATTATATATATTAATATAATGGTACACAGTAATAACCTACTCGGGTTTCACCATAAGGATCTTCAAGGTTAAATCCACTGAATTACTTTTTTTTTCTAAGTATATATATATTTTTTCAAAGTATATATATATATATTATATATATATATATATATATATATAATATGTACATTGTTGCAATATTCACCGGAAGATAAACAGCCAATATTGGATACTTATACAAGGTAGGCGTTCAAACATTCGTTCTCAACAGATATTCAAAAAAATAAGAAATTACAGTTATTCGCCCATTTCATTCATAACATAAAGAAAAAAGAAAGGAAGAGAAAGAAAAGAAGAAGAGGAAATTAAAGAAGAAAAATAATATAACCACACAAAAAAACTTAAGCACGTACATTTCTGATATTCATCTCTGAAAATAAAGTTTCTTTGAAATCGATAAGACAAAAAATAACATCATTTTTTATTTTTTATACGCATTGTAATTGCCTTCAAATCATTAATATATTATAACATACTTAACAATGCTTCAAGCAAATTACCAATTACTTCTATATATATATATATATATATATATTGATATAATGGTACACAGTAATAACCTACTCGAGTTTCACCATAAGGATCTTCAAGGTTAAATCCACTGAATTAATCAAGATATTGATTAATTACAGCTGATTGCACGTGTGTATTTTTGCCAAAAAAATACACACGTGAAACTCGAGTAGGTTATTACTGAGTATACCATTATAATAATAAATTTGCTCTACTCACGTATTGACACTTTATATTTGTTATATCGCTGTCTTATCATTGTGAAACTTGCATCAACTAACCCTTGTGACCAATTTCACCGGTAAGTCACTTTTTTCATATAAATCATATATATATATATATATATGTGTGTGTGTGTGTGTGTGTGTGTGAAGAGAAAGTGGAAGTGAATCCGACAGTATGTAATATAGTGAAAAATTGAAAAAAACACAAGTTCATAAAAACGAGTGATGTTTATTTCGCCAACGCTGCAGTGTTTCAATCTGTTAACAAAAGCCCGGATGAAGATCTATTGAAAATTTCCGAATTTGTGTGCTCTGGTAGAATTTTCTGAATTTGTGGGTAATATATGTGAAATTTCCGAATTAGTGCGCTTTGTCCAAATTTTCCAAATTTGTAGGTATTATGTGAGAAATTTCCAAATTTATTCGCTCTGTCATAAGTTTCCAAATTTGTGGGTAATATGTGTGAAAATTTCGAATTTGAGCGCTCCGTCTGAATTTTTCGAGTGGGTAATATCTCATGTGAAAATCGCTGAATTCAATTGATCTAAATAGGAATATGATGACATTTCTTTTGATAAAGAAAAAAAAATCATGTTGACAATAAGAAAAAAATAATCTTTATATTTTATAATTCAATTTGATTTAATTCAATTTTTTGTCGGGAGATCTGATTACAACGAAAAAAATTGATTCTACTCGATTTACACAGTAAAAGAAAAAGAATATATATAATACACACACACACACACACACACAGACACAGATATATATATATATATATATATATATTATATATATATATATATATATATATATATATATATATGATGAATGGAAGTGAATCCGACAGTGTGAAATAAATATTTAGAAAAAACAAGCACATGATGTTAAAATTCGCTGACAGAAATCTGTTTCGACCCTTTATTGAAGTGGTCTTCATCAAGAGTGAGTTGTGTATGATAGAGAGAACGGTGAAGTGGACAGTTATGAGGCGAAAGTGATATATATATATATATATATATATATATATATATATATATATATAATAAGTCATCCACAGACACCGTGTTTCGGCGTTTCACGCCTCTTCAGTGTGGAAGGTGTGTCATAAAAATAACTAGTTTGAAGCTGTATTTACCAAGATAGAAATTAACAATGAATGGAACGTCATTTTAACACGCCTTATATATATATATATATATAAGCAATTGGTAATTTGCTTGAAGCATTGTTAAGTATGCTATGATATATTAATATTTTGAAGGCCAGTACAATGCGTATGAAAAATAAAAACAAAAAAAAAATAAAAATAAAAACAAAAATAAAAACAAAGACATCTTTTTGTTTTTATTTTTCATACGCATTGTACTGGCCTTCAAAATATTAATATATCATATATATATATATATATATGTATATATATATATATATTTATATATACCAGATAAACAAATAATGTAACAGAGAAAAAATATAATAAGAATGAAAGAAAGTCGAGAGATGAATGAGTACGCGGAAGCGATAATGCTAAGCTGTTTCAATCGAACATAACGAAAAGATGTAAAGAAGAACAAGAGAGCGAAAGAGAGTTAAATCAAAATTATTATACTTTTTATATACTGAACTATTGTACAATAGCTCCTAAGTAAACATACCAAACATTTTAATAATTAGATAATCATACTGTGGCATATCAACAGGTCCTGGTAGTTTTTATTGTTTTTCAAGAGGAATGGATATGTAAAATAAAATGCAACAAAAAAAATGGAAAAATTAAAAGATAAAAAATATCTTTCTCTCTTTTTCTCGTTCTTTCCATTATTTTTCTCTCTTTTTCTTTTCTCTCTTCTCGCAGCCCCCCCCTTCTCTCTCTCTCTCTCTCTCTCTCTCTCTCTCTCTCTCCTCCTCTCCTCCTCCTCTTGCCTCTTTCAATGTCACTACCTCTCTCTCTCTCTCTCTCTCTCTCTCTCTCTCTCTTCCCTCCTCGCCTCCACTCTCTCTCTCTCTCTCTCTCTCTCTCTCTCTCTCTCTCTCTCTCTCTCTCTCAACACAGACACACACACACACACACACACACTTCTGCCTCCTCTTTCTCTATTTGTTTATTCTCCCTCTATCTATATCCCTCTCTTCTACCATATTTTCCCTCTCTCACTTCTACCACCACTTTCTCTAATTGTTTATTCTCTCTCTCTCTCTCTCTCTCTCTCTCTCTCCTCTCTCTCTCTCTCTCTCTCTCTTTCTTCTCTCTTCTCTCTCATGCACATACACACTCACTTTTTCACGCACACAGTCTCTCTCTCTCTCTCTCTCTCTCTCTCTCTCTCTCTCTCTCATGCACATACACACTCACTTTTTCACGCACACAGTCTCTCTCTCTCTCTCTCTCTCTCTCTCTCTCTCTCTCTCTCTCTCTCTCTCTCTCTCTCTCTCTCTCTCTCTCTCTCTCTCTCTCATATACACGCGCGTACACCTATATATCCATGTATATCTTTCTAAAAAAGAATCTGTTAACCTCAACAAAACCGAATGAAATTCAGACACCTGAAACGTTATTCATTGTTAACAATATTTTCGGCGGTAAAACCTGAAAAGTTCAAACCGGTGCTCTCTCTTTTCCCCATGACACAAACAAAAAAACCCATTGTCATCGCTTATACAGATTTTTCTTTCCTTTTGTTTCTTTTTCATTTTTCTTGTGGGGTGGGAGAGAGGGCTAGGGTTTTTATTTTCTTTCTCCCTTTTTTTTTCTTCTTTTCACATAGCCTGCTTGTTAATTGTGTTTACATAAAATGGATATTTCAGATCTGAAGAAACCACTGTCCAAATAATCCTTATATGGTTCTCATGTCCAGCAGAAGAAAGAAGAAGAAGAAGAAAAAACTACAAAACAAATTCTTTAAAGAAACGAAACTGAACTCCAAAAATGCCTTGTCGATTATTTTTGTCACGAATTCATTGGCACTTTATAAAACTACATGTTATTAGAATGGAGATTGTGTGTTTTTCTGTCTGTAAGCGAAACCATATCACTACTCAAGTCACAATTCCCTTAGTTATTTACTTCACATTCTCCAGGATTTTTTTTATAAACCTCAATTATCAATAAAATTATTTTACATTAATAATACTGTTGGCAATATCAACATACTAGACATTTACCACATACCCCACGTGTACGGGTTAGGTACAATGCCCTATTAATTATGGGACCACCCATGAACCGAAGATCATAGGTTGGCGGGTGCAAAAAATGCGTTGATCCCATCGGCATTTCCCCTCAAGGCCCCCTTGAGGGGAAATGCCGATGGGATCAACGCATTTTTTGCACCCGCCAACCTCAGGCCCCGGGCAATAAATCCAGCCCTGTCCATTTAAATCGAGGGGGCAGGTATTTCCTGGGCGAACAGTCCACTGGGATCAACACTGTTTACAGCAAACCCTACCCGAGGGCAGTATCTACAGGTATTTTCATCGTACCCTACTTGTACAAGGTCAGGCACAAAGGCCCTATTTACATGGGACCACTCACAAGCCGAGACTCATGGATGGCAGGTGGAAAAATTGAGTCGATCCCGTCGGTATTCCCCCTCATGGGGGTGCTTCAGGTGCTGGGTAATAAACCCAGTCCTGTCCCTTTAAATTGAGGGGACAGGTATTGCCTGGGGGATAGCCCTCTGGGATCGACGCTATTACCTTGTAAAGATCCAGGTCTGAAGCCACTGGACCCCCACCCCGTTGGGCGGGTTTACATGGTATTTACCGCGTACCCCACTTGTACGGGTCAGGCACAAAGTCCCTATTAACGTGGGACCACCCACAAACCGAAGCTCATGGAGTGGCAGGTGAAAAATTGCGTCGAACCCGTCGGCATTCCCCCTCAAGGGGGCGCCTCAGGCACTGGGCAATAAACCCAGCCCTGTCCCTTTAAATCAAGGGGGCAGGTGTTGCCTGGGGTGATGGCCCCCTGGGATCGACGCTATTAACTTGTAAAGATCCAGGGCCGAAGCCACTGGACCCCCACCCCGTTGGGCGGGTTTACATACTAATAGCATGCAAGTATATTCATATATACAACAAAATAGCGGTTTACAGTGTGAAAGGGAAGGTTAATTTGCATATTGATATTAAAAATTTGATTTTAATAAATATGTACTTAGTATTATTGATTTCTAATTGTTTGGCTTTATCTGAATGAATATGAGCAAAAATCTCGGTGATAAATCTTAAAAGAAATCCATTAACAAGAAGAAATAAGTGTATTTTTATTCTTTACTTCCTAAATAGTTAAATTAGAAAAAATTAGCAATAAAAGATGGGAGTGATAGAGGAGTAAGTTTCAGTTGTTCTAGTTTTCAATAATACCCCTCTTTGTTTCAAATCTTTTTATCTGCATTCTTATTTAATTTCATTAGCCTTTCTAATTTAATATAATATTTTATTACATTAAAATTTAAATACTTGTACCCGGTAGGTGCATATATTTGCTATTTTTTTCTGTTTAGCTATTTCACAACAACAAAAATGTGCTAAAAGCACATTGCTATACAAACTATTACAGACTCTGACTACGCAGATGATCTGGCACTTCTTGTAAATACGCCGGCATAGGTCGAATCCCTGCTACATAGTCTGGAGAAAACAGCACGGAACCTTGGCCTCATGTGAAGTCTGATAAAACTGAGTTCATTGTTTTAAAAAGAAAGGAGGCATCTCCATACTCGACGGTAAGCCTCTAAAATCAGTGGAACAATTCACATACCTAGGTAACAATATCTCATCTACAGAAAACGATGTTAATGCACGTATAGGGAAAACATGGTCTGCCATAGACAGATTATCAGTCATATGGAAATCTGATCTCAGTGACAAATTAAAGGGACCATATGACTTTAGGCACCCCTTTTGCGATCTCGTTTCATAAGACATTTTTTTCATTTACACCGTCAAAATCCGGTTGTTTGTTAACAGATGATTTTTAGAGGTTTTTTTTATTATAAAAGTAACCCCTCAAAAACAACCAGATTTTGACTCTGTAAATGAAAAAAAAATGTCTTTATAAAACGAGATCGCAAAAGGGGTGCCTAAAGGTCATATGGTCCAATTAAAGTAACAATTCTTCCAAGTCGTTGTATCGGTGCTACTC
>CM042172.1:44482656-44487656 GCA_023376005.1 Doryteuthis pealeii
TTAAAAAATAAGTGTATTTTGGCAGTATTTTTTCTTTTATACAAGTTTTGTTGAACTGTACAGACAATTCTTGTCGGACAAGTTTTTGGTTGATCCTTTCTAATTTTCGGGCCATCTTTTTGGTGTCGGGGTGTAACTGGTGTAACAGTCCACCAAAGGTTTTAAAACGAGCGCTTTCGGCAATACAATTTGCCATCCTCAGGTAGGAAACTGCATCGCTCGCTCGAACCACTACCATTCCTACAACCTCCCACTACCAATTGTTATTACTCGTTCTCGTTAAAAACGAGACACGAAACCATACCATCGTTTCCTAAAAAATGAGGACTGTCATGTTGCATGTTCAAATTTTGAGTGTATTTATTCTGTTATGACGATTTTGTGTATAGTGACGTAAGCAGTGACGTAATTTTTGTTACAGACAAAAACCGGAAGCGAATCTCCATTATTAATAGAGATTATTCGGTCTGCTGTACTCATCGTTATTGTTATCTGTATAACGTTCCGGTCTTTTTCAGGTATTTCTAGTCGGACTCTGAAGCCTTCTCGAACCCGGGAACTTTCTTTTCGAACTTGCGAACCTTTTACCGTACTATTTCTCTGAATGTTTGAGATAAGGCTCGGTGATTACTATTATCTGCGTTATTCGGACTATTGTCCTCATCTTTATTGTTATCTGTACAACGTTTCAGCCGATGTGCCCTCCGGCATTATTCAGGTATTTCTTGTCGGACTCGGGAACCTTTCTTTTTCGAACTTCGGGAAACTTCTTGTCGTAATCGGGAGTCATCAGGGAACTTTGAACCCAACCCTTTCTTCAATACACTGGGGTATTCTGTTCTCATTCCGCTAACCATAGCTGGGTTACAGGTGTTAATCTGTGTTAATTATCATTCTATGTTACTGCCGCACTTGACTAGGATGGAATGCAACCTAGAAATAAATGTCACTTAAAACTGTCTTAACCCACGACTTTATCCGCTACTCCATGTGTCCAATTTGACTCTTTCTTTGTATTGTTTATATTATTCGGTCTACTGTACTCCTCTTCATTGTTATATACGCAACGTTTCGGCCGATGTTCCCACCGGCCTTCTTCGGGTGTGCTCTGTTTCCAATAACAACATTGAAATCCGGAAGAAAGTTTACAATAGGTTTATTTCCCTTTGGTACAACGCACTGTTCATTAATAACAGTAATTAAATCTCTGTAGCAAGACTAACTATCATTAGACTACTTCCTCGCGTAGTCCGTATTATTTTCTTGTAGGGGAAATACATTCCCTTACAACAAGGTGTTTCTTGTCGCATTGGGAGACCTTCACATCGAAATCGAGAGTCTTCGAAATAGATAGATGAGGGAGTGGTGAAAGTTTGGGAAGAATAAGATAATAAGGAAATAAGGGCCACTGTGTAATAAGTGACCTGAGAGAAATGAAAAGTTGTGATGGGCAAAGGTGATTACTGGGAACTGTGCAAGAAATTCAATTTTCACTATGCTACTATATATGCATAAACGGGAATCTGTCCAAAAGAATGAAACGCATAACATCCTTTGAGACTTAGAGATACAGACGGATCATGTAATTGCGATTAGGAGATCGTATTAATAATCTTATATAGATAGATAGATGGGGGAGGGCTGAAAGTTTAGAAAGAGTGATATAATAATGAAGTAGGGACACTGCGCAAGAGAGAAATGGAATCATTATGGGATGCAATTGGTAAATTGTCGTTATTTGTTGTTAGTGAAAGACGATGAGCTAAATTTGGAGTGGAAATCTCACAAGAAGAAAGTACAAGGCAAATGAACATTTATCGAAAGAAAGAAAGAAAATTGCCAAAAGACAAAAAGAAAGAAAGAAAGACGTTTACAGTTAGACATAGAAAGAAAGAAAAAGAAAAAGAGAGAATTGAAGAAAAGAGGAAAGAAAGAAAGAACTATGATTTGAATGAGAAAGAGAAGGAAATGTGTATAAGAAAGAAAGAAAGAAAGAAAGAAAGAAAGAACGAGCTATGATTTGAATGAGAAAGAGAAGGAAAGATGTATAATGTGAATAAGAAAGAAAGAAAGAAAGGAAGAAAGAAAAAACGTCTACAATTAGACCTAGAAAGAAAAGAAAAATAGAATTGAAAAAAAAAGAGGATAGAAGAAAGAAAGAAAGAAGAAAAAGAAAGAAGGAAAGAAAGAAAGGAAAGAAAGAAGAAGAAAGAAGGAAAGAAAGAAGGAAAGAAAGAGCGAGCAGCGAGCTATGATTTGAATAAGAAAGAGAAGGAAAGTTGTATAATATGAATAAGAAATAAAGAAGGAAAGAAAGAAAAACCAAATGAAGAAGCATGTATGAAAAGTGAATATCAAACAAACAAAAAAGAACAAAATTCAAAAACGAATACAAATAAAGCACTGAAAAATAAAATAAAAATTTAGCGTTTTCCTATATATATATATATATATATATATATATATATATATATATATATATATATATTTCTTTTTCAACTTTTTCCAGTCATCTTAAATATATTTTGCTTGCTTTATCTTTTTATTTTTTCCTTTCCTTTTTGTTTGAGGGGATTGAATTTTTATTTTTTGCATATCCTTTTTTTTCCTGAAAAAGAATAAAGAAATTTCTTTGTTACGATCGACTTGTACATTTACCGAAGCAAAACACTTGCCCTTGATTCGAAGAATTTGTTAAGATGACAGCAACAATCGAAATTGAAAAGATGTTTCGTCAAATGCCTGAAGGTTTTTCTGAACAAAAGAAAAGAAAAGAAAAAACGTGACATCTTAATTCGAACCAAGTAAAGATCTATTCATTTAAAGAATCACACTGAGAAAAAAAAACGCCCATTCTTAAAAATGTTTAAAGTGGCGATATTTTTAGAATAACAAAAAAGAATAAATGATTTGTGAACCAGAAATTAATATGAATATTTTATATTATTGATTCACTTGATAATCTCCTCAGAATCATCTTGAATCGCCTTTTGCTCGAACAAAACGTCAAGGATAATCAATCTTCAATTTCCTATATAATAATACGCTTGTTCCTAAATCTTCCGTCCGCTATCATCCTGCTACACCATCTTGTTAGAAATGAGACCGTCCAAATCGTTCAAGATAAAATGCAGGAATCTATTGAACTCTATTGCAATAGCTCTTATGTAAACATATTGTTAAGTTTTATGGGCCGTCCTTTGGCCTTCAAGCAAGCGCGCTTGTCCAGTGGAATTGGATCCTTGGTAAAGAGTCCTTCGATAATGAATCCTTTGGTTCCTCTAGTAAAGAGTTCTCAGTTCCTGGTAAAGAGTCCCTTCGATAATGAATCCTTTGGTTCCTCTGGTAAAGAGTCTTCAGTTCCTGGTAAAGAGTCCTTCGATAATGAATCCTTTGGTTCCTCTGGTAAAGAGTCTTCAGTTCCTGGTAAAGAGTCCTTCGATAATGAATCCTTTGGTTCCTCTGGTAAAGAGTCTTCAGTTCCTGGTAAAGAGTCCTTCGATAATAAATCCTTTGGTTTCTCTGGTAAAGAGTCTTCAGTTCCTGGTAAAGAGTCCCTTCGATAATGAATCCTTTGGTTCCTCTGGTAAAGAGTCTTCAGTTCCTGGTAAAGAGTCCTTCGATAATGAATCCTTTGGTTCCTCTAGTAGAGTTCTCAGTTCCTGGTAAAGAGTCCCTTCGATAATGAATCCTTTGGTTCCTCTGGTAAAGAGTCTTCAGTTCCTGGTAAAGAGTCCTTCGATAATGAATCCTTTGGTCCCTCTTGTTGGGATTTTTGTGTTATAGGTGTGTACTAGATGGTCACTTCTACTTATAGAATAGCCGATAAGCACGTGACCTGGGAAGGCAACCTATTGTCCAATCACTGGCAGTGCTCTGCTGCTGTTGTATTTATACTGGCTGATTCTAATCTTAGCTCACTGCTACTTGGATCTTCTTGGACGTCAGACCTAAAAGGATTCTCTACCACAGGACTTATTCACTTACCAAAGGATTCTCTATCACAGGACTTATTCACTTACCAAAGGATTCTATAACTTGTGACTTACTTACTTAAAGTTCTTTGCAACTGTCCAAGGATCGCGGCCAGATACTTAACACCTCTAGTAAAGAGTCCTTAGTTCCTGGTAAAGAGTCCGATAATGAATCCTTTGGTTCCTCTGGTGAAGAGTCCTTACTTCCTTTGCAATGGTCGCAAGTATACTGTGAAAGAATCAGGGTTAAGTAATGTATCAACCACGCAGTATGGTCAGTGATTGGCTTAGGAATATACCACTTGATCTCGCCTAATCTATAAATCCAGGCGGGGAATTAGAGCACACCTTATATCTAAAATAATTAATGGTTAGCAAGCTCGCTTCGCAAACCATTGTTAGTGAGTTCGATTCTCATTGTGAGCCCCATACCTCTGGCCTTGTGCCACATCTAAGCTAAGCTTAGTAAATAACTATATCCAAAATAATTAATGGTTAGCAAGCTAGATTTGCAGACCATTGTTAGTGAGTACGATTCTCATTGGGCGCCCCATACCTCTGGCCTTGTGCCACATCTAAGCTAAGCTTAGTAAATAACTATATCCAAAATAATTCCAACATATATCATTATTATTGATTCTCTAAATTATCTCCTCGGTCTCATCCCGAATCGCATTTTTCTCGAACAAGACGTCAAAGATTATCAATATGATTATTACTAGCAACAAATGCCCTCTGGGCAGTGTAAAAATAAATTTTAAAAAGATGTTGCCTGAGAGGGGGGAATTAAATAAATAAAATAAAATAAAACGTTTGCTATTTAAAAAAAAATAATTACTTACTTAAAAAAAGCGTCATATTCAGTCCACTCCACTGAGATATTTGTTTTGTTTTACGACAGTGGGACCTCCAAAACATTTATAAAAATTATGATTTAATTACTCAGACTCTTATTTTCAGTGAAAAAATTTTAAAAATCTTAAGAGTAAAATATATTTCGTTCGGATTTCATAAAATTAAATAGTG
>CM042172.1:44492656-44515156 GCA_023376005.1 Doryteuthis pealeii
TTTTCAGACCGGCCGTTGGAGTGAGAGCCTTGTCCAGCGGGCAGTTGATAGATAGAAAAAGTGCCACGTGATAAGAAGTCAGTCAGACTTGTAGTTATCCTAGCAGCCGACTTAAGAGAACTAATCGTCAGCTGACGACATATACTTAAGTCCCTTCTGCTCCATCAGAAACTGCACAAAGTGTCACAACTTCCTCCTCCATTAATGTCCTGTCATCAAACTTTGGGGGGGGGGGTTCATCCTTGTGAACCTGTCTCTAACTCGTACCCTTCGAATCGGCCAGAACAGAATATAACAACGTGGGGCTATAGACGTGCAATGAAGATGCGCGAGTGCAGACCGGATATTCTTATACTATCATAACTATCTATACTTCTATAATTATTTTACCTACACTTCTATCACAATTCTATGTACACCTCTATTTACATTTCTATCTTTATTCTAAAGACAATTCTATCATCATTCTATCTACACTACTATCATCATTCTATCTACGCCTCTATCATTCTATCTATACTTCTATCACCATTCTATCGTTGTTCTATCTACACTTCTATCATTTTATATCCATTTCTATTATCTTTCTATCTATACATTCTATTATTATTCTATCCACAATTGTATTATTATTCTATTCTCAATTCTATCATCATTCTATCTACCCTCCTATCAGGATTCTACCTACACTTATATATTTGCTTGTAATCACCACCACTGCAACTATTACACTTACCTATAATTATAAATCGCTTCTGTCGTCAAAAAATATTCCTTACTGGTATAATTATCCGTTTTAGTAATCAAAGTAATTCTTCTCTTCTTCGCATTCTTCTTCGCATTCTTCTTCTTTGTATTCTTCTTCTCTCAGCATCTTCTTCTTCTTCTTCTTCTTCTTCTTCTTCTTCTTCTTCTTCTTCTTCTTCTTCTTCTTCTTCTTCTTCTTCTTTTTCTTCGCATTCTTCTTCGCATTCTTCTTCTTTGTATTCTTCTTCTCTCAGTATTTTCTTCTTCTTCTACTTCTCTCTGCATACTTCTTCTTCTTCTTGTATTCTTCTTCTTCTTCTTCTTTGTATTCTTTCTTCTTCTTCTTCTTCTTTTCTTTTATTTTTCTTTTCTTTCTCTTTTCTTCTTCTTCTTCTTCTTCTTCTTCTTCTTCTTCTTCTTCTTCTTCTTCTTTTCTTCTTCTTCTTCTTCTTCTTCTCTCTTCTCTCTTCTCTTCTTCTTTTCTCTTCTTCTCTCAGCATCTTCTTCTTCTTCTTCTTCTCTCAGCATTTCTCCTTCTTCTTCTCTCAGCATTTCTCTTCTTCTTCTCTCAGCATCTTCTTCTTCTTCTTCTTCTTCTTCTTCTTCTCTCTGTTTTCTTCTTCTTTTTCTTCTTCCCAATTTTCTCTTTGTTTGATTAGCGTTGGTAACTGTCTCATCAAATTAAATAGAACAACTCTATCATATTGGAAATAAGAACAGACATGTTTTTTTCTTTTCTTCTTCGCACCTTTTCTTCATCTTCCTATCCAACTATTTGTTGGCTTTGCAGCATCCAGTGGCGTCTTTGTCTAATTAAACAATCGTTTTCCGACATAATTTGAAGTGTGAGTGATGCTGCAGATGATGAGGACAGACGCACCTCATTCAACAGCACAAATGCAACTAGATCTTTGATTTTCTTTATAAAAAAAACTCAAAATACTAATCAAAGAGAATTTCTAGCTTTTTAGAAAATATTCATTTTCTTTTTTATTATTTAGGAAACTGTGTTATCCATACCTTGTCACATAGAAATATGCAGATGTGTGTATCTAGTGAATTCTGGATAGATAATACTCATTTCTACGTCGCTATCGCCTATAAAAATATTGCAGTCAGTTATTTGACAACCTGTAAAGCCGTGAATGGCAGATTGAAGGATATCATTCTATCTATCATACATTCGTTTTCTCTTTTTTTCTTCTCCTCTTCCTCGTTCTCTCTCTCTCTCTCTCTCTCTCTCTCTCTCTCTCTCTCTCTCTCTCTCTCTCTCTCTCTCTCTTCTCTCTCTCTCTCTCTCTCTCTCTCTCTCTCTCTCTCTCTCTCTCTCTCTCTCTCTCTCTCTCTCTCTCTCTCTCTCTCTCTCTCTCTGTGCCTTTCCACCCACTTCAGGTGTTTCTTTTCGAAATCGGAAACCTTCTCGAACTGGGAAACTTCTCTTCAAATTCTGGAAATTTCTTGTTGAACTTGGAAGCATCCATGTCCTATTCAGGAGCTGAGAAGGTTCCCGTGTTCAAAGAGAAGGTTCCCGAAACATCTAAAGAAGGTCGGAGTACACAGCGGCCGAAACGTTGTGTATATAGCAATAAAAATGGGACAACTGTCCGAAAAATCTAAAGGATACAAATAATCAAACGTCATCTAAAAAAAATCAGATAAGAAACACCTAAAGAAGACTGGGGGTGGGACACATCGACTGGAATGTTGTGTACATAACAATAAAGATGAGGACAATAGTCCGAAAAATCCAAATAATGCCAATTGTCAAGCCTCATCTCAAAAATTCAGATGAATAAACATGTAAAGAAGACCGGAAACTTTATGTATATAACAATAAGTAAGTAAAAGTAAAGTCGACGGGGCAGCCTAAAGTCGGTATCAGCCATCAGCGAGGGAGTCTATCCCCTTTTCAATAGCGCCAGACCAAGGAGATTGTTTTAGCATCTGAGGTGGAGCGCCACACCTACCATCAGCTCCTTACTTTACCGCACAGATCCCTGTGCTACTCATACGCTGAGTCGGCGAGGACTGGTATCGAACTAGGAACCTTGTGGTTTCTAGCCGAACGCTCTACCGACTGAGCTAGAAAAATCCAAATAATGCAAATTGTCAAGCCTCATCTCAAACATTCAGATGAATAAACATGTAAAGAAGACTGGAGGACACATCGGCCGAAACTTTATGTATATAACAATAAAGATGAGGACAATAGTCCGAAAAATACAAATAATACAAATTATCTCTACAAAAATCAGACAAAAAGTTGATAGTTTTTGGAAACTTCAGTTCTGAAATAAAAAATACAAAAAAAAATACAAAAACTTTCGGCCATTTTGAATGGAAAATTTTCAAAATGTTTGTAGCATAATTTGACTCATTGAATTGTCAATATTTTTTCCCAGGATGAAAACTTTTCGTGCAGAGTTCGAATAAATGATTAACGCTTTCATGGCGTCACTTTCACCCCAACCACCCCTCTGTTCTTCAGTCTGACTTCATAACTTCCATGTTTTATATTTAAGTTGACAGGCGTCTTAAACACTCAGCGAGAGATCGGGCTTATTAAGAATCTATTGTTTATCGTCCATTGTGAGTTACATCCCTTGGTTTGTCTAGCAGAAAGATAAGAATTTTATCAAAATCTGAATAAGTTCGATCTGTAGAAACAAAATTCTTTTTTTTTTCTCGACTTGGTAATTGTGGAAAATTCAAGTGCATTTTTCCACCGAATTTTACTGAATATATTTATATATACACTTCTTTATATATATATATATATAATATATATATATATATATATATATATATATATATAATCAATTGTAATATTATGGATTTGGACTCATAACTTAAAGTTTCATGGTTATGCAATCATCAGATGAGTCAAATGGTTGAGATCTTAAAAACCAGTAGTCAAATGGTTGAGATTCTTTTTAAATATTACAGGATTATAAATCTGCTCTGCTTTATTAGCATTGAGCACCTTTTCATGCCAATACTTTTCTCGTTTTTCTTATTCTCTCTATATATATTATATATATATATATATATATATATATATGTTGTAGTTTTTGGAGTTCACGTATGCTTCTTTGTTTGTATATCTGATGTGTCTAATTTTCAATGTATATATATTATATCTGTATACATGTTTATATATATATATATATATATATATATATACATTGTAATACAGGTACAAGTAATAACCTACTCGAGTTTCACCATAAGGATATTCAGGGTTAAATCCACTGGATTAATCAAGATATTGATTAATTGCAGTCGACATGTTGCCTTTCTGAATTTTACATCAACTAACCATTGTGACTATATTCACCGTTAAGTCACCTTTTCCTAAACACACATACATATATATATATATAATATATGTGTGTGTGTGTGTGTGTGTGTGTTGTGTGTGTGTGTGTGTGTGTGTAGCCATCCATAGACAGCATCTTTCTCTTCGGTGTGGCTAAACATTTACAGGATACCTTCAGCCGGGATGGAAACCCGATCGATTCCGAATCAGTCAGGTTCTTTAACCACTAGGCCATCGTCACCTACAAACTAAGAGGGGGGTTTTAACTGATAAATACATATATCTATATATGTATGCAAATGCCATCAGTGAGTGCTCACTCTCTCTCTCTCTCTCTCTCTCTCTCTCTCTCTCTCTCTCTCTCACACACACACACACACACACACTTACACCTTTCTATTTTCGCTCTTTCTCACACACACACACACACACACACACCTTCTCTCTTACACCCGCAACCTCCCTCCCTCTCTCTCTCTCTCTCTCTCTCTCTCTCTCTCTCTCTCTCTCTCTCTTTACTCATCCACCTGGATTCCGTCCCTAACCATTACGGCTCGCCACCCAGGGCAAAGAGGCGGCCCCATTGGGGGGCATTTTACCTCTCTATAGAGGTGCCCAGGGCCGGTTTAACTTAGTCGCCTCGAAACAACAATGTTCCGGTTTCGATACTGGCCCGCGCCAACACAGCGCATAAGTACCACGGCTTGGATCTGTGCGGTAAAGTGAGGAGGTGATGATAGGTGTGGTGTTCCACCTCAGATGCAAAACAATCTCCCTAGTCCAGCGCTAGCGTAAAGAGGATAGACTCCCGCTTTGTCTGGCTGATACCGACAATAGACCATTACACCAACTTAACTTTTATACACAGTTTCTGCTTTCCCAAATCTGATTCTTATATTCATTCCCGCACGTCCATTTTACGCCTTTTGAATATTTCTACTTTACTTATAGAGTTGCAGTCGGTGTATTCTACAGCCTCACTTGACGGGGCAAGCCATTTTCTGTTTATAATTTTTTTTTTTTTTGCCAAACATGGAGGTATCTTAATTTCTCGATTGATGTGGAAAATTTGAGTTCGTTTAATATGTGTTAGGAATACTTTCTTAATTAAGAAGGTCAGAAACTAATTACATTTTCCGAATAAAACGGTCGTTTTTTGGTGCTGGGTTTTTGTTTCTTATTTTAAGTTGATTTGTTTTTCTTTTTGTTTTGTTTTTTGTTACATGGAATAATATCGAAAGGAAATGAAAAAAAAAAAAAAGATCATTTACAAAATGAACAATAGAAAAGAAAAAACAAAAAGAAAACACTAACAAGACAAAAAAAAATCTTCAAATTTCGCCTATTAATATTTTTAAGACGAATACAGATTGAAATATTTGAATTTACGAATTGAGTAACGAATTCTATTAAAAACAAAACAATGAAAACGTTAATTATTAGAATAAACGAATTATTTTTTCATACTTCAAAATTCTAAAAGGAAATGAATTATAGTCTATTTTAATGGAGCACTTAAACTTTAACTCATTTGCCTTTCGAATGATATTTAACTTTAACGTAATCAATGAATATAATAATTGAATACTATTCATTTTACTTAGAATTCAACGTCGATGGTTATTTATTCAAGAGAGGAAGTTGTTTATGGCCTATACCAAGAGAATAATAATAAACGTCGTATTAAATGACCATAGGTCAGGGTTTTTTTATAGGAAGATTCATTTTACTCCGAATGTAACGTCGATGGTTATTTATTTCAAGAGAGGAAATTGTTTATCAAAATAATAATCCAACAATTTAGCGTTGTGAAAAAATACAAAATTAAAATAGTTTATATAAGTTAGTTTATTTATAATAGTTAGAAGGTATTTTATAATAATTGATTAAAATTAATTTTAATTGAAAAATCGAGAAATCAAAAAATCGAGACCATTTACTGCATTGGTAAAATAAGCTAGAATACTCAGAAGAGTTCTGGATAACCAAGTAGACCTGTTGTCACTCAATCTCTAATGAAAGACCACCAGCTAAGGTTGAAATAATAATAATAATAATAATAATAATAATAATAATAATAATAATAATAATGGAGATTCGCTTCCGGATTTTGTCTGTAACAAAAATTTACGTCACTGCTTACGTCATATTGCCCAAAATCGTCATAACATAGAATAAATACTCAAAATTTGAACATGCAACATTAGACAGTCCTCATTGTTTTTTAAAACAAGTTTTAATAAATACATGACTGGTATTATATATCTATATATAGTTTGTTTTATTTTAATACATATTTAAAGTTTACATTTCAAATTGTTTTTTTTTAATCCTTTAATGAATTTGATGATTTTACTTACTTAGGGTACAAACTCGCTGACATTGAATTTTTAACTCCCACCCCTTACGCAGATGGAAAGGTGCCAACAACAAAATGTTATTCTTATATTTATCCCCACACGACGACGACCATATTGCGCCATTTTGAACATTATCACGTGATCAATAGGAGAAGACGATTAGTTTTATTGACGAACGAGATTAACTAATCGAACAAACCAGCGTCTGAAAATTGCTGGGATCTTTTTTTTTTCTTTTTTTTTTTTAGTAGGGTCGCCAAATATGTTAATTTCTTTTTTTTTTTCTTTTTTTTTTCTTTTTTCTTTTTCTTTTTTCTTTTTTTTTTGTCACAGCTGCACACATTCTTTTTTTTTCTTCTTATGTATACGCACGGCTATAACTTATATAACTTCTACTCTGATTATATATATATATATATATATATATATTATATATATATATTGAAGTAGTCAAACAATGTGTTTGAAATGGCAAAGGCCGACAATTTTTGGGAGATTATGTGCTTAATTAAAGTCATACCTAATTTTGTTAATTAATTAATTATAACTAAATGAATTAGGCGTGCATATCGGTTTAAATGGAAAGCGTAAACAAATCGAGAAAAAGTCATCTCGGCTGAAATGTACATACAGAGATGACTTTTTCTCGATTTGTTTACGCTTTACATTTAAACCGATATGCACGCCTAATTCATTTAGTTATAATTAATTAATTAACAAAATTAGGTATGACTTTAATTAAGCACATAATCTCCCCACACACACACACATATATATATATATATATATATATATATATATATATATTATATATATATATTCAATAAATAAAGTGAATTTTGCCTAAGGGTAGTTTTTCACGAACAGCAGTAAATTTCAGATTAACTTTTCACCGTTGCAAAATATGTTGTTTTTTTCTTTTAAGCTTTTTAATGGCTGTATTTTCTTTTTTTCTGTTTTTCTTGAGCTATGTACCCAACGCTTTAACTTATATAATTTATATTGTGACTATATATATATATATATATATACATATATATATATATATAAACCGCTAGGATTATCTAAAGCTAAAAAGTAAAAAGTGCTCAATACCTAAGTAGAGCAAATAATAAAGTTAAACTTAATGAGTCAGATATGCCTACTAACAGTTTCGCTTAGTAGCTCATCACGGCAAGAATCTGACTATATATATATATATATATATATATATATATATATATATATATATATGCTCCCAATTTTCATGGTAGAGCACTGTAGGGAGACATTACTTCCCCGTTTAGTGTAAGCATTTACTCGCCTGTTGTTTACAGACTTGAGTTCTCTGGTGATTGTGAAAACATATATCCTGTAAGTATGTATCAATTAATTGTTCACCCCGGACTGACAGTTGCTGACGACCGTAAGGGTTAGGAACTTGGTAGACGAAAACTATATGATATATATGCGAAGCGTCATTGTCTCTTTTATCTATCACAACTTTTCTTTGGGTCTGCTATTCTCCGACTAAATGGGCCAGTCCCAGTTTTGTTTTGTTTGTTTGTTTTTGTTTTTTTTTTTTTGTTTTTTTGTTTTTTTTTTTTTTCTTTTGTTTTTCGTTGATGGGGGGGTCTGAAACGCTGTTCGGCTGACATATTCATTAAAATCGCCTTAGGACACATCTACATTTAACATTCCGATCTTGAAATTTGTTATCCCTTTAAAATATAACCTTTCCTGTTTACCGTGTCAACTGTCAATCAAACGCCCTGCATAGCTCTTTGTCATAAGCCCCTGTCTACAAAGAACGCCATCATTTCTTGACAAGATGAAATAGGAATTATATTTTTAGAAAATTAAATCCACAAACATTGATGTGTTTGTGGGTTTGGGGTTGGAGGAGGTCGTTTATTGGAGAGAGGTTGTTTATTTGTTTTTTTGTTGTTGTTGTTTATTTCGCAAGATTTAATGAATACTCCTTTCCTTTTAGTTTGAAAAGGAATGGACTGAGTTGTCATAAATAAAAGTAAATATCAAACAAAAAATAAATTTGTCGCAACAGAAAAAAATAAACAGAAAAAATGTCTGTGATTTGTGTATTTGATTCGACACTACAAAATAAATATTGTAGTTGGTCTTTCTTTCTTTTTTTCTGTTTGATAAATATCCAAATGATTTATTGTCGGAGATTTTTTTTTTTTCGATTGCCTCAGAGATAAACAAGGTCCATTCCGAGTTTTGCATCGACGCTTTTGCTTAACATGTTTGCAAAACGATAAAAATCTTTAAGCGCTGAATAACAATTTTTCTGTCTATATGCAAAATCTATTTAACATTTTTTATTATATATATATATATAGAGAGAGAGAGAGAGAGACAGAGAGAGAGAAAGACCGACAGACAGACAGACAGAGAGAGACAGAGCTGGCTACTTGACATTTTATAGATATATAGATACATATATAGACAGTCAAACAGAGATAGAGAGAGAGAGAGAGAGAGAGAGGAAGAGAGAAAGAAATAGAAAAACAGAACTAGCTAAATCATTTTTTTAAATTACGTATATTATATATAATATATATAATATATATATATATAGAGAGAGAGAGAGAGAGAGAGAGAGACGGAAGTAGTTAGATAGAGACAGAGAGAGAGAGAGAGATAGGTGTGTGAGAGAGAGGGGGGAGAAATAAATAGACAAAAACAGAGATAGCTAATTCATTTAACGTTTTTGAGATATATATATATATATATATAATATATATATATATATATAGAGAGAGAGAGAGAGAGAAGAGAGAGAGAGAGAGAGAGAGAAATAGACTAGATAGATTAGAAAGAGTTATATGAACAATTAAATACATAGATAATAGAAACAGATTGAAATAGATAGATAGATAGATTGATAATAGATAGATAGATAGATAGATAGATAGATAGATAGATAGATAGATAGATAGATTATCGCCCACAAATAAATACACCCAATCAATTTTTTAAAGTTAGTTTTCGGCTAAACTAAAGTGTCCAGGATTTTATCATTTATTAAAGAACATATTTCCGTAGAGTTTGGTAATGAATAATACCTAATGGTATCTGTTATCTGGTATATTTGGTTTTGAAAAAAATTAACATTTACAAAATGTATTATCTGCATTATCGGGACTATTGTCCCCATCTTCATTATTATTTATACAACGTTTCGGCCGATATACCCTCCGGCCTTCTTCAGGTATTTTTTCGGACTCGGGAACCTTCTTTTCGACTCGGGAACTTTCTTTTTGTAATCGGGAGCCATCAACTCCTACCCTAGCTATGGTTAGCGGAATGAGAACAGGATACCCCGAGGACTGAATAAAGGGTTAGGTTCGAAGTTCCGTGATGGCTCCCGATTACGACGAGAAAGTTCCCGAGTTCGAAAAGAAGGTTCCCGAGTCCGAGAAGGTTCCTGAGTCCGACAAGAAATACCTGATGAAGGCCGTAGGGCATATCGGCCGAAACGTTGTACAAATAACAATGAAGATGGGGACAACAGTCGGAATAACGCAGATAATACTAATCATCAAGCCTCATCTCAAACATTCAGAGAAATAATTTACAAAATGGTATAATATTAAAAGATATAGCAGACCTTTGGTAGTGTGAACTCGTTTCTCACTGGGTGCCTTATACATCTGCTTTTGCTAAGCTAAACTTAGTATGACAATTAATATTGCATTTGTTCCGTTGGTATATATGAGGTTGTATGTGTGCATGCGTGCATTTGGGTGTATATACGCGCACTTGTATTTGTGCGTTTGTGTGTATATATATTTACCTACCCCTCCGCACGAGCAGGATGTGACACAGGGTCAATTTCTTAAGCGGAGTTCAACAGGTTTAAATTCAGAGTTTTCCTCCTCCTAGACCGGTTGCCTAACCAAGGTTAAAGAGCCCAGTCTGTCCTACTATTTACCCATAGCTGGACGGAGAGTAGATTCATACCTTTCCCAAGGGTATTAGCGCTAAGTGAAATGCAATTACCACGTCCAGGATTTGAACTCGTGTTGACGAGTCCATTTCCTATGACTTTAACCATTACACCACGCGCTTTGCTACGTTTGTATGTATGTGTATGTGTGTGTGCGTGTCTTTGTGAATTTGTGTATCTACGTGTGTGTGTGTGTGTGTGTGTGTGTGTGTGTGTTTTGTATTCTTTGTGTGTGTGTTTATAAAGCGTTGTGTGTGGCCCAGTGCATGTTTAACTGTCATTACGACAGAGATTAATCGACAAATAAATATTTGCAATCCGGAAAAAAACTGTAAAGATCATCTCCCCCGCCTAAACACACACACACGCCTCTCTCTCTCTCTCTCTCTCTAGCTTATCCTCCCCCCCTTCTCCCTCCCCTTCTGTCTTCTCCTGCCTCCCTCTCCCATCACCCTCATCCCACATTTTTTCTACTGCATCGTTTGTTGTGCGTTGATATGATTATTATACACATTAAGATTTTTCTTTTTTCTTCTTTTTCTTTTTTCTTCTTTTTCTTCTTCTTTTCTTTTTTTTCTTTTTTCTTCTGTTTTTTGGGTTTTTTTTATTTTTTCTATTTATTTCTTTATTTGTTTATTTGGTTGATTGGTTGGATTTTACGGCATATAAACTCGTGTTGGATTATTTTATGCCGAAAACGATTTGTTTTATTCATTCTTTATGGGTATTTAATTTTTCAAACTCAATTATTAAACACATTTTTAAAATTCATTTTTTTTATTTCACCCATAGATGGGACCCTAACAGGTACTACCACTCCGAGTCAGAGTGGACTTGGGAGTAATGTCGATGAAGGGGTAACCCACAATCCCCTGAGCTCCAGAATTGAAACTTCAGCATTAGATGCAGTTTAACGTCATACCCAGGACATTCAAACCTTTAGCCACCACCTTCTTGCACATATATGATAAAAAGGCTTCGGGATTACTATAAGGGCAAACGGGTCGGAACAATCATATATATATATTTACCAACCCCTCCCCACGAGCAGGATGCGACACAAGGTCAATTTCTTAAGCGGAGTTTAACAGGTTTGAATTCAGAGTTTTCCCTCTATACCGATTGCCTAACCAAGGTTAAAGAGCCCAGTCTGCCCTACTATTTATCATAGCTGGAGGGGAGTAGGATTCATACCTTTCCCAATGGTATTAGCGCTAAGGGAAATGCAATTACTGCATCCAGTATTTGAATTCGGGGCGACGAGTCCATTTCCGATGACTTTAACCATTACACCACACGCTTCCATTTGGAACAATCATATAGGGGCTTGACATTTGGGAAGCGCGCGGTGTAATGGTTAAAGTCATGGGAAATGGACTCGTCGATCCGAGTTCAAATCCTGGACGTGGTAATTGCATTTCACTTAGCGCTAATACCCTTGGGAAAGGTATGAATCCTACTTTACCTCCAGCTTTGGATAAATAGTAGGACAGACTGGGCTCTTAAACCTTGGTTAGGCAACCGGTCTAGGAGAAGGAAAACTCTGAATTCAAACCTGTTGAACTCCGCTTAAGAAATTGACCTTGTCTCGCATCCTGCTCGTGCGGAGGGGTTGGAAAACATATATAGGGTTTTGACATCACCAGCCGATTGATCAGAGAGGGCTTGTTTAGACCAGGTAAGGGCTAAAGTGGAGTGTTGCATGTCATGAATTGCTCAGCCATCAAGAATCTGGCCTTTTTTTTTAATAATTAATCTATACGTCCTTCCGGTACGAATTGTTTACAATGTTGAAAACGTCAGTAAAATTGCAATAGTTTGAAAGGAACAAAAATTAGGAAAACAAAAAACAAAAAAATCAATTGAATAAACAGAAAAAATATATCGATAATTTGATTACTTTATTTATTATTTTATTTTATTTATTTTTTTTATTTTTTTTTTTTTTGCTTTGAAATATTAATTTGGAATTATATAGTATAGATACTATAATAATTTGATATTCGATCGGCTACGCTTTGAATTAATAATGTTATTTCTTAAAGATTATTCATCGATTTACATTAATTTGAATACTTTATTTATTTTTTCAAATATTAATTTGGAATTTAGCAAATCGCGTCATTTATATTTTATTTTAAGAATATAGTTAATCATTGAATTAAAATGTCTTACTATATCATTATGTGATGTCATTCCTTCTACTCTGACGAAAAAAAAATCCCTGACCTCCCACCAGGCCGGATTAAAATAAAATATTTTTTACGTGGTGATTTTTATGAGTTATCCTGCGAGGATCGAACTCGCTATTCCGTAGTAATAGATCTGCAAACGATTATTAAACCATGTCTTTTTCTACTTTACCCAGACATCACCGGGTAGCCGCTTCTAGTAAATGATAAGTGAAATAGATTTTTATTTTGTTGATTCCTCTTTTTCTTTCTTTCCCTTTTCTTTCCTTTTTTGTCCTTCTTTCTCTTTCTCTTTCTCTTTCTCTTTCTTTTTCTCTTTCTCTTTCTTTCTTTTCTTTCTTTCTCTTTCTCTTTCTTTTCTTTCTTTCTTTCTTCTTTCCTTTTCTTTCTTACCTTTCTTTCTTTTCTTTCTCTTCTTTTCTCTCTCTTTTTCTTTCTTTCTTTCTTTCTTTCCTTTTCTTTCTTACTTTTCTTTTCTTTCTCTTTCTTTTTTATAGGTCTTTTCTTTCTTTTTTTTTTCATTTTTTCTTTCTTTTTTCTTTCATTATTTTTTCTTTTTCTTCTTTTCTTTCCATTACTTGTTCTTCTCTCTTTCTTTTCCTTTCTGTCGATTCTTTTCTATCTTTTATTCTTTTTTTTCTTTTTCTTTTCCTTTCTCTTTCTCTTTCTTTTTTTTCTTTCTATTCTGTTCTTTCTTTTCTCTTCTTTTCTTTTCATTGCTTGTTCTTCTTTCTTTCTTTTCCTTTCTTTCTCTTTCTTTCTTTTATCTTCTTTCGATTCTTTCTTCTTTTCTTTCTTTTCTTTCCTTTCTTTTTCTTTCTTTCTTTCTCTTTCTTTTTCTTTTTTTTTTCTTTCCATTCTTTTCTTTTCTGTCTATTTATTCTCTTTTCCTTTCTATTCTCTTTCTCTTCTATCGATTCATAATAAAAATGACTTTATCTTAACATAAATCATTTCATAAACACAAACGACTAAAAAATCTCCCAACCAAAAGATGAAACAGAATTATTGATTGGCTGACAAAACCGATTAGAACTTATTTGTCTATTTTCTAATTATTTCCTCAGATTAAAACCAGAATGTCCATGTTGTTTTCTTTTTGTCTTTCTCGACTTTTCTACGCACCCCGGCGTCTTATAAAGTGTCAAAATCGCTTTTGCTAATAGACATTCAATGATCATTCAGATATGGACTAGACTTAGTCAGACAAAAAGCCAAATGAGCCAAATGAGAGGAGAAAGATTATGTTGCGTCAATATTCCAAGAGAGGAGATTCTGTCTTAAAAATCATTTCGAATCAAGGATTTATTTAGATAGATGGGAGGAGAAAGATTGTGTTGCGTCAATATTCCAAGAGAGGAGATTCTGTCTTGAAAATCATTTCGAATCAAGGATTTATTTAGATAGATGGGAGGAGAAAGATTATGTTGCGTCAATATTCCAAGAGAGGAGATTCTGTCTTGAAAATCATTTCGAATCGAGGATTTATTTAGATAGATGGAAGGAGAAAGATTGTGTTGCGTCAATATTCCAAGAGAGGAGATTCTGTCTTAAAAATCATTTCGAATCAAGGATTTATTTAGATAGATGGGATGAGAAAGTGTTGCGCCAATATTCGAAGGGAATAGAGTCTATTTTGATAAACAACATCCAGGATTAAGGAACAGTTCAGTACAAGGCTAAATAATGTGAATGGGAGTAAGATTGTGTTGCGCCAATATTCCAAGAGAGGTGATTTTGACTATTTTGAAAATAATTTTGAATCAAGGATTAATTCAGCATAAAGCTAAATACATTGAATGAGAGTACGATTGTATTGCGCCAATATTCCAAGAGAAGAGATTTTGAATATCTTGAAAATGATTCCGAATCAAGGATTAATTAAGTATAAAGCTAAATAAATTGAATGAGAGTAAGATTTATATTGCGCCAATATTCCAATAGAGTTGGATATATCTATTTTGATAAACAGTATTCAGAATCCAGGAACAGTTCAGTACAAAGCTAAATAAAGGGAATGTGAGTAAGATTGTGTTGCGCCAATATTCCAAGTGAGGATATTTTGGTTATGGTGAAAATTAAATTATTTCTACCAATTTGAAGATATTAAGAACTTGAAACATGAATATTTCATGACTTAAAACGGCATTAAATGACCAGTAAAGGGTTGATGTGCCGTAGAACAAAACAAACAAATAATTCCAGTTCATAATTGGTAATTCCTTGTTTTCACTAATTTTAGATTTATTTCAAGTAACCATCTCAGATGAAGGACCGAAACCAGATGTTCTGGACGGAATTGTGCGGTCAATACTTTGAACTAGAAGTGGCAAAACGAAGACATCACGCTGACATCCAAAATCAAATTCATTTGTACACTTGTTATCTATAAAATCCAACCAACCAACCAACCAACCAAAGTTCTCATCATAAAACACAAAATAAAAAATAAAATATGAATTATTTTATGATCACCAGTAAAAAGCGGGTGAATATGGTTAGTTGAATCGATGGAAGTCGAAGGTTAAACAAATATTTATTTGAAGGGAATGGATTATGAATCACTGATATACACACGTGTGTATGCGAATGTATGTGTGTATATATGTGTGTGTGTGAGTTTGTATGTATGTGTCAGTGTGTGTGTATGTGCAAGCATGCGTGTGTATGTGTGTATATGCGTGCGTGTATGTGTGAGAGTGTGCATGCGTGATTGTGTGTGTGCATGTGTGTGTGTGTGTGTGTGTGTGTGTGTGTGTGTACGCACGTGCGTATGTGTATGCGTACGTATGTATGCATGCGTGTATGTGTCTAGGTGCGTGTATGTCCGTGTGTGTGTGTGGGTGTGTGTGTGTATGATGCGTGTGTGTGTGTGTGTGTGTGTGCACCTATGTTTATGTGTATTCATGTCTGAATGAACACGTGTGTGTGTCTGTGCGCACGTCTGTGATCATTCTACCTTGTGTAGGTTATAAGATTGCAAACGCTCCCGAAATAGGCCATTTTTTTTTCTTTTTTTTTTTCCAAAGGAACTTAGAATCCTCTAGGACCCAAAGGTGAACAGGTTTAATTCGCACCTCCCTGATCGACTCCTCTGTGAATCCCTAAATATTAATTCTAAATCGAGCCTTATCAACAACTAATCCCCCCTATACCATCACTGCTTAAAATACTTTTTTCCGTCAGTTATAAAATGAAGAATGAAAATATCACGGAAAATATTAATAATCCAATTTATTCTTATTGATCGATCAACCCGTGGCTTATTAGCGCATTAGGGGTGGGGTGATGGGGGGTAGTTCTAATCGACGTTTCTCGTTAATTAATTAACCTTTGCGGATAGAGTCAATTAAATATCTCCGGTCTTCTAATTGGCTCCCCAAACTAAAATGATTTGCATGCGTCGTACAGTGAATAATAAAAAGATTTATGTGTCAGTCTTTTTCTGGATGTAAAAGAAAAAATATGCATTCATTTACCAACCCCTCCGTACGATCAGGATGTGGCACAAGGTCAATTTTTACGCGAGTTTAACAGGTTTGAATTCAGAGTTTTCCTTCTCCTAGACTGGTTGCCTAACCAAGATTAAAGAGCCCGTTCTACCCTGCTATTTACCCATAGCTGAAGGGAGAGAAGGTGGATGCATACCTTTCCCAAGGGTAATAGCGCTATGTGAAATGTAAACAACCTCGTCTAGGATTTGAACTCGGGTCGACGAGTCTATTTCCTACGACTCTAACCAAAGAAAAAATATAGAGACTGTTTTGAAAAGAAGACGTGGTAGCTGGTAAATATCTGAGTATTTTAATTGATTTTAACGACATGACAAACAATCTAGGGTTATTTTATATCTAAAGGTTAAGTTAAGATTAGTTTGGTTTTTTTGTTTAAATGTTTATGCTATATACCCTGTTAAGTTTCTGACCGCCATCCTTGGCCAGTTGTAAAGGACTTAAAGTAAGTAAGTCCTGAGTTATAGAATCCTTTGGTAAGTGAATAAGTCCTAAGTTACGGAATCCTACGTAGTGTCAAAGGTCCTATGTTCCGTAGTCCACGAAGGTTCACAGCAATGTGCAGGTAAGACCAGAACAGCCAGTATAAATAACAATATCAGCAGCAGAGTACTGCCAGTGGTTGGCCAATAGGTTGGTCACATGGTTATCGGCGAGTCTATAAGTAGAAGTGGACATCTGGCACACACCTTATAATCAAAAAACGCAAACATACCCTACCTATGAACATTAATGGGTATGTCCCAATCGTCATAAATACGAAAGTATTACGTTGACTGAGTAGTCTGATACCACTAGTAGTATTTTACCTTTCTTCGTGTCGCTGGCAAGTATTGTATCTTGTTAATGTTATTTTTCATTTCCAGCCTCCATTTGGTTATTTCTCATTTAATTCCCTTAGTTAGGTTACTAGAGTATATCAACCTTTCGAAATTCCGTACTACAATGTTGCAGTCTAGCATAATAGCCCCGACTCTACGGGTATGTGAACCCGTCTAGGATTATTTTATGTCAAGAGGTTAGCTTTGGTTTAGTTTATTTGTTTATAATGTGGCGGGAAAATCATAGCAATAAGACAGGAAATTAAATTTTCAAATTAGTAAAAATCAGACTGAAAGAAGTAACAAAGCCGAAATAAATTTATATCCATTTATTTATTTATTGATAATACTCCATATATGTAAAAAATATATATGCAAATCGTTATATGTATGTTTGAGTTCTCAATTTTAATTAAATCCTATCAAGGACACTTCATATCATCCATTTATATATATATATATATATATATATATATATATATATATATATATATATATATATATATGGTGTGAGAAGCAAATACACACGCGGTGTTTATGATATGGCTTTTTTTAGCCGACAATTTTTGGGAGAAAATGTGTTTAAATGAAGTCGTACCTAATTTTGAAAGTTAATTAATTAATGATTAATGCCCGCCTAATTAATTAATCATTAATTAATTAACTTTCAAAATTAGGTACGACTTCAATTAAGCACATATTCTACCAATATATATATATATATATATATATATATAATATATATATATATATATATATAAAAGTTTTCAAAAATATAACAGACACAGGATGTTACGATCAAAGGAAAATGTTTATATGTCTATACTTAAGTATTTCGGTATATGATAAACCATCATCAGGACAATGCAAATAAATTTTGTAATGGAGAAAAATGAAAAATGTTAAGTGTATGGTGAATGTGTGAATATAATGTTAATTATATAACATTATATCAAATAACATGATATTCACACATTCACGATACACTTAACATTTTTCATTTTTCTCCCTTACAAAATTTCTTTTGCATTGTCCTGATGATGGTTTATCATAAACCAAAATACTTAAATATAGACATATAAAAATTTTCCTTTGTCGTAACATCCTGTGTCTGTTATATTTTAAAAAGATTTCTTCATATATATATATATATATATATATATATAATATATATATATATTATATTATAGTGTGTGTGTGTGAACAAAAAGTATTAAGACAATCAGGAATATTTCTTGTATGTGTTTATTCTCAACTAGTTTCGACCTTAGGTCATCGTCAGGAGAAAATTTCTTAATTGAAGAAATTGTTGATAGATTATTAGAAAGGGAGCATTATAGAAGAACTATAAAAATTGAAGTGTTTTTGAGGGTTTGACATGCTATTAAAATCCGGGTAGACGTGTGTGTTAATATATATATCTATTCGTGGTATTATATATATATATATATATATATATATATATATATATATATATATATATTGAATTTCTTTCTTTTTCTTTTTTTTTTTTTTTTCGTTATTAAGTTAGGTTAGCGAGGAAATGAAGTTAACGGAACTTAGTAACTGATAGTTTCTCGTCTATGCGATTTTCAAATTATGGACTTGGTTTGAAAATTTCATAGGCAAGAAACTGCCTGTTACCAAGCGCCGTTGACTTCATGTCCACGCTATCTTAACTGTTATATATGTGCTGTATCAATGATATTGACCACTGTTTACTTATAAGTAGAGTACACAATATTATCAATACTAGCAACAGAAAACACCCCCTGGGCGCCGTAAAAATTAATTTTTGAAAGACATTGCCTGAGAGGGTAGGAGTTAAAAATTCAATGTCAGAGGGTTTGTATCATAAGTAAGACACATCCTCATATTTATTAAAGGAGTAAAAAAACAAAAAAAAACTATTTGAAATGAAAACTGAGCCCCGTCCCTCTCAAATAAAATGTTGCGTGCATGTAATAATCAAACAATTATTTTGAATATTTTCCACATCATTTTTACACAAAATCGTAGGTATTTATTTATTTGTAAACTTTTTAGTTAACTTCTTGTTACTGTAAAAAAAAAAAAAAAAAAAAAAGGACGAGAGTAAAAAAACAAATTTTAAAATTGCTTACTCAAATTTTGGGTGTATATAGCATAAGAATATTGTGACGTAAGCTGTGACGCATTTTTGTTACAGACAGAAATACAGACAATCTCCATTATTAATAGATTAATATATATATATATATATATATATATATATATATATATATATTATATATGTGTGTGTGTGTGTGTGTGTGTGTGTGTGTGTGTGTGTGTGTGTGTCTGTGTGTCTGTGTGTATTTATGCCTACTTGAAGTTTTTCATAACATGTTTTTCAGTGTCCTGGGAATGACGTTAAACTCCCTGATGGTGAGGTTCCAGTTTTGGAGGTTTGGGGAATGTGGAGCACCCCTTCATCACCATTGCTCCCTGGTCCACTCTGACCCGGAGTGGTAGTACCTGTTAGGGTCCTATCTATGGGTTAAATAGAAAAACATGAGTTGATAAATAAAATTGTATTATCCATTAAGAATTGATTTATTTCAAAACTTTATCGGCATTAAATGACCCACTGAAATTGATATACCGTAAAACAAAACAAACCAAACCAAATGTTTTTCAGTATGTAATATTACACTTATTCTAATGTTATTTTAATTATTTCTATCTAAAATTACATAATAGTATTTCTTTTAATACATTTAAGAATAACATAATAGTATTAGAAATCAGTAACGGCAAATAATTATTTATTAAACACTATCGTTAAAATCATTGTACAAATTATTCCCACCATATAAATTCATTACACATTTATTTCTTAGAGATATATAACACATATTTCAGGATTTGAAATGCATTAATGATAGTGGCAGTTTTGCGGCAAATCTAACTCAGGTAGACTTTAATAGAGACATCGTTAGTAGATAAAATGCTAATTAAGATTAAATAATGACTATTTCATAATCATTGAGAATATAACTTAAATAATTAAGAGAATCGTGACGTCAGTGGTGATGTAATTTCGGTTACAGACAGGCAATTACATAATCTCCATTATAATCTCTCTCTCTCTCTCTCTCTCTCTCTCTCTCTCTCTCTCTCTCTCTCTCTCTCTCTCTCTCTCTCTCTCTATTAGCTCAGTCGGTAGAGCGTTCGGCCTCGAAACCACAAGGTTCCTAGTTCGATATCGGCCCTCGTCAACTCAGCGTATGAGTAGCACAGGGATCTGTGCGGCAAAGTAAGGAGCTGATGGTAGGTGTGGCGCTCCACCTCAGACGCAAAAACAATCTCCTTGGTCTAGCACTAGTGAAAAGGGATAGACTCTCTCGCTGATTGGCTGATACCGACTTTAGGCCGCCCCGACGTCTTTACTTTTACTTTATATATATATATATATATATATATATATATATAGATAGATAGATAGATAGATAGAGAGAGAGGGTGTGTGTGTGTGTGAGAGAGAGAGAGAGAGAGAGAGAGAGAGAGAGAGGTGAGAGAGAGGGAGAGAGGGAGGAAGAGAGAGAGGGCGAAATAATCTTTTCGTGAATGGCCATGTTGAGATATTGAATCAGCAATCAAATCTCGCGTGATTTCATTGTAAACGTGTCTGTGACTTGGACGTGCCACATAAATCGATTATTTCCGCCATTCTGTCCAAACTCGAAGACATTCTTTACGAACGATCGTGTGTCGTGTGACAATTGCCTTTACATCAGCCACAAATAACATCCGTTTCAACACCTTCATTCACAGCGGATAGGAATACATTAATAACGGTTCCTGGCAGAACCCTGGAAACTATGGAATGGTCCTTATGGACTTGGAACCATGACAAACCAGACTTTCATTAGGAATTGCCAAAAATCGACTCCAAATTCTACGTTTTCAGAGCACTTTCCCCAAGACATTCCTGACTCGCTTTTAGACTCATCTAGTATCATTATATGTGTCATGGTGAATGTGTGAATATGATGTTATTATATAACATTATATCAAATAACATGATATTCACACATTCACTATACACTTAACATTTTTCTTTTTTCTCCCTTAAACTCGAGTAGGTTACTTTTATAATACTCACCGTCGCAGTGGGATTCTAACTACCGTCGAGTTAGTAGACAAGAACAACATGCAAGCTGTAACTTAAATACAGTCCTTGCATGTTGTTGGCACAGTGCAGACTGAGGGCTGAAGAGTGGATACTTATCCATTATTTTGCATTGTCCTGATGGTGGTTTATTATAAACCGAAATACTTAAGTATAGTCATAAAAATTTCCTTTGATCGTAACATCCTGTGTCTGTTATATTTTTGAAAACATCTTCTATATATATATATAATATATATATATATATATGTGTGTGTGTGTGTGTGTGTGTGTGTGTGTGTGTGTGTGTGTGTGTGTGTGTGTGTGTGTTAATGTATGAGTAGTAGCTTACCGGTGGGTACGAGTACGATCGTTGGAAGCGCACAGTATCCAGGGGTTAAGACTGAGAAAAAACAAATACAAAGTGCTCATACAATGTAGAACAAAATTATTTATATAATGGATAAAAGTAACCTACTCGAGTTTCATCGTCAGATTCGTCAGGGTTACATCCGTTGAATTGATCGAGTTTTCGATTAATCTCAGTTGATACAATACATACCCGTTGGAATGGGACTTATCTTTTACATAAGGGTATAGGGTCTATAAAAGATAAGTCCCATTCCAACGGGCATGTATTGTATCAACTGAAGAATCGAAAACTCGATTAATTCAACGGATGTAACCCTGACGAATCAGACGATGAAACTCGAGTAGGTTACTTTTATCCATTATATATATATATATATATATATATATATGTAAATGGATGATATGAAGTGTCTCCTTGATAGGATTCAATTAAAATTGAGAACTCAAATATACATATAACGATTTGCATATATATTTTTTTACATATACGGAGTATTATCAATAAATGAATAAATGGATATACATTTATTTCGGCTTTTTTTACTTCTTTCAGTCTGATTTTTACAAATTTGAAAATTAGCTGACTAGCTTTTATACTCGTGTAGTATCATCATCCTCAAAAATTCTAGCTTTTAGCACGGATTTTCATGACTCTTTCTCACCAACCATTCCTATCTACCATCGTTCCCAATGGGTCTTCAGCACTGCATCTGTAGAAGTCATCCCCCAGATAACATAAAAACAATATAATACTCACCGTCGCAGTGGGATTCTAACTACCGTCGAGTTAGTAGACAAGAACAACATGCAAGCTGTAACTTAAATACAGTCCTTGCATGTTGTTGGCACAGTGCAGACTGAGGGCTGAAGAGTGGATACTTATCCATATCTCTACTCACCCTGAATACCATCAGCCAATCAAAACCCAGGAAATGGACTTGCCAGAGTTCATAATGGAATAACCAAAAGCTGCATATAAACTACCTGCCAACACTCTAGAGATAGTTTGGTAGACAGCTTGTAACAGAGCTGAATACATGACGATTCCAACAGCATCTAGAATCCGCGCAGATATTATTGATGTAGGTCTTTG